>OZ017784.1:10910598-10938064 GCA_963969325.1 Lycopodina hypogea | reverse complement strand
TACAATGATGAAAAGGTGATCTTTTTCTAAAGAAGCTGAAATGACCCACTCCAAGGCCCACTCTGCTCCAGTGCCACTAGAGATCAGGAAAAGTGTGGAAATACTTGGTGTGATGGAATGCAGCTCCAGTGAAATGCAGCCAGCAGGTTGGTGTGTAACTTTAGAAGTAGCTAAGATCATAATATCTGCTTTGTGCCACACATAGTAGTCTGTCCAATTATGGTTTGAAACATGTAGCTCTCTATCCAGAATCAGTTTACACGCACAAGAACAGAAATATATTATTTATTGAGTGGTACCCAAGGACGGCTCAGGTGTCTGGAGTGTATGTGACCACAATGCATCAATCTATAGATATAAAGTAGTAACCTGTTTTTACATTAGTGTTAGGCTTTTCAATGGCTTAATGATATTGATGAAAATTTGCATTTTTTTTTTTTTTTTTTTTTTTTTTTTTTTTTTTTTAATTTGAAAAGAAGTGGTGCCCCTGGTGAGGAAAAAAGAAATTTTAATTTTACATACCAACCTCAAAAAAAAACAAAAAAAAAACAATGTTGTAATGGTTAAGGCAATCGATTCCTAGGTGGAAGGTCGGTTGTTCGATCCCTGTGTTGGGAATATTTAAAATGTTATTCCTTCTTTTTTTAAAAAAAAACCTGTATTCCAGACTAATCATTGCCTTCCCCCTCCCTCCCCCCTTTTAAAAATTTTTTTTCTACTTTCCCTGATAAAAAGGACTCATTGGGTCTATCCTGACTAACATTTTAGGGTTAATAGGGCTACTCCTAGGCGTGGTCCTCTCAAAAATTGAAATTCCCCCACCTCCTCCAAACAAACATCCAATAAAGCTAGGGCTAAAAATGCCAAAAAGTGTAACGTGCCAAAGCTGATAACTGTTTATTAATTGTATTGTGTTAGAGTAACTGTATTAATCCATGTTTAGTAATTGTATTCATAAATGTGTGCATCTTGAGTTAGCTGAAGCAAGAACCTTGACATTGTGACTCTTTATGGAAAATAAAAAGAAGAAAGAAACAAAATTATAGTTGTACCCCTTCCAATACGATTTCTGGTACTATGTAAATTTTCATGCTTTTTCCACCCTGTAACATCTCTTTGGTTTAGAGACCAGGCTAAAAATAGCAGTGTGTAATGTGTACTGAATAATCCAATTCCAGATGTAATTTCATTCTAATGGAGTATAATTTGTGTTAAATATTGATCCTGTTTAATAGGTCTAAATCTTTCTCACTTTGAAGCTTTCAACTGTTCAGATGAAATCCTTTGATTAATTAGCACTAGATTAGCTCACACGAATGTTTGCTAGATCAGTACAATGAAGGCTGCAAGCATGTCGACATAGATCACTATTTGTGATAATACTATTTTGAAGGTAAGAGGAGGGAAAAAAATACTTAGTAAATTCTCATTGTTTGAAACCTTATTGGAAAAGCAATATAAAGTGTGTGTGTTTTCACTGTATGTGCATGCTTATACTATATGCAGCATTTAATGTGCTCATCCTCTGAAGAGCTGACATTTCATGAAAGAAATTGTGCATACATAGACTTCAAGATACACAGGATATGTTTTTGTAAGAATTTAATATGAAGGGGTTTTTTTTTATTGTTTTTTATTTAAATCAATTCGTCAATTTAGTGGATGTAACTGGAATAGTTACAGGCACTAGTTAGACTATATCATGAAATACTAAATAAGTACCATTGGGTGCTAAACAATTTGCATCTAATTAAAAAGAAAATACTGTAGGGTTTTGCTAGGTAGGTGCACTTGCTTCATTGTGCTGGCTATATGTAGATAGTTACAGCTTTCTGCAAATCTTTTTCATGCAGTGAAATTGACCTCAAGATAATCTATTTCCAAAGGGTTATTTTGGTCCATACCATCATCCTTAAATCACACGCATGTTAGGCCTCTAGACTAAGGATTTGTAGTAACATCTAATCAACTCTTTCCATGCTACCTAAGAAGATAGGAGACTTAGTGAGATTGGTTATCTCTCCTCGATGTGAAGATAAAATAAATCAGAGCCAAGCAGCTCTTAGCTGCATTTTGACTTCACTTTTGCTTTGCTGGAACTTACCAGGCATGCTGTGGCTGTATTGAATGCTCATCCATAAATACACTTCTCCAAAGAATACTTAACTAACCATGAAATGCAAATTCTAAATATGTCTTCATGGTATGGCAAACACCATTAGCTAGATCTCTTTGCAAAGAGCTATATATGTATTTTGCATATGAGGTGGGAGTGTTTAGTTGAGAATCGATGATGGTTCACATTATTGTATTTGTCATATACGTAAGTAACCAGACACTTTAATACTAATGTAACCAGACACCTCAATACATATGTAACCGGACACATTAGTACATATGTTACTCACCCCATCACTGTGAATGTGTAGGTCCATATGACCACATGCCTGATGAAGCAGCATGCTGCATCAACGAAGCATCTGAAGTTGTCCTCAAGAGCAAGAAGGTCAGGCAGGAAGCAGCCATGGCCATGAGACATGCCACCCAATGCCAGCAGATGGCGCACAAGGCCACCAATGAAGGACTGGCCAGGAAGCTGGCTCAGACCATAACCCTTTCTGTGAGTCTATATAGAGAAGGAAAGTACTTCTGTAACCTTTTTCTTTTTTTAATTTTTTATTTTTATTCTTTTTTCCCCCCCCTTCTAACCTGAACCTATTTGTTAATTTTTTTCTATTTATGGGTTTTGAGAGGCAGAAAGCTATCAAAAACTGTATTTGAATATAAATTATTTGTGCGTGTGTGTGCGCATATGTCTGTGTAGGCATGGATATACATATTATGCATGTGTATATTAATATTATATTATATATATATATATGTATATATATATATATATATATATATATATATATATATAGGGTTTATCAGGATTTTTTGGAAGGGGGGAATACCAACATGTGTTCTCAAAATCAGCCAAATTCAGTGTGTTAGCTAAATTTTTTGGAAGGCAATATATGGCATATCTTGACACTTTTCATACTTTTGTAATTTTCACTACCCATTTTCCAATTTTTTAAAGAGGTCTTGATCAATTTTTGAAAATAGCCACTTGATTTTCCCCCCTCCCCCCCCTCCCATTTTTAGTGGCTGTTGGGAGGAGCCTCACAAAACAATAATCAAATAGAACATGATTTCCCTGTTTCAGTCCAATTCTCAAATGTAAAACAAATCATTCCTCCAACACCAGGATGCTCATTATACCTAACCCTCCAGTGAGCTTTCTTATACTCTGGTCTATAAACAACTTCTGTTCTTATAAACTACTAGCATAGTTACCCAGCTCTGCCTGAGTAAAAGTTACTGGATTTTTGTAATTAGCAAACACCCAAAACCAAAAGCTGTTGGCCACTTCCAAATTTCCCTTTAGAATGAGAAAATTATACTTTAAAAAATAATTGAAATGAAAATTCAGTGTCATTTTTCGATTTATTTATTTTCATTTTCAGCTATTTATTTTCCAGCTCACCAGGTCCCCAACAGACAACAATAATCAATAACCAAAGACTACAATTGAAAAAAAAAAAAAAAAAAAAAAAAAAAAAAAAAAAAATTATTGTGGTTAGAAGATAAAGGCAATATACAATTACATCACTTTCATCACATGATAATTGCATGAATGTTTTCAGCATAAATAACTTTGCAGGTTTCATTTCCACAGAGGCAGAATTTACGTAATAATTCCAAGAGTAAGAGAAAGAGGAGATTCCAAGACTAGTGTGTTCATCTTGGCATAGTGCCACTAATAATTATTATTGCAGCATTTTTTTTATTATCACCATTACCCATAAACATGTAATACAGAGTAACGATCATGAACCTGTACAATAGGAGAATATTAAAACTAAAATTGGTAAGATAGAGAAAAATAAGCACAAAAAGACTGTATTACTCCCTTCATAGATTTTGAGAAGGAATTGTCCTGGGTGTTTCACTAAGGCTAAATACTTTGCGCTTATTATACCAAAAACAAACAAACAAAAAAAAAAAACCAAAAAAAAAAACAGGCAGGATCCCTAGCTCTAGTACCCCTACCCCCACCTACAAAAAAAAAGCTGGGCAAGGATAAACACCTTCCACCTCTTTCTTTTCAAACTATACTGCTGGAATGGATTGCATATAGTAATATGGTGACAATACAATTGATTTAAACATACCCCCAGTTTTAAATTAATTTTAATGATATGGAATAAAATAGAATATAACTATAAAATGCTGGGTATTTAGTTTGTCCTGCAGAAAAGAGTGTGGGATAGATGACAACTGGGAGGTCTGTAACATGGTCAAGGTCCCCACCACACCCACCTCTCTCTGCCTCATTTGAAGCAGAAGTCCATTATGTTCAATTAGCTTCACATGTAAATTCCACTTAAGCAAGAATCAGGCTACATTATTTATCACAAAAAAATACTGCAGTATAGTATATATGGTGCCTGTTCAGAATGATATTTCCATTTGACATTTAATAAAAAATATATATATAAAGTTTATATTGCCTATTAAGTTGTATTAATTGTTTTTATTGTTTTGCTGGTTCAACTTTAGCAACATCTAGAACAAAGCAGTGGAGAGATGAAACTCTCCCTGCAGCATTCTCAGAGGCTACACCAGGAACAGACAAAAGCTCTGGGATATCTTCTGATGAGCACCACCCACTCATTAACAGTACTCCATAACAAATATAGTTGCTATGGACATACAACTTTCTGAGTTTGAGAGTCAACTACTAAATGAAATGCCCATGTTTTAAGTAATTAATTTTGTTTTATTTTTTTTTCTTCTATTAATTTGTTTGTCAAATTTTTTTCATAGTTTACATAAATGATGTACTATTTCAGAGGTATTTAGATGAAAAGAAACATGATTAATGATTTTTGGCCTTATTATTTGGAAACTCCTGAAGAGGGAGCAATTAGCTGTATCTGATACCGACTTATTCTAGTTGTTGGATTAATAAATAGTAATTTTGGATTTTTAAAACTAATCTATTAATTATTGGAAATTTCAATTAAAGAAAAAAATCATTTGTTGAGATGAGCTATGATAATGCACACTAGATTTTATAGCAATAAATAGCTTCATCTGAGAGTACACACACACACACACACACGCACTCTCTCACACACACACACACACACACACACACACACACACACACACACACACACACACACACACACACACACACACACACACACACACACACACACACACACACACTTTGCCAATGGAATTGGCAAGTTGATAATATATTCACGTTCACACACGCTAATGGTTTTGATGCATACATATATTCCATGCATGTCCACAGGGTCCGGTGGCCAAAGGAGACCAGACCACTCATGAGCGTCTAGACAGGCCCTGTGTGGCTGTGTACCAGAGGCATGTGGGCACTGACCTCCCTGAAGCAAGTCATCTCATTCGTGTAAGGCATACACAAGAGGAAAAAGGGGTGGGGGGGGGGGGGGGGGGAAGGGTGAGGCTGGGGGGAAAAGAATTACTTGTTATAAACCATCTTAATAAACTAAAAGAATTAACTGTGGGTAATGGTAGAACACCACTGGAGGAAAGGATTTCTGATAATTTTAGTCCCATTGGCAATAAACTGGGGGAAAAATAGAGAGAAAGTGGGAACAGCAAAAGTGGGAACAACAATGGGAACAGTGGATGCAATAATTTGCCATGCTTATGTTATCAAAGCACATAATACCACATGCAGGCTTGTCAGCACTACAAGGACTCCATTGGTACTACAGAGAAGAACATGTCTCTGCTCAAGTTGGCCAGTAAAGGATTGAAGATAGACAACAGAGACAAGAAAGCTGCAGCCAGCCTGGACTCCCAGGTCATCAGGTTGAGGCGGCGCAATGCCAACCACCGCTGGGTCCTCCAGGGGAAGACCTGCCTTTTCCAGCCTCAGTGACACATAACACTGATGTAGGAACTCATTAGGAAGAGTTATGATTAGTAATGTGTACATTGTTGTAGCCCCTCAACCTTCACTAGAAAAGCAAGTGTTGTGTTTTCATTTTGAATAAATGTGTAGATATATTAATCTCACTCCCTTTCAACACTTACACTGGAGCAATACTAATTGCATCTGTCACTCTATGAGCAAATTGATTTAAATATAAGCATAAATCAAGATGAATAATATCAGGTACAATAGTATATTGGATATTCATTCATTTATAGGTGGTAGAGTAACAATGAGAGTACTTCCCTCATGAGCAGTGCTTTTATGAAACAGATATCCGTAATTGTAGAGAAGCTATAACTATCTAGAGGTATCTTCTGAACAGAGCTGAAATTCAAGTTGTTTTTAGCAAACCAATCCCTCCACACACTTCCCTTGTGTTCTAATTGTTCATGCAATAGCATTGAGAAAATCCCAGATTACAACAATATAGCGTTATTATGTTTAGTTGTTCAACATTGTGGTTGCTATGAAATTGAGATTCAATTGAACTTTACATGATAAGGTGGCCAGCAAATCGTGGTTTACCAATGAAAAATCATACCTAACCAGATGAAATGATTATTTAATATCTAGTGTATAGATAACAGCTGGCAAATGATTGGTTTCAAGAGCTGCACCCACACCAATCTAATACAGGGACAACTTGGTTGAGTCTACCACTGGATGTAATGATGTTTGCCTGGATGGAACCAGTGGCAACCAAGGAAGATTCTGACAGAATATCCATACTATCTCACTGGAGGTCCATGATAGTGTATGACTGGGATGGTGCTGATTGGTTGGATATTGAGGAGGGAAGATAGTTTATGAAAAGTTGATTGAGAAGATCTCAGTGTTCTGCTCCATCAAATAAATATAACTTGTGTTTCCTCCTGCTACAGAAAAGATGGGGGGGGGGGGAGGAGAGAGAGAGGATGTAACCACCCTGCTACAGAAAAGGACCAATAGTATGTCTAGATCAGATATCCAGTGTGCATCTATTACACATTATGCGATTGTGCTGCTCTTGCCAGAAGAATCCATGTCCATGAAGACAGCATTTATTTCTCAAATATTAGATCATTATTGGGCCACTCTTAGAGCAGATGGAATATTTTGCTGGTTAACAAATATTGACTTACTTTTACTCACAAAGCTATTTGAGGGTGCACTGATTAGCTCACGTTCTTAAGAGAGAATCAGCAGAGCCACTGTATTATGCAGGGCTGAATACAGGCTGAGAAAGAGAGGATTAGAGGATTAAAAGAATACATGAAGTTTTTGCATTAGAAGAGTATTGACCAAAAAGGCCATGGGGCTGTTCCTCTAGGATATTTTGGAAAGTATGTGCACCAAATTTCAGGGGCAGAGAAAAATTACAGGGTGTCTCCTTTAACTAAATATTAACAAGGTATTAGAGCTAGTGCTGATGGTAGAAACAAATAAGCAGTAAAAAGTAATATTTAAAAAATTCTGAATTGATGCAATGGAGTGGAGAGATAAAATTTAGGAGGAGGAGGGGGGGGGGGGAGGGGCAAAAGGAGAATACCCAAAATAGTCACATATTTTATACCTAGGGATCTATTACGTACTATCATTAATTGTTACATTAATATAAAAATTTATACTAAAGATGAAGCAATACAAGGTTATTGAAATGCTAACCAGTATTGTCCAAAATAACCAATTCTTCTTTAATGAATTCCGAAGCAATGTCTTTTAGGCACTCCTTTTTGTCCCTGTAAATGCGTAGTATCATGCATTGGTTTAAATGTTGCTGCGTTATAGAGGGTTATTTAAGTAACTTCATAGGGCTGAAGTTTGTGTTTTGTAAGAAATTGAAGAGTCTTTGTCCTATCGTTTGAATTCCTCAAGTATGCTGAGGCAATAATGATAGGAATTATTGTCAAATATAATTTGAATAGCTTATGAACAAAGAAAATTCACAAAGTAATTAGTCATAAGATGATAGAATAAAAATATTACTCTCTTATCTAATGAGACAACTTAATTGAAATGCTTTTTAATGATACATACTTTGATCATGTTCTTTCCATTAAGTATTTGGTCAAGCTTTACTTTTATACATTTTTTAGACTGTAAACAAACTTTTTTGCTTAAAAACTGTCTCTTTCCCCATCCCCCCCCCCTCCCCCCACCCCCATCTTTATGTATGACTCTGTAGCATATTCTCTGCTCTGTGTTATGAATGAGACAAATTTGATATTAGGTGGTTATGGATCATGTACTATAGTTTTATTAATTATATCACTTACAGTATTTTGAGTATGATAACATAGTATGGTTTGTTGGGTAAGTGTACTCAAAACACAGTTTAACTGTTACTCTTGCCTCAGCATGAATGTAAAGTGTTGATTGCTTATCGATTTTGTGAGGGAGATTAATAATGGACAAGTAACACAAATATAGAAAGGAAAAATTTACCTACAAATTATTATATTTTTAAAGAAAAAACAAAACAAAACAAAACTAAACAAAATAGTTGGGAGAAGACTGTTATCATTGGCCACTCACACTTTAGTTAGTCTCTGAAAGCATATAGCTATGCACCTTAGCTGTCAATAAAACCATTTACCACCACATCAGCAATATTAGACTTGAAGATACACATGCACCCATTCCAAAAAGAATTTAAAATTTTAAAACTTGTCACGTTGCTTTACACTAATTAAATTTCTTGTTTAAGATTTCTGCGTTCAGTCACTTTACCACCAAATGATCAGTAAATAAACGAGAAAAATTGACAAAAAACCATTTAGTTGATTTTTTCCTCTAGTAATAAATAGTGAAAACCAGGCCGACCCTTTCCAATCGTTAGAAGTGGGTAATATATATGTTGTTCTGGGTTGCCCTGATATTAAATGAGCATGCACGTGCCACACTCACTGACGCGCCCGAGCGGCTGATACACTAAACTTAGTAACATTACGTCATATCGGTATATTAAAAGGCGGTATCTCAAAGGGCTCCACCACAACAGCACGCAGAACTTCATTTTCTTTCTCTTCGTACCAACCGTCTATTTAATTCGCTACCGTTGAAGACCCGCTAATATGCAGATTTTTGTGAAAACCTTGACTGGCAAGACCATCACCCTTGAGGTGGAGGCTTCCGACTCCATCGAAAATGTGAAAACTAAGATTCAAGATAAGGAGGGCATTCCCCCAGACCAGCAGAGGCTTATCTTCGCTGGAAAACAGCTAGAAGATGGCCGTACTCTTTCTGACTACAATATTCAGAAGGAGTCCACACTTCACTTGGTCCTGCGTTTGCGTGGTGGGATGCAAATCTTTGTCAAGACCTTGACAGGGAAGACCATCACCCTTGAAGTGGAAGCTTCTGATTCCATTGAAAATGTGAAGACTAAGATTCAAGACAAAGAGGGCATTCCCCCAGACCAGCAGAGGCTTATCTTCGCTGGAAAACAGCTAGAAGATGGCCGTACTCTTTCTGACTACAATATTCAGAAGGAGTCCACACTTCACTTGGTCCTGCGTTTGCGTGGTGGGATGCAAATCTTTGTCAAGACCTTGACAGGGAAGACCATCACCCTTGAAGTGGAAGCTTCTGATTCCATTGAAAATGTGAAGACTAAGATTCAAGACAAAGAGGGCATCCCCCCAGACCAACAGAGGCTCATCTTCGCTGGCAAACAGTTAGAAGATGGCCGTACTCTTTCTGACTATAACATCCAGAAGGAGTCTACCCTTCACTTGGTCCTGCGTCTGCGTGGTGGGATGCAAATCTTTGTCAAGACCTTGACAGGGAAGACCATCACCCTTGAAGTGGAAGCTTCTGATTCCATTGAAAATGTGAAGACCAAGATCCAAGACAAGGAAGGAATCCCCCCAGATCAGCAGAGGCTCATCTTTGCTGGGAAACAGCTTGAGGATGGCCGTACTCTTTCTGACTACAATATTCAGAAGGAGTCGACCCTTCACTTGGTCCTGCGTCTGCGTGGTGGGATGCAGATCTTTGTCAAGACCCTGACAGGGAAGACCATCACCCTTGAGGTGGAAGCTTCTGATTCCATCGAAAATGTGAAGACCAAGATCCAAGACAAGGAGGGCATCCCCCCTGACCAGCAGAGGCTCATCTTTGCTGGGAAACAGCTTGAAGATGGCCGTACTCTTTCCGACTACAACATCCAAAAGGAATCGACCCTTCACTTGGTCCTCCGTCTTCGTGGTGGAATGCAGATTTTTGTTAAGACTCTGACAGGAAAGACCATCACCCTTGAAGTGGAAGCTTCTGACTCTATCGAAAATGTGAAGACCAAGATCCAAGACAAGGAGGGCATCCCTCCAGACCAGCAGAGACTTATCTTTGCTGGGAAACAGCTTGAAGATGGTCGTACCCTGTCCGACTACAACATCCAGAAGGAGTCCACCCTCCACCTTGTTCTTCGCCTCCGTGGTGGTTATTAACTATGCTCCCCAGTAACTGTTGTTAATTAATATTATTATAGTATGCATACACTATTGATAGTGTTTTTGCCACCCTGTATATTCCAATTTAATCTCCCTCCCCCACCCCCCAAAAATGAAAATTTATCCCAGAAATAATCATTTGAACAAAAGGTGAACAACCATGAATTGTTTGAGTCACGTGATATAGTGGCCATGAATGGTTAAGTGGTTGCTATGTGAATGACCACATAACTGCACTACAGCTGATTTATGTTATGAACTGGAATGCTGGGTTAGAACAGGTTTTTCATAAGTGCAAGTTTTCTTTGTCTCCCCTGCCTGCATCATGGTGTTTGAAGGAGTTTTGGTAGAGGTGTTGAGGAGATTTCTGGGGCCCTACGTGAAGAACCTGGATGCATCCCAGCTAAAAGTTGGAATCTGGGGAGGTGCGCATTAAAAAGGAAATGCTATGCAACCATAACTTAGTGTCTGTGTAGATGGTGGTCAGTTTGTAATGTGGTATTGAGAGTATGCACTAGGTCCTTGTCTTAGGTGGGTGGTTTAGTGAGGTTACAGGACAGGTATCCTGAGATTGCTCCCTGCCTCCTTTTCATCGTGTATTTTCTGTACATACAGGGGATGTCCATTTGAAGGAACTGGAGCTAAAGGAAAATGCTCTGGTATGTCAACAAATAAAATGATAATTGTTTTTTTTTTTTTTTTGCATTGTTTTTCCCATGACAAAATATTTAGTGGATTTCTCTATTACATCATGGGGCGATAATTCTTTAATCTTTGAAGTACTCAGCAATACCTGTGGTCCTTATCTTGGAGCATTTCAAGGCCTGTCACTTAATATTCTTGTTAGAGCATTGCGTTCAGATTGTTGCAATGGCAACGTAAGGGAACATTGGAACTAATTTCAGTTCTTTGAGCAGCTGTACAAATTACTCAGGTGAACAATGTTTTGATTTCTAACCACAATGTTACTTTCAATGGTCAACTGTAAGATAGTCTTTCTTTCGAATACTTAGTTGAATCAACTTCTTTAGTTCATGACCTCTGTTGGGTTTGGTTCCCCACTTCCTTATTTCTACATTTGTATCATTAGAGTACAAGTATTAGCCACTCCCACTTCCTGGAAGCCATTCTCCATCCTCTTCGTCCTCAAGTAGTCACACACTCGAAATGGAATTATAGCCAATGTTGTCATATTCATCGTTAAGGTAGGGGAGGGGGGGGGGGGAGGATTGCCACTTTATATTGGTCTAGTAGCTAACATACTTTACTGAATGGCTCAACATAGTTGACATGGTTACAGTTTGAACCAGTTCTGTCCATCAGCTGGTATATGATGTTTTTAAGAGCCTCAAGCCTTGGATGCTGTGTGTACTTGGTTTGCCACTGCCTCAAGCCTTGAGGCAGAAGTGAGAGGGGGTGTCTATAAAATCATGGACGATGGATCGCTTTGGTTTGAGAGTGGAGAAGAGAGTTCTTCTCTTCCACTGACCACAGAAGGAGGACATTGATTAATAACTCTGACATGACAGTGCAGTGGAGGACTGCTCAAGAGGGCACTAAGAGTGTGCATGCATACTCAAACACACACACACACACACACACACACACACACACACACACACACACACACACACACACACACACACACATGCACTAAGTAATGGAAGAATAAAGTGGAGCAAACAAGGTGTAAACAGGAATGTACATAATGTACAGCACCACGACATTACATGTTCCACAGACATCTTGTATGTTTTATGCATTTCTATCAAATACACGTGCACACACAACTCATTCTCATACTGACACACTGTGTATTGCACAGACCTTACATTCCCACACAGTTATATCTTCACACATATTCAAGTTAATTATTGCAGCATATGCTTGCCTCTTACTGTTCTTTCCCTGTGCAATCCTGAGTCATGTTTGAAGGTGCAAGGTGCATGCAAGTGTGTGTGTAGTTGGCACTCTATATTTGGACCCACGACTCACTGTCAGTCAGTGAGCACAGTCACACCATGTGCTCTGGTCTAGTCTAGTACCTGTAACTGCCACATGGTAGCTTATGGTGCATGGGAGTGTGTCTGTGTATGTGTTGGTGTGTAATGTCACATTACTGTCTGTGTCTGATCACCCATACAGGATGACTTCAATCTTCCCATCAAGATATTTGGTGGATATCTTGGTAAGTTTTAGTTAAGTTGCATGACTGTAGTCATCAATTCCAAAACAACACAATAGCCCTAGGCATTTTTTTAGGGCATTACACAGACTGGTTTACCACAATGGTGACCACTCTAGACCTGGTCACAGGATGAATGTTGTCCTCGTAAAGAGTCGGTTTCACTCCTCTGTGCTTAACACCCAAGTGATTCGCTCCACCTACCATATGTGTGACCATGAAATGGTTGTTTCCACCATGAGATTTAAGACAGGCATTCCTGTGTTGTCATGTCTACAGCTGATACAGCAGCTGGACTTTGTTCCCTATAATGGACTGCAGTGTACATATGAGGTGGCTGAGTTACATAGTCTGTGGTACATACTGGCATATATAGTGAACCACTGCTGTATACAGAGGATGATGGAATTGATTGGGCAATATTCCTCTCCCCCCCCCCCCCCTCAAAAGCCCACCTTGTTGTGTGTTGAATTAATGGATATTGTTGGTTCTTGTATCTGTTCGTCCAGACAAGTTTTTGTGTTAATTACTGGCTATTGTCCAGAAACACAGGAAGTACAAAATACCTGCCTATTGTATCTAGATATCTTAGAAGCTACACCTAACTTGTCTCGACTACTTATAAATTAACTACCCCATTGTATTTTATTAACCCCCCCCCCCCCCCCCCACATAAGGTCCCATGTAGTTAGTTGGCTGACAAATATTAACTACCTCTTTCGCCTCAGCTTCCTACACAGGGGACCTGTCTTTACAAGAAGCTGCCAGCTCCTAAAAACTAAATAAATGACTTAGTTCCATGGCTTGGTAAAGTAGAATAGTGGGTATCGCCACAGAATTATCCGACCTGTGTAATCTCATTACTTCGTTTATGTATAGATTTCATGGGAAACTATGTCATGTGACAGTGTGTGCCTCACAAGGTTATGTGTGTATATGCTGAGTGAGGCCTTCTGTGCACCACATCCTCCCTACTCTATGGGACACAGTGCAGTCATGACACTCGAACAATACACCTTGCAGGAATACCAGCTAGTATAGATTACTATAAAGGAATACTAGCTAGTATAGATTATTATAAAGGAATACTAGCTAGTATAAATTACTATAAAGGAATACTAGCTAGTATAGATTGCTATAAAGGAATACAAGCTAGTATAGATTACTGTAAAGGAATGCTGAACTGATTGCTGGAAAGGAATGAGAGATATTTCTTTATCAGCTTGTAAGTGCTTCCTCAGGATGGACTGTGCAGTCTCAAGCACACCTTAGCCCAGTGGGTTGTACTTCCAGTTCCTGATTGAACTGGATCCTTCTGGTAACAAGATCATTCTCCTTTTGTCCTACACTCTGCTTGATTCCTATTCATGCTCCCCAAGTGCTGCTGAAAGCCGTGGGGATTAAAAGTGTGGAATGGTGTCAGTTGTATCACAGTGGTACCAGCCACTGCCCTACCCAATCCTTTGTCTTGTCCTAACTAAACCATGGCCTTTACTCATACTTGGAAAGGGATAGCAGATATGTCATGTGATTGGATGTTATTGGATTTCTTAGTTCATAAAGTGCTGATTTTGTTCTCCTGTGTGTGTCTGTGGGGGGGGGGGGGGGCATGTAATAACCACCTCAGCATTCCCTTCCCCTAAATTGGTGTGTGGGAATGCTTATAGACATAAATTTACCAGATGATAATTCCCCTCCCCCTTCCCCCATCCCTTTCAAACACTGTTATGAATAGTAGAAATTATTGAATTTTTGTTTGGCTTGGCTGAAGCTGCTGTTCATAAAGTGTATTCATGTTTTTTATGTTGATGTTCAGCCCTGTCTGTAATTCAATTACGTGGTCTGTAATTCAATTATGTTATGTTACCTTGCATACAGATAACCTTCAACTGAAGATTCCATGGAAGAATCTTTATGGAGCACCGGTGGTTGCTGTACTGGATGGTGTTTATGTTGTGGTTGGACCTGCCTCAGGTAGAGGTTGGACTTTTGTTGTCCATTATCACTGTTCTTGTTGTTGTTTATAGCCACCAGATATGATGCTGAAAAGGCGGCAAAGGAGGCGAAGGAAGCCAAGGACAAGGAGCTGCTAAAGATAGATAAAGCATGGAAGAAGGCACGAGGTATTGTTGCAGTCAATGTTCCTTTTATACAGAAAGGGGGCGTGTCACCTAATGATTGAAGGTGTGGCACCTGATTGATTAGGGTTGTGGCACCTGATTGATTAGGGTTGTGGCACCTGATTGATTAGGGGTGTGGCACCTGATTGATTGGATGTATTGGTGCCCAAGAATTACACTTGGCAATAAACTTCAACCAGGATCCCAATGGCATGATTGGCCTTGTATCAAGTTTGGCAGGATGCTTTTCCTTGCTGTATGGAACTGTATTCAGCCCTGCATAATATAATGAAGCTCTACTGACTCTTCTCTTGGAATCTGAAGTCTCATTAATAAAGAAAAAATAAAGTTAATAACTTTTCATTGACATTTACTAAAGCCAAGGATGGAATATGGTGTGGTACCTATGTACATTAACACCCTTGGATATCACTCATGACAGGGAAATTTGACTGATTTGGTATGTGTGATTCTAATTAACACAAACCCATTGGTCACTGTTTTCTTCCTCTACCTATCTGCCTCATGACTCCAACAAAATGTCATTGACCTATCCTCTCACCCCCTGCTCCAGGCAGCCATCTGATGGCAAACTACTGTCAATGTGTGTACTTTCAATGTTTATTATGCCATTTGTTGTTGTTTGTTGTATCATTTGTTGATATTGTTTTTGTGTCATTTGTTGTTGCATGTAGAACCTGTGAAGGAAGAAAAAGGTAATCCTGGTTTTGTAGAAAAGCTGATAACTCAGATAATCAAAAATGTCCAGGTAAATTCCTCCTTATCTCCAAGTTATGTGTGCTATCCTGTATTTTATGTGTAAGCTACTTTTGGTTTAATGTCATAGCTATTGATTATCAGTTATGGTAATGGAAAGGGAGTGTGTACCTCTTAATTTTGATCCAGTGTGTGGGCATGACAGCTTGGGTACTGTGGTGTGTGAAGAGCCATTATGTACAGTGTGTTTATAGAGTACATACTGTAGATAATTGAGAGGGTGTTACAACATGTTTTGTGGTGACATTGTCTTTCTTGTTTAGGTCACGGTGAAGAACATCCATGTGTGCTATGAAGATATGGTTAGTGTGTGTGGATGGGTGGGTGTGCGTGGGTGGTGGTGTGTGTGCGTTGTGTGTTTACCTGTGTCTAACTAGCCACCCATATGTTCTAAATGTGGCCCTGCAGGTGACTAACCCAGCTTCCCCATTCTCTTGTGGAGTCACTCTGGACAGTCTCTTTGTGCAGGTAAGAATGCAGTGCAGTGAGTGGCAGGAACCTGTGAGTGAGTAGTCACACACTCCAGACTCACCCATGGCCTGGCCTCTGCAAGAACATCTGCTAGACATGCTGTGTATTATACAATTAAGTGACAGATGTATATGCACCCCCAGAGCAGTTGATGTAATATCTCGTTAACTGCACTAAGTGGAGTTGTAATTTTTTTCCACATCATTTAACTCTGTATTTCTTCTTCTTCCACAGAGCACTGATGAGGGATTCAAAATTGGCAGTAGCTCAGCAGGGAGTTCTATTGGATCACTGATATTTAAAGTAGAAACCACTTTGCACACTGTAATGTACATGTGTGTTACTGACCTACGTGTGTGTGTGTGTGTGTGTGTGTGTGTGTGTGTGTGTGTGTGTGCGTGTGTGTGTGCGTGTGTGTGTGCGTGTGCGTGTGCGCGCAGCTGGTGCAGATGAACCACCTTGCTGCCTACTTGAACCCTCACACTGAACTCCTTGGACCTGACCTTCCCTACAACTGGAAGGTGCAGCTCATCATGAGGACAATTTAGATCTCTTTGCTCAATTCTCCCCACTCCCTCCCATAACCCCTCCCTCCATCACTTTCATATCTTTCATCATCCCCAAATTCCCCACCCTAAACTCTTTCTCCCTATCCCCTATGCCTTCTTTGTCCCACCCCACCCTATTTCATCCCTCCATTAGCCTTTCCCCCTCTCCCTTTCTTTAGAATTCTTCCCCCCCCCCCCCCCCCCCCCTTTTTGGGGGGGGGGGGGGGGGGGGGGGTTAAACTTGTACAGCATCCCAAGCTTTTCATTACACAACATGAAATTTAGTATTGTTCATTATCCTTCACTCTGACTCTAAATATTGTTCCTGTCTCCCAAGAATACGTCACTCTCTCCTCCACCCTACACTCTTATCTTACAATTCACACTCCCTCCTGCATGCATACTCTGCTCCACCATACCCTTAAACATGTACATGTGCACACATAATGTCACTTCCTATCAGCATAGGGACCTCTTTATGCCCCCTGGATTCACTCTGTGTACAACCCCTCCCTCCCCTCATCTTGTCATTATACATTAGGAGTTGTCAAGGTCTTAGTTTACTTCTTTCCCTGACCCACTTACTGACCACGTAATGAAATGCTGTATCCTTGCTCATGTGTTGTGTCTGCAGGATATCCTATTGGGCAATATCTCACGGCCCACAGGCACTCCAGTAGACATTCAGTATGGTGAGGACTCTTGTAGACATGTCATTGCATGTGGCCTGACAAACCCCATCTGCTCATACAAATTTGTGCTCACCTTGTCCTTACTTCCTTCTCTGCTGTTCTTCATGCCTTCATGCTATGCTGTGATTGAGAGGCTCTTTAACTTCTGAGTGTGACTTTATGGTCTCTCTAGCTCATGTAATCACTGGCTATTGAATTATAAGTTAGTTTGATTGCTCTTGAAACAAATGTTATCACAAAAATAGGAGAAATAAAGTCAACATCTCCTTTACAGGGCATATGACTGAAGCAGTGTTATTGTTCTGTATTATACTATATCATACTATATCATGCTGTATTATACTGTATCATACTGTATCATACTGTGCTGTATGTGCTGTGCATGTGTGAACAGTATTGTCCCCGGTGACGGCTGAGGCCACCCTGCAGCTTACCATGAGCCCAGGTTCTGACCTGGACATTCCCCAAGCTCTGGTGAAGCTGGTTCTGGAGAAGATCACAGTCTCCCTGCAGAAGCAACAGGTACTGTCTGTATGTTGCATACTGGACAGCAATAAGCTGGCTAGGCTTGTGATCACATGTTTGCTGCTTGCATGTGTAGTAAGTGCTATGTACATGCCTCAAATGTAGCTACAATGTACCTCTGTGTAATATAACTATGTACATGAATGCATTTTTACAATCATATTATGTATCCACACATCCATGCACAAATGTGACTAGGGTACAAAGTGTATGTATCACCATGCTATATCATGCAAAAGTTTCATTGGAATTAGTTCAGATTTGTAGTTGTGCATATAAATAAACAAAATTTCGCATGTTTTTGTTTATTTTGTGTTACATTTGATACTGGAAAATTAGCTCAATTGCTGTTGCAAATTATTGTGAAGCAGTGTCTGGACCCAGAAGCTCTGTTCTGCCCTCATCAAGATGGCATCTCTCTGCTGTGGCATTGCAGCTGCTCTGATTGTTTGGGCCTTTGTGACAGCTGCTTTGCTGGGATTGACATGGGACCTTGGGGGACCTAAAGCCCTGTCCACGCTACAAACGGGTTTGTACCTCTCTCCAGCAACAACCGGTTCCAAATGTTTTATTGCGTCCACACTAGCATAGTGCTGAACCCGCTCCATATCACCTGCGTGGACTGACTATTTGGCTGGGCAGATTAATTGGTTTTCCTTTACCATGTATAAAAACGGGCTATTTTTATTTTCTTGTGTGCTCTGTTGTTCTGTCTCTCTCTCCACAATATCATTGCACAAAGGGACGATAGAGAGCTGGGAGAGAGCTGTTAGTAGCTAAACTCCTAGTAGCTAACATCAGCAATAAAGTCACAGGTATGTTCAATAAATCTCAGCTGCTTGAAACCTAGCCTTCTGAAGGTTTCGGGTGAAACTGGTGGGATGAAACTGGTGGGATGAAACCGGGTGTAGTGTGGACACATAGAACCCATTCCAGACACGGGTGGAACTGGTTTTATTGTGCAGTGTGGACAGGGTTGGGTTAGGTTGGGTATTCCTGGAGAAGGATTTATTTAGTTCTGGAGGAATACAAACTTCAGTTTCTGCTTCACTTTCAACATATTCAGTTCTTCTTGCAAAAGGTGGTAGGAATAATGGCAGTCCTCTGTTAAGTCCCCAGGGGACATTGTGGATGTCCATTAGCTTAATGACTTGTAATATTTTGAAACACAAAACTTTACTTGCATAAACTATCACTAGTTAGAATCTTTTTATGTAGTACACACAACAGATTGTTTTTCGGTTGCATTACTACCATATAAGGTAAACTAGTTAATTTTGGGCCAACCCCAATGGGGAATGATGAGGGGGTGTAATTTAATCTGTTGTGACCTAGTCAGTCTTGCAGAGTTTACTGTGTTTGGTTGAGACATAGCTTAAGATTAAACATACACACACGCAATCACACACACACACACACACACACACACACACACACACACACACACACACACACACACACACACACACACACACACATACACACACACACACACACACACACACACACACACACACACACATACACACACACACACACACACACACACACACACACACACACACACACACACACACACACACACACAGTGCTGCTTTATGCATTTGTTAATACTAATATAGATATTATTAGTGTTTGTTTGTCTGGCTGTGCAGTATCAAGACGTCATGATGTTGGTTGAGTCTCTGGACAGAATGACCATCAACAAGAAGTACCTGAAGTACCGCCCGTGTGTGGGTGTGGCTAGGGACAGAGGGGGTTGGTGGAGGTACGCCATCACTGCCATGCTGGAGGAGGACGTGAAGAGGCGGACCAGAATGTGGTCATGGAAGCACATGAAACAACACAGGTGCATGCATACACATGCAGGTCATGTGATACTCTGTGGTTAATATATGTATGAAATCTGTATGTTGTATTTTAGGCCTATTATGCATATAAATTCCATTCATGTTCACTTTGCCAACAGGCAGAAGTCAGATGTTTGATACAAGGTGATCTGTAGCAGCCAAAATGATGCTATTTTGTGGGTTTAGGTATTTGAAGTAATTCCCGCCAACTATATGTGCAAACTCAGATATTTAAACATTGGAAGCTAAGTAAAAGTGCCCCAAATTTCCCTTCAATTATTTTAATTCTTTGAGAAACAGTTGTGCACGCTATGTGTTAAGTTATTTGTGTAGTAGTGTTCCATTTACACACTTTAGCTGGATAGCTATTATAAGTTGCACAAAGCAACTGAGCCTTTGACTCTGTTGACACACTCCTTGCCATCCAGGCTCACGATAGAGAGATATATTGATCTAGCAGCTCAACCTTATAACACGATCCAATGCAAAACCTCTCATGTGATAGACTATCTGTGTGAGCAACTCCAAGGAGTTGTGCGGGTGGAAGCATTTGAATTATATCCATAGTCTGTGTAGCTCTCTCCAATGCAATGTACACAATATTCCCCATCAGTTCAACATCAAGCTTTGTCAGACAGAATTGATTTTTTAAAACCATATATGCATTTCTAGCTAAATAATTTCTGTGCCTTGCTGAATTTATTGAATGAACCTGTTGTACAGCGAGACTAGCAAAAGTCCAATCTTCAAACATACAATTCTTCCTAGAGTTTCTGATTCCCATCAGTTGGCACTGGACACTATTCAAACCACATGATTAGAAGAATGCCTGTTCTTTCCGTTAAACTATCCAGCTAAATCCTTGTTCCTAGGCAACTGCACATCCATCAGGAGTTGGCTGGTGGCTGAATAGTTGAAGAGTGTAAAGTTTATTATGTTTTTTTTTGTTGTTTTTTTTTTACTTGCAAAAGGGAATGCAAACAGACTGTAGTTCCCTGTGGATTGTGTTTTTGTTGCTGTACCGACAGTTTGGGGGTCATATTGTAAGCATTTAGTGTGTAAATGTTTCAGTATCACACCAACTTGTGTGTATATACATGCACATGTATTACCTTGTGTGCCTTGTGTGTAGCAGCACAGAATGGTGTCATGTGCTCTAGCAGTGATGGCTCCTAAAGATGGTCTGACATTGAATGGTTCCATTGTGTGTGTGTGTGTCTCTGTCTGTGCGTGCGTGCGTGCGCATGTGTGCGTGTGTTTGCAGAGTGTGGTGCAGGAAGTACACTGAGCTCTATACCATGAAACTCATTACTCCGAAATCAATATCTGCCGAACTCCAGGCTAAGATAGATGCAAGTTTTGTAGTGTTTTCAATCCCACATTCGGACACTCTGCCCTCTCCTCCCTCTCTCCTTTATGCTTTACTTTCTCCCCTCTATCTATTGCAGTCATTCGCTTCTTGCGTTCATTTTATTTCTCCATCTCTCTTCATTGTGTGTGTGTGTCATATGTACACACATGATGTGTTGGTACGTCATGTCCCCTTACCTGTACAGAGTCTGGAGCTGCAGCTGGACATCTTCAACATCACTGTGTGCAGGCAGCTGGCAGACAACCAGGTGGGTGATCACCTGATTTATAGTGCACATTTCTACAGCTAATATTGTTATTTAGTTATACACAACATTAAGTGGTCCAATTATTTTTATTTTTATTGCTGTTTACTTGTTAATTTCTACTTCTTTCTCCTCTTCTTCTTGTCCTTCCTTCAGGCTCAACGGCAGTGGGAAGAAGACCGAGAGAGAATAGCTGTTCAGGCCCAGCAGGGCTGGCTTAGTTGGGCAGGTAGTTGGGTCTCAGGTGGGAAGGAAGAGAAGCAAGAGGAGGTCAAGCCATTATCAGGTGTGTTTCCTGCTTAGCTTGATGCCTTGTCGTGCTTTCTCTTAGTGGCTTTGTCCCACCTCGTGACCCCACCCTGTCACCCCACCCTGTCACCCCAGCCTGTCACCCCACCCTGTCACCCCAGCCTGTCACCCCAGCCTGTCACCCCAGCTAGTAATCTTAGCTCTATCACTCCAATATGTCCTGATGTCTAATTCACCTCCACAATTGACCTCAGCTACACACACACACACACACACACACACACACACACACACACACACACACACACACACACACACACACACACACACACACACACACACACACACACACACACACACACACAAGTTAAGAGCAATGAGACTTTTGCCCCATTTTTGGGAAGACTGAACATATGCTGGCCAATTCATGACTGGATTTAGACTTACTAGTTCCAATATGCTAGGCACACCATACCATTATGTAGGACATGGCCATTACAAATGATGATACCATTTAGCCACATGTTTCCTATTGTTAATGGACTTTTGTTCTCCACTAATGTCTCATTTTCTCTGAATTAAATAGTGTATGTAAAACTGTGCCAACCCTCATAGTTTGTTAGCATTTCCCTTTGTATGTTCAACCCCTTACCTGGTGTGTGTATTTATCCATGTGCATGTCCTGTGTTGTTGCACAGAGGAGGCCATACAGGCTGAGAAGGACAAGTTGTATGAAGCCTTGGGCTACAGTGAGAATGTGAAGGCAGCCAGTTTCCCCAAGGAGGTTTGTGTATGAGCATGTGTGGGTGTGTGTGTGCATGAGTGTGCATGCCTGCATGTGCGCACACAATGGAAAAATTTAAGACGTATTTCTATTTTTAGATTGGAGTCTCTCATATGAAATAGGTTAGTGACAGTTGTACTGAAAGGCTATAGACTCCGATTTTAGGGATTAAAAGCAATAAAGCTGTAGTTAGGGTAAGGGCACACTATCTAGCCTGTGGCATTGGCTTACTCCCTCCACTCTCTCACTGATAGAATATCAGAAGTGGATCTTGAGAAAAATGTAGCAAAAACTCCAGTTAATTGATTTTAACAGCTCCAATCAATTAAACATAACATTTTATCACAACATGATTGTGCAGTATGTGTACTTATAGATTGCCTTGAGGACATCTGTGAGTACAGTATGTTGCACTGTAGAAGTACATGCACATCACATACACAATGGATTCTGTGGATCCACTTGCTGAACTCCAGCAAGACGACTCGTATCAACACTTAGTTGTTGGTCCTGTTTCCCCCCCCCCCCATTCAATCAACATATGTATATGTACCTGCATGTATATGTACATGTATGTGTACCTAATGTATATGTACATGCATTTTAGTGCATATAAAAATAAAAATCACAGGAAGAAGGAATTCCAGTTGTTAAAGTTTACTGTGCTCCTGAAGAGATTCAAAGAAGGGGGAAAAAAAGTCCCTGGAAATGCATATCCTTTAATTCCTTTAGACATTTTGGCATGTACATATATGCTGGTCGTCCCTGTCCTGCCTGGTGCTTGAGGTTTCTCTGTCCAATGGATTCTGTTGCTCCATCCAATACTTTAATTGAGCACAACAAAACATGCACATGTCAGCATGTGTCAACATGTGTTTCAGCATGTTTCAACAGATGTTAGTATGTGTTATCAGATGTCAGCATCATGTCAACAGATATCAATGTGTCAGCGTGTGTTAGCATCACATCAACAAGAGTCTCTGTGGATGTACAGACAGCCCACATGTTGTCAGATGTGAATCAGAAGTGAGCACCTCAGATCACATTAAGTCCCGCCTCCATACTCTGATGTGCACATGTCCGTGGACAGGCCACAGTGAGTGCATGACCATCCCATGTATGTCCACATGGAAGAGAACCTCTGACTCTTCTATGTTTATGAATGAAGTGAGGTCTGCTGAGCGTGCTCAATCAGGTCCATCTAGGAGAGATTGATTATCATCTTTGACAACTTTTGTGACTACAATGTGTACATAGTGCAGTACAAGGATTAATGCTGTTGTAGGTAAAGTGCTATACACCTTATTGTACATGTACATGCACATCCAGACTTGTATAATGTTAACTCAAACTAGGAGTGCCCAAAGGAACTGATCCCTTTTAATACCATTAATGATATCTTAACTATAAAATTATACGTTACGTGTGTGTGTGTGTGTGTGTGTGTGTATGTGTGTGTGTGTGTGTGTGTGTGTTCGTGTGTGTGTTCGTGCGTGTGTGTGTGTTCGTGTGCGTGTGTTCGTGTTCGTGTGTGCCTCTGTATGTGTGTGCATACCTCTGTATGTGCGTGCGTGCCTTTGGTGTGTGTGCGTGTGTTCGTGTAGTATGTGACACAGAAGGTTGAACTGCATCTGGAGCAAGTCTCTCTTCACTTGGCCAATAAAGATGGCCGGTATGTTCATATTCTTGTCTTGACACCTTTCTAGATAGCTGCGAGGGTGATTGTTGTTTGTTGGTGTGTTCATGTTGTGTTGTTTCTGAATGCCTTGATGCTAATGTTTTCTGTCTTTTTTAATTTACTTTAGCATTGCTGATGTCAGCACTCGCCAAGTTGATGTGGGTGTGTCAGTGAGGTCCTCGGCTGGTGGTGTAGGTGTGGCTATATCCGTGGCCTCTTTTGGCATCACTGGTCATGTGAACACTCAAGGACATCACCCAGACATTGTAACCACAAAGAAAACTACACCTGGTGATTTGCTTACTCCATTTAGTCATTTAGTGCCATGCACAGCGTGTGTGTGTGTGTGTGTGTGTGTGTGTGTGTGTGTGTGTGTGTGTGTGTGTGTGTGTGTGTGTGTGTGTGTGTGTGTGTGTGTGTGTGTGTGTGTGTGTGTGTCAGAAGACAGCTGTTCAACAGTTGTGTGTGTGTGTGTGGTTCAGGATGACCAGTCATGCTTGTTTGTTTGCGTGAGCACCCCCCCACCTCATACTTTGCTAGTCATGGCTTCTCTTTGCCACCCACACAACCTCCTCTTCCCCCCCATTACCATATATATATGTACGTGTAATTGCATGTAATTGATAAAGGCATGTAATGGTGTGTAGTTGATAATGATATGTTTACTACAGTAATTGAGGTCAGGAAGTGTGATGGGAAGTGCATCAGACTGTATCATGTGATGTGTTGGCTAGAAATAGAACCCATACCGTAGTGTTTAGATTGCACAGATCATATTATCTTAGCCACAGACAAAGGAAAGGAAGCAATTAAAGGAAAGAAATTGCCACAGGACGTGCTGATTGCACTCTATTATCACCTGTACCACACAGACCTTTAATCATAGGACACTTTTAGATGCAGTGGTTGTTGGTACATGTGCTACCAGGAACAGCTGACCTGATTTAAGCATCATGACCAAATACATTTTGAATTTTTGTTTGTTGTAATAGTGCACCAGCTAAAAGGGCAACCTTTGGAAACAACAACATTATCTTGTTATAGTTTGGAGGTACCTTTAAGAAAATAATGTTTTTCCCCTTACATTGTTATTGCCAACAAGAACAGTGTATACATGTTTTAAAAGTTTTATACATGCATTTATCACATGTGCATACATAATGTATATATTTAGGGAACAAAACATGGATTTGGCTAAACAAGGAGCATATTTGGCATAGATTTGAAAGTTTGGAGGGACAGTATCCAAATCTATGCCAAACATGTTTTGTTCCCTAAATGTATACATTATGTGTGCACATGTATAAAACTTTTAAAGCATGTATGCACTGTTTGGTTTGCAACAACGATGTAACCTGATTATCTATAATTAGAAGAGGAAGGTTAAAGGTGTCCAACGACCCCGCCTATTCTATTGTTTGTTGTTTTGTTGTTGTTTTTTTTAAGCTTAAAAAAATTCTTAAAAAATGTTTTTAGCCCCAGCCCTTTTATCTCCATTTCTGTCATGCCATTCTTCAGTGGTAATGATTTAAAATGTTTTTGTTCTTTTCTAGATTCCCTTCTTAGTGTCAAGTTTGACCTTTGCCCCCTGGAGAGCCAAGCAGACCAGCGTGTGCGTGTGTTGCTAGAGCAAGTCCAGGTCATCTATGATGCGGTGAGCTGATCTAGCAATGTCCATTGCGGCACTGGGTTCATGAGTAATTGTATACAAGGTTTCATATAGTGGAGCCCCTCAACTTCCATCCTTTACCCACCCCTCAAAGAAAAAAAATTACTTTCCCCCCTCCCCCCCCCCCAAAAAATTTTTTGGAGATGTTGGCAAGTTATTTACCCAATCATTAATATAATAAACATTCTTGAACTTGGAACAAAAAGGTAACAGCACTGTTATGTCAGTACACCCACCATACTGTGTTTATGCAGTTGTGTTCCTTTGGGTACCATAATTGTGTGTGGATGATATTCTATGGATGAATGATGTGGATACCTGATTCCTTATGCCTGATCATGGCACCATGTCAGGTATCCCATGACACCTTCAATCATGAGCTTGTGGTTGGATCATGTTTTCTGTATAGCATAATACAATAGTACTATCAAACAAATGAACAATCTCCAGAACATCCGTCTTTCGTCTCCAGGCATGGAGCTAAACTATCCTTCATGCAATAAAAAAAAATCTGCCACAAAACACCGCAGCAATCTCTGAATCGAGGCAAGGTTCACAAAATTTCTTGGCGAGCATCCTGGGGGGAAGGGCAGGGGGGGGGGGGGGGGGGGTAAACTGCATGCTAAAAATGCTCGTTGAGAACAGCCCTGTTTTTTTTTTCTCCTTCAGTTTATTACATAACTGATAGTTTAGCTCCATGCCAGGAGAAGAAAGATGGAGGTCCTGGGAATGTTTGTGTATTTCTTTGTTGTGAATGTCTGCTTGCTATAGTCAGGTTGATGGACTCCTCTAATGCTGATTCGAGTAACCTGATATTTTATTGTCCAAGAAGGTCTTTCGCATTAGTTAGTTCATCATGATACAGAGCATGGAGCTTATAAAGGACATTGCAGTATTGAGATATTAGTCAGTATTGTTACCTGTGTTTATTGTTTAGTGTATACTTAACCAGACCTTTCCTAAGTTCCCATGGAACACCAGGCACATGGCTATCATGACCGTGTTCCATCATGCATGTCTGTATCATTATGTAACTCTGTGTTTGATGATGCCACAAGTAAACAGTCAGAGTTGCTGGTTCCTTGTCCACCACATGTGGGGGTGTGGAACATTATCAGTACCATCAGTTTAATCATGTACTATCTAATGGTTCACAACATGCAACAAACACACCTGGACATGTGTCGGTCATTGTAAATGTAATACACGTTAATTACCAATCCAGCTGCATTACGAAGTATGCAGCTGATGGAATAATTGAATTGGTTGGAGCAATCACATGTTGTGAACAACTTTGAACCTTTTCTAATTTAAACTCTTTTTTTAGATCTATTGTGATTATTTTTGTCTATTAAAGTACTTTGAACATTAATTTTTTTCAAAGTCTAATAGACCCGTCAGACCTCATTTCCTGTTCAACTCTCTACCCATACACTATCCTTCCTCTCTCACTACGTATGTATGAAGTGATATTACAAGCCCTCAGTTGGGGTATGATGGATTTTTTTACGGCTATAATTACTCTGTACACATCCTCTTTCCCTGTCTTCTTTTTCCCTCCTCTATTGTTGTTGCTCCCTTCAACTTTTGAACTTCTAAAGTTGCCATGTCACATTCCAAAGCCACCAAAATAGACCATATAATAATTGGACTGGTTAGCATTTGACCAGATAATATTGGAACATGTTTGTACCAAGTTGCAAGCATTGATTAAAGTATTGAGGTATTCATCTCCTGCAATATATTAAATTTTTTCTTTCTTGTGTGCTAAAATTTGATTAATTATGTGGTACTCCAATTTGGTCAGAAACATATTGAGTTGTTTGCTCGGT
>OZ017784.1:10655598-10908098 GCA_963969325.1 Lycopodina hypogea | reverse complement strand
TTTGTAACATTGCATAACTATGAAATGGAAAGATTTGTGTTATTCAACACAAATATTTTTATTGGATTGACATGTAAAAAGATATGATGGAAACATGAATCTTAACTGTGTAGACCACAAGTTAAATGACCCTTTACCAATTTATTTCTCATGCCTCAATCATTTACTGACTCAGCTCAGTGCAATGGTTGGTGAATCTAATTTAATTTGGTAAGGTGTCATTTAACCTGTGGTCTCTATACATGGATAGTACAGTCCAGTTTCCCTTTCTTTTTCCATTGGTGAAGCCAACATAATTGTTTATCAAGACATTCCCTCCCCCACCTCCTACTTGTTTCAAGTGGCGTATGCAAAACAACAACAACAAAACAATAACAATAACAATAGTTTTAGTAGAATTCATAAGCTTTGAGGTTGGGGGGGGGGGGGGGGGAGAGGGGGGGAATTTTTTTAGAGATGATTTTATCATCTGGGTCAGACAAATATGTAGTGTACTGCCATACTCCCTATTATATTGTGATCACAATGTGAGTTTGTTTGTTTGTTTGTTTGTTTGCTAATTGCTGAGCCACCATGCCCTGCCCAACTGCTTGAACAATAAAACAGCTGTTTTATGAGTTGACCACACCCACATGAGCGGGTGTTATTGTTGAGTACTGATGGTGACAATGCAGCTGTCCAACATGTTGGTGTAACTTTGGACAACAGTGTGTGTAGCTTTATCACAATGACCTGGATTTTTTTTATTGGCGATGAGAAAGCTAAAAAAAGAGGTGAAATTAAACTAACAAAAATTTTATGAGTCAGTTTCTTCCCATTTTTAATTTATGCACTTTGGGTCTTATCATTTTGCATTTAGACCGGAAAAATCCAAATTTCCTACACACCCAAGACCCAATCAGTTGATTACTAAACTTAATATTATTTTCATAAAGTAGGTAAAGTATCATCATTTATAAGGATTGATTTAATGACAAAGTGAAGGAGGTGGAGTAATCAAGTATGTGTGAATAATTTTTGAGAAGAAAAGTATATAAGTATGTAACGCCAGTGAGATTCTTATGTCCTGGTTCGTCCATCACAGCAGCTGAAGTAACAGATGAAATATTTATCTTTTGAAAAGAAAAAGAAGACATTATTGATTAGATCTGGGAAGAAATAAAGAAAGCCAAACTGGGGTAACACATTTAATGATACTTTACCTATTGTATATAAGTGTCTGCTAATTTGCTGAATCTGATTAAAATTGGTAAAGGGTTATCCAACTTGTAGTCTTCATGGATGGAATCCTACTTCAATACTTTCACAGAACAAATTGCATGTTTTAAGATAGGTCATTTCCCCCTTGTTATCAAGTGCTATCTCCAGATGAGGATGCCTATGAAATGTAGGGAGATGCCAATATGATAAGGACAAGTTACCAAGCGGTGGGTGTGGCATAGCTGCATGCACGGTAACACAGGTCTGTATCCCTCCTTCATTTAACAAGGCCCCAATAACACTGAAGTATATGGCACTTCTAAAATTAAGTCATTAAGTCAAGCAAGCTTTCAGACGTGGTCAACTGTTGATCATCTTAATTCAAATAGGGAGTGGTCTGTAGGTGTGGTTAGTGGGAAAGGAGTCGGTGTGCACAGTTCTGTAGACTTTTACAAACGCTGACGATTGACAGACAACAAATTTCAACATTTAAAAGACAATGAGAGCAACAAAAGGTGAAGCACTTTATGTAGAAGGTTCATTGAGGATCCAAGTTAAGTTTGTATGCACATGTCTTCATCTTGTTATTTGCAGCATCAAGGTGGATGGTGTTCTCCCAGAAGTGAGTGTTGCTATCTCTGACAAGAAGATCAAGCAAGTGATCGAGGTACTCTAATCTCTGACTTTCTCTACTATATGTTCGTCTCTGACTGTAAAATGTTCTCACAGAATTACTTGTACGTTAGCTCAAGAGTAGATGATTGATTCTTACAGCTTATCACGCCAAAATACATCTTTGGGTGCACAGCTCATGTGGTGTGCTTGAGCTCATGCAATGTTTATTATGTAACGCATAGATATGATCATGTAATAATCCATTTAGAAATTTTTTGATTGTTTAATGTTCTTACTGCAGCTGGAATAATTTTATTTTGATAACACTGGTGTATGAAAATGTCAATGCCAGTCATGTAGCAGTGTGTGTGTGGTGTGTGTGTGTGTTTAGCTGAAGTGTGACCTCATTATGTTTTATGTACTGTTTCACAGGTTGTGCTTAGCCTTCCACTTCCTCCTCCATCTCTGGCCAATAGCACCAGGGAATCCACATATGTATGTTACATCCGTTACATCATGTTACATTATGTTGCATTACATGTTGGAATTTCTATCCTTCGCTACTGTAAAGCAAATACCAAAGAGTAATGCTTTGAATGCAGCTCCAATGAAGGTCAATAGCACTACAGCTGCACTCTACCTGTTGAAAGCACTCAAGTGCTTGTAGTGTTTGCACATCACTTGAATACCTATGGATTTATGCAACACATCTTCAAACAATTTTGGCATACCTAAGATGCATTACATTAACAGGAATATGCTTTGAGGTAATCTTCATTGGTTATGTTGGCTGTTATCACTTCATTTCTGGTAGCGACTACAATTATTGCGAAAATTAATATATGTTTTCTGTAGTTAAACCATAAACATCACATTGTACTACATTGTAAGCGTATTCTAACACTCCTTCCTCTTCTGCCCCTCCAACTCTCCTTCCTTCCTCTCCCTCCACCTCTCCTCCCTTCCTCTCCCTCCACCTCTCCTCCCTTCCTCCCTCCACCTCTCTTCCCTTCCTCCCTGCTCCTTCCTCCTCTCCTTCCTTTCTCTTCCTCTCCCTCCCCTCTCTTCCTGCCCATTTTCCTCAGACCCACTGAGCTGTGCTTATCTTTCCTCTATCATTACTGCAGAGCTATGAGGCTGAGATGCCAGTTAAGGTGGACGCCAGAGAGATTTTCAAGTCTGGTTCATTCATCGCAGCAGAAGCAAAAGCAGTAGCAACAGAAGCTGAGTCAGATTGTGAGTACCCAATGCTGTAGTTTGAGTCAAACATTACCAACATGGACAATAGATTGTACACGGTTAGTCTGTCAGAACATACACCAACACTCGTCCTCTGGCTGTCCAAGTGTATGTGCATCAAGCATGTGGTTTGAAGGTGACAATTGCTAGATGCCTGCGTATACATGTTCCTGAATGCTCCCTACAAGAAGGTAAGGGGTCACCAAATGTATAAACATGTGCTGTGCCATGTGTTGGACTTGTACATGTGTCATGATATGCATGAGACTTTTAGCCCTACAGATATCTATCTATTCCTCTATCTTCTCTGCCCTCTTTAGAGCATCTTGGTGGGCTGCTATGGCCAGTTACAGACACTCCTTTTCCTTTCTTCAGCTGATGGTGACTCGTGGTTTGATGCTGAGGAGGGCGAGTATGATGAAGCGCGTGAGGCCTTCGTGGTTGTGGGTGGGAGTTCTGTCGGAGCTGCAGCTGTTTCTGGTGGGAGCTTAGGAGGGGATGGGTCGTCATCTTCCACACAGTTTCTTCTTGACTTTCAAATCCACAAAGTACAGTGAACTAGATGATTAGGAAATGATGTTCTTGAATTATTGTTTGTTTTCTTTTCTTCCTTCTACTCTATTCCTCCTCAATTTTTCTCCTTTTTTTCTCCCCTTCCTCCTCCCCCTCTTCCTCCTCCCCTCTTCCTCCTTCCCCTCTTCCTCCTTCCCCTCTTCCTCCTCCCCCTCTTCCTCCTCCCCCTCTTCCTCCCTCTCTTCCTCCCCCTCTTCCTCTTCCTCCCCCTTTTCCTCTTCCTCCCCCTCTTCCTCTTCCTCCCCTCTTCCTCTTCCTCCCCTCTTCCTCTTCTTCCTCCTCCCCCTCTTCCTCCTCCTCCCCTTCTTCCTCCCCCTCTTCCTCCCCCTCCTTCTCCCACTCCTCCCCCTCTTCCTCCCCCTCTTCCTCCTCCCACTCCTCCTCCCCCTCTTCCTCTTCCTCCTCCTCCCCTTCTTCCTCCTCCTCTTCCTCCCCCTCCTTCTCCCACTCTTCCTCCTCTTTTTCTTCCTCCTCCTCTTCTTTTTCTTCCTCCAGTCCTTCCCTAGACATCGAGTATTTCCTTTGTGTCAAAATTATCTCTGTATATTTTAATGATAGATTAGGTTACACACTTTTTTTATATTTGGCTTTTATAAATATCTTCCTTATTAGGTTGCTATAAATGTCTTTCCTTATTAGGTTAATATAATTATCTTCCTTATTAGGTTAATATAATTATTTACCTTATTTAGTTGATATAAATATCTTCCTTATTTGGTTGGTATAATTATTTTCCTTATTAGGTTGGTATAAATATCTTCCTTATTGGGTTGGTATAAATATCTTCCTTATTGGGTTGGTATAAATATCTTCCTTATTAGGAGGTTGGTATAATTGTCTTCCTTATTAGGTTGGCGTTCACTTTAGTGAGCACTCAGAAGTTTCCAAAGTAGACGATCCTCTCCTGAACTTTAACCTCTGTGGCGTGTCCACTCATATGGAGAAGCGGACATGGGAGCTGGTGGGTGTGGTTTCCCTCAGGTCGTTAGTGGTGGAGGATCACTGTGGACAGGTGGATGCACTCAATCTGATGTTGGCAGCTGGCACTGAGGCAGGTGTTGGGATGGAACAGGACATGTTCCTGAATGCTTCCTACAAGAAGGTAAGGGGTCATCTTTTTTCTTTCTTTTTTTAATTTTAAGACTATTACAAAAGTACTTGCACGCATGGTGAGCATGTACATCTCATTTCCAGCAACATGTGTACATGTTATACAGGCACACACTCCCTCACACACACTCCCTCTCACACACACACAGGCACACACATACTAATGCATATATACTGCACTTGCACACATGTACAGTTACATGTTTTTCTAGTTTAGTAAACAAGACCTTGTTCTACGTGGTGCATGTGTTCCTGCCTCTCAACCCACCCACCCACTATGTGTAGAATGACAGTGCTGCTCCACAGTACGCCAGCCTGTGTGAGTCCACCTTGCAGTCCCTCTGTGTGGACATGTCGACAGTACATGTCAAGCTAGTGGGGGACTCTCTGGCCAAACTCCTGGCAGTCAGCAGGGACATCACCCACTCCATTAAGTAAGAGGGTATGAAGGTGTTGGTGTGTGTTCTTGTGCGTGTGTGTGCATGTTGTGTGAGTGTGTGTGTGTGCATGCATGTGTGGGTGGGGTGAGTGTGTAGTGTGAGTGTGGGGGTGGGTTGTGGGTGGTGTGCATGTGTGGGTGGTGTGAGTGTGGGTGTGGCCTAAGCATTGTTACTGAAGCATATTCATTGCCATGTAATGAGACAAAAGTTTATTGAGTGTTTGCTGTGTTCATTTCAAATCTTCTAACTGATGGCAACATTCACAACGTGTGACTGTTGGCTAGTGAACACACGTTCAAGAGCTGCCTCAATGAGTCTTGTTTTCTCCCTCCCTCTCTCTCTCTCTTGCAGGAAGAGTACAGCAGAGATGGTGAGAGCTGATAGGACGGAGTCATCCTCGTCCATCACGTCCAGGATAAAGACCATCTCCTCCGACTACATACAGGACTCTCTGTCAGTGTCTCAGCACCATGATAGCAGTACAGAGGCCAGCAAAGAGGCTCTTGATAGGGATAAAGACACCTCCGATGCTGACGTTCTTCCTGAGGAGAAGCAGCTGCACCTGGTGGCACAGTTTGGTGGCCTGGAGCTCATCGTAACTGATCGTGACTTTGGAGACCTCCTGATCACCAACTTCAAAGGTCAGAATTCCACCATTACCATACAAACAGTGTAAATTTGTTTTCAAAATCTACCATTTCATAACTACTTCTATTATCCAAACTATTATTTAGTTATGTCTTCATGTAATCTTGTTCCTGCGTAGGCTTAGGGGCATGTGTTGGAGTCTACCGGGATCGCACTGAGATAACTGTGGAGTGAGTTTAATTGTGTCAGTATTAACCTTGATTTGATTATACCGGCAAAATCAAATGATATTTGTGTGTATGTGAGGAGTGGCATGTGTAGTTTAAATTATACACTCAAACACTGAAGGGCTCATGCACACATGATTACTACACAGTTAGGGCCTGGGGCTATGAGGTGGTGGGTCTGTATCTAAACTGATGAGGTGTCACCAGGATGTAAAGAAGAGGGTAGGGGATAATAGTGTGGTGGGGGTGTGGTGGGGGATGATTTGTGATAGGAGTTTGGATTGGATGCAGTATAGGAGCTGAAGATGAACAGAATGGTTGTTGGTTTTTGGTTGTTGGTTGTTGGTTTTTGGTTGTTGGTTTTTGGTTGTTGGTAATTTGTTGGGAAGGGATGGAAGGCTTAGAGAAGCAATACTAATGGATGCCATTTATTCACCAACATGCAACACGATATGGATCTGTGGACACCATACAAGATCTTAATTAGCATTTAGTAAGTATCTGGGCATGTGCAGTCCTATTTCGATACTCTCCACCTCATTAAGACGTCCTATTGTAAGCTAGGGCTGGGTCACATTATATACAGCTTAATAATTATTGTTTGTATATGAGTCACAGTACTGGACTGCATATTAAGTATTTAAGTGTACTTTATATTAATCACTGTACTCTGCTGTATATTAGCTACTGTATTGTAGTCAGGCATTGTGTAATGTGACTTTACAGGATGGACCGGTCGAGTATCAGGGACCTGGACCCAGAATGTCACCACACCAATGTGAGTGTTGCCATGGAACAACACATTACACTACTTACTATGTTGGATTGACGCAAGTTGTAAATGGTAGAAGAAAAGTCTAAAATTGAATGTCTAATATCTTAGCTTAGACTGATAGATGTATAAATGTTGACACTTCTGCTGATCTTTCTTCAAACCAACAAAAATCAAAAACAACAACCAAAATAACATTCCCACTGCTTTGAATACTTTACTAATATGGTTTTACAAAAAATATATATTTTTTAATGGTGTAAATATGAAATGCATGTGAGGGAGAAAAAACAACAAAATCTTTCTTTAGGAATCTATCATTCCATTCATATTTCTCTTTCTGTTCTGTTCTGTTCTGTTCTGTTCTGTTCTGTTCTGTTCTGTTCTGTTCTGTTCTGTTCTGTTCTGTTCTGTTCTGTTCTGTTCTGTTTTGTTCTGTTTTTTTTTTTTTTTTTTTTTTTTTTTTTTTCTCTTTCGCTCTCATTTTGTTTTCCATTCCTGTCTCACGTATCTTAAGTCTTAATAGGACTTAACATATTCCAATAAATTCCTGATCTGATCACTTTGCTGAGGCTAAAGCTAAAGGCACAGTGAGAATTGGTAAAGTGTATTGTTATTGAGGATAGATTAGGTCTGATGTTAGGCAGATCAGTTATACAGTTTTTAAGACGAATTTCTACAAAAGTGAAGCTGTCAACTTTTTGGTTGTTTTTATTTTATGCAGTGCTAGAATTTAAAGTTATGTGAGCTAAAAGTTACATTTGTGAGATCATCCTGTCTTATTATTGTACAATAGAACTTTATGTATCTTTATTTATTTTCTTTAGTGCTCTACAATCTTAAATTTCTTTATTTTCACTTTGCATCTCATAAATGTGCACAAAATTAGAAACATTTGCACTTAAAAACATTTGTGAGATAACTATAAAATAGAATATTATGAAGTATAACCCTAGCCACCCCAAATACATCTTAGTTCAAATTGTCATAGTCATTGTGTTTAAGTAGAACGTCTCCAGTTATCATTCAGAAAATAAGAATAAATAATATAATGTCCTCTCCCCCCCCAACTCAAACCAAATAGTAGTGTATTGTTAATTACTAATGGACCACTTGAATGCATGTATATTTTAAAACATGCAATCATATTTGATAAACCTGTGAAAAATTATAGGAAACAAGTCTGTACAAGTGTAGTCCACAAATTTGACAATCCTTTACCAATCAAACCAGATGCATACGTCATTGTATCTGGTCAGAACTGGTGAAGGATAATCTAATAAGTGGTCTGCTTGGGTAAAAATCATACAATCTTGTTTCCTTTATTATTTCACCTCCCTCCCCTTGCTTTCTTCTTGCATCTCTCAGTCTAGGATGTTGGAGTACAAAAGAGTGGGGGGGGGGGGGGAGGGGAGAAAATTACAGCAGACCAAACCAATAAATGATTAGAGATTGCCACTACAGCTACGACCATTTAATATGGACAAGCAAATGCAAAGTTAAAAATAAATTATGTTATCAGTTCTAAGCCATTGAAAGGTTATGAGACTAATCATTATAATTCATGTGCATTGACAGTGAGTTTGCTTTGACACTCATCCCATGCTCCATCTCTTCCTGCAGGTTGTCGTGACAACAGATAAAAATCGGAAAGTTATCTCAACCAAGGTGATTTAGTCCAGCACTGTTAAGTATGGGGGTGGTGTTTGGGTAACTTTCCAGGCATCCTGGTTGATGGCATCCTGGTTGATGGTATCATGTCGTTATGGCACCTACAACCATGTTTTGTCAGCCACTGATTGCTCTATTAAAAAAACAAAAAACAAACAATTATTGGACCTAATGGAAAGGTGTTGACTACTTTTTTTCCCCTTGTACACCCTCGGGAGGGATTGTTAAATGCTCTTCTAGTGTCAGAGTAACACAGCTATTGTATTGATCACTAACCATGGAGGTGTGAATATAACGGAGGAAGTAGTTTAATCTGCCAGGTGTAGAGCACACGGCACCTTGAATTACCTGTGCAAGACATTGTAACACTCCATCAGCTACTGATTTTTTTTTTTGTTTATTTTTTTAACTTTTCATGATACCATTTTCAGCAAGAAATCAGAGATAGCAGAATATTATTGGGGGGGGGGGGAGAGGCTTGTAAATGGTCTTAATCCCACATGTTTTTACGTTTATTTGCAGGTGGTGCTTTACAATAGGGTGCGTCCGGATGACCTTGAAGCAGCTAATCTCTGTGTAACTGCTAGCGTGCAGCGCTTGGAGGTGATTATCGTGTTCAGATTCCTGAATCGAGTCAAGGTAGGAGCTACCTGTGGATATAGAGGCCATGGGCATGTGCAAAAGAGATATGTTGAAACTCATTAGGATTGGTTTTTGCCTGAGATAATTGTACAGTGCTAAGAGTATTCCACTTCTACTTACAATAGATATATACAGAGTAAGTTCACAAGTGGAACCTTGGAAGTAGATATATTGCTGGTAACTCATTCAATCCCTCTTTATTCTAAGTCTATTTTTAAGGACTACGCAGTCTTAAGTCCTTTGTTTGTGATTCACCCTATTAGTTTATGTACAATAAAGGCTGCAAAAGAGAGATGTTGAAACTACTTACTTGAACTTACAAGGCCACAAAACCTAATATCTACTATTATTTCGCTTTATCACTTTATTTTCACTAATTACAATCAGTCAAACTGATCACATTGCATTATCTCTTCAGCCTTATGTTATGTGTTCACTGATTCTGTTGTTGTTAGCTGTTCATGTTGTATGGTGTAGAGTTTCTCCAGACGGTTCATCAGCCAGCTGAAGTTGGACCAGGAGACGGTAGAATCTGCTGGACAAGCAGCTTCAAACACTGTCACAAGAACTGTACGTACTGTTATATGCATGTAATTACTGTATTGTCATATCCACTATACTGTAACTGAATATCTGTGTATACTGCGAAATGACATTTATATCATGCTTAGACACAATCAGGCACAGTTTTGTCTCCTTTTTTTTTGTTTTTCTCTCTCATCAATCTTGCCTTCCCTCCTCTCAACTTCTCACCACTTTTTCTCTCCATTTCTTCTCTTTTCTTTCCCTGTCTCTTTCTTGCATCCATTTATGGTCCCTCCCCTTCTCTGTGGTGTGCTTGTGTTTCTTCACCGCAGGCGGATGCCCTGAAGGAGAGCAGTTCCAGTCGTGTGAAGCTCTCTGTAGAGGTACAAGCTCCCGTGGTCCTCATTCCCACTTCTGCCTTCTCCACTAGTGCCCTGGTGGTGGACTTAGGACTCATCAAACTCAACAATAGCTTCATCCTTGCCGAGTCTCTAGCTGGCACGAGAGCAGCTGATGCCCGGTATACATCCAATGCAGGGCACTCTGCAATAGTGGACCATTTGAACATCTCAGTTTCCTCCATCCAATTGGGAAGGGCAATGGATGTATCTGATGGATACAGGAAGGATCTGGAGAACCACATGATTCTGAAGCCGCTGCAGTTTGAAGGCGTGCTGAGCCGCAGCCTCAGTCCATGGTGTGCTGTGGTGCCCACTGTTGACGTCAGGACCAACCTGAAGGCCATTGAGGTGAACTTGTTCGGTTGTTATATTTACATTAGTAGGCAATGTATGATGCAGTCAACCCACAATGATATATCTGATGACTGGTAGAGGATTGCGGTCTCCAGCTGCGTGTGTTTGCTCTCCCACCTCCAATGGCCTGGGGTATCACTGCATAAGAGTGAAAGCGGTTGGATGAAACAAACTTGCTTCTTCAGTTTCAATTCAGAGACTGTGCTAAAAACGAGCAGACAAATAAGATATACTTTGGGTATTTCTATTTCAATGAAGTGAACAAATGAAATTTCAAAATTTCTGATTGAAACCAGTACCATGATTTTTAAGTTGCTCTTTTTGCTTGTTTGTGTGGACTTTTGAGCAGATAGATAATAAAGAAACAATCTAATAAGGAGGTGCAAGCAAGGCTAAAAATAGCTGCTGTAGGGCAACTAAGGAACAAGGGAGAAAAGGGAAGGGAGAGGAAGAAAAAAGGACCCTGGTGTGGTTTAAACTCACAGCCTCCATTTCCATACCTCCATTTTTGGCTCTTTTTTTTTTTTTTTTTGCCTGTGACACCCACAGAAAGAGGTGTGGCCAGGTGAGATTTAATCAAAATGTTCATGTGGTTCACTGGAGTCCCCGCTGATAAGTTTTAGCTAATTTGATCCACTGGTTCTCAAGTTTTAGCCCAGACAAACACACACAACACAACGTGCACACACACACACACACACACACACACACACACACACACACACACACACACACACACACACACACACACACACGGGGACACACAGATAACACACACACGTGGACAAACACGGACCAACACACGGATACACAGACACGCGCATGCACACACACAGCTCATTATTTCTTATGAAGATTCAAAAAGTCAGTTACTACTATTTCAAACTGTGTTTTTAATTTTATATATGGTCAATTAAGGACAACCAACTGGAACACTAAATACCAATATGAACTGCAAACAGCAATTATCATGACAACAGCATTTACTGTCAGTTAATTATGTACTAATCTTTCATTGATTTATCAGGTGCTATTCAGCCCAACAGACTTCCAGGCTGTGACGAAGATTTTAGATTCGTTAAATGACGGTGAAGATATGAGTATGGTGGAGGGGGAAGAGAAAAAAGTGGTGAGTGTCAGTGATGAGGAAGCCGCAGGCCATGGAGGCAAGGAAGGAGGGAGTAGCGAGGATAGTGGCCCAGGAGGACCCACAGAGGCAGCGTCTGAGGAGGAGGTGGAGGAGGGAAGGGTTGGCAGTGCTGTGCATGTCTGTGCAAATGTGGGGCTCGTGCATCTGGTCTTCCACTCTGACGACTGCGGGGAGATCATGGCTCTGAGTGTGGAAGGTGAATGACAACAAGCACTGCCATGCTGTGTTATGCATCCTTCAACCTTCCTCAACCCACTGTGATGCGATGTTGATCCAGAGTATCCCCATTTAGTCACTGCATCAAACCCGTGTGACCATGTGTTGCAATGTGTGATGATGGGTGATAATGTGTAAAAATGTGTTGCTATGTGTGAAATGTAATATCACCACTAGCAGTGCGTAATATTAATTTACCTGAAGTGGTATTATCTTTACTGTATGTTGTGTTTTCCTGTATGCACATGCATGTGCACATTTACTGGTGAAGGTCTTAACACAAACGTGGACTTGCTCCCCGACGTGATTGTGATCACTGCTGGGTAAGGATATTCATCTTATTACATTATCTTTTCCACATGAGTGCCCCCCCCCCCCCCCCCCGGTGGGGGTCAGCTCACCTGACACTAGTGATGTCCATGCAGTAGTTCCCACTCCACGCACCCACTCCATGCACACCCTCCACACACCCTCACACACTTTAGGAAGATCATCTTGTGGAGTGGACAACAATCTTAAGTCTTGGTTGTGTCAGCCATTTCTCAGACATATGCAAGCAGCTGCTGCTCTTCCACCTTTACCGCCATATTTAGCTGGCTAACCATACAGGAGTGGATGCTACACATGTGCACATATAGTTCAGCACAAGAATGTGCTCCTGATATCAAAGTACATGCACATTCATTTTACATTTTATGTATTCCTTTCATTAGAATTCTCAAATTTGATGTGACAGACCTGTCCCCGTGCACCCTCTACCCCAAGGTAATGCTGGGAATGTTCTCACTCGTTTTAGTACACAGCTTGCATGTGTAATGCAGAATTAGTTGACACACACACACCACTCTTCATATTAGCTGTGAGTTTGGTCCTTGTGTGGTAACAGTTCAGAGGGGAACAAGGGGCTATGATGACATCATCTTGACTTGTGTTGAGATAAGTTGTTAAAGCTAGCCCCAGGGCAATTAATTAGTTTATTGATAATTAATGGAGCAATGATGATGAAATGAAGAGGTTTTGGAGGTTGTATATATATATATATATATATATATATATATTGCTGTCTGCATTAATGTTGTCCCAGACTTTGTATTTCGTTCAAGTTGACCACCCTACATCATTTTCTGTGTGTTTGCAGATAATATCTGTTGTCCAGGGCAAGAAAGCACTGACTACAAAGGTTGGTTCACCGTCATTCCTCAGGTGTGATCGTGTGTATGTACGGGTTCTACGGCAGGTCCAAGGACTGGACCGGCGTGAAAAAAACAACAGCACAACTTTACTTTTGTTTTAAAATTCCCTTCAAAATGAATTCCCTTTCTCTGTTGCAATTTTGCAGTCTGGAGAGGAGAGTTGTCAGAGGGAATTATTGCACTTCAAAAAAATGCTGAGATAGAACATGCTAACCTCTTGTCTCTTTTTCTGTGGCTAATTGTTATTTCCCATGCCACCAGAAGTAGACTGACTGACTGTTCACTGTAATGCGGAGGCAATACAAATCCATGCAAGAATTTAATTTTTTTTTTAATTTCTTTTTTTCCTTTTTATCATCCCTTCCATCTTTTTTTTAAATACAGCTGCTCCCATTAGTCGGCCAGAAATGACCATTTTCAGCAGTTTAGCTTGCCATGCCCAGAATATGTCAAATTAAAAGTAATTAACCACACTACCGCCTTCAGAGCTTCATTTTCTTTCTTTTGATACCAGTATTGGCTGTAGTTTCAAACTTGAAGGAATATATAGTGGGCACACACACACACCACACCACACGCACTCTCTCTCACACACACACACACACACACACACACACACACACACACACACACACACACACACACACACACACACACACACACACACACACAAAGAGAGAGAGAAAATAAAACTATTTTCACTTTAAAATTATTGTATGTTCAGAATATTGTAAAATGCTGAGTGAAAAGTAATTTGAGCCAATTATGTATTTGCCCTGCCCTGCCTTGTCCTGTGTAGGTGGAGTATTTCCCCACTGCTCCAGGTCTGGATGTCACCAGACATGACCTGCATGTGGCTGCCTCCATGGCTCGGCTGAGGGTGGTGTTTGTCTTCCTGTTTGTCAGTCGGGTGATCAACTACCTGAAGAGGTTTGGGCTGAGCGAAGAGGCCATAGAGAGTGCCAAACAGTCGGCAAGAGACGGAGCGTCTGCTGCAGTCAGCGCTGTGAGTTTGTAGAAGATAGAGAGAGAGAGAGAGAGAGAGAGACTTTGCTATGTGAGGATGGTTTGTACCACAAGTCCTTTCCAGCATAACCCAACAGGCTAATGCAACTTGAGGTGGGGGGGGGGGGATTGTCATTACATGTCCCTCACTACCTTACATTCTAATATAGTTAATCTTGTTCATCTTCTCATAAGAGGTCAAGGGTTGAGCATGTGCTATCAAACTGGTGATTATAGCATCACAGCTAGTAGGTAGACACCTGGTCAAGAGGGTTGTTTAAATGTCTTATATGAGTTATAATTAATGTGGGCTGGATCAACAGTTGATCAGGACTAAATAAATTGGAATATGGTGAAATGATTTTGATCAACACTAAATATATTGGAATACGGTGAAATGATTTCGATCAACAGTTGATCAAAACTAACTATTGGAATAGGGTGAAATAATTTCAAAATATCTCTGGTGTCTGCCACTCGGTTGGGCTGCATATAGCTTGGGGGGGGGGAGGAGCGCTGCATGGTATCAGCTAGACGTGAGTGAATGTATCTTCTCTGAGTTCCATGAGTGACCTCTTGACCTCCACAGGTTCAGCAGCAGCATAAGAACGGGAAGCGTGTCGAGGTGGAGGTGCATGCGCCTGAAGTGGTAGTCCCTGTACACTCTGATTCCCTCCACGTGGTCACAGCAGACCTCGGCAAGATCAGTGTCTCCAACTCATTCAGCCTTGTCCAAATGGACGACAGCAGTGACCCAGTGGAGAAGCCAGCCATTGCAGAGATCATGGAAGTCAAGTTGTCCAACTTGCAGATGGCCAGGTGTGTGTGAGTGTGTGTGCATGCGTGCACACGTGTATGTGCTGGTGTTGGGTTTACTGTAGTCATCAGTGCCCCCCTGTTCATGATTTTTAAGTGCCCACACAAGGTAATGCTGGCTTTCTCTATATCTCCACTTTTTGGAGCTGTGCAAGCGTCATGTATGTGAGTGTTAGTAAGGAAAAATAGAGAATATAATGAAGGAGGGGGGAAAAAACACAGTCTAAAGATTTTAATAGAGGCCCCAGATACACACACACACACACACACACACACACACACACACACACACACACACACACACACACACACACACACACACACATCTACAAACTTTTAAAGGAAGGGGTGGGGCCAGAGGGAACCCAGCCCAAATTCAGGAATGTAAGTTCAAGGATTTTTAAAAATTTTTTTAATTAATTTATTTTTTTTTATTATTTTTTTTATATGGCGTTTATGTTAGGAAATGAACATGGTCAAGATTGGACCTTTTCTTTTTTATAAATGAGTCCCACAGCATCATTAGGTACTGCACTCTTTCTGGCCCCAGTCTCTCAGCTTCATTCTCCATGGCCCTGTGCAGGTGAGGTACCTCATGCCTCCACATGTGTCTCTGCTGAACTAACTGGCAAGACAGACACTGCAACACTCAACAGTCTGAACTACCTAGAGCCTTGCCAGGTGAGAGATGGTAGCCTGTGGCTGATCAGGGAAGAACTACAAATAAAATATTCTCCCACATTGCCAGACAAAATTGTATGACAATAAATTTCAAAGTGTGGCTCACACATGGACATGCATGGCAGAGCAATTAAATTAGACATTAGCTGTAAATAGTGTAGTGTGTGTGTGTTCACACTTGGTGTGTGTTTTCACACTTAGTGGTCATTTCCCACAGCCTATGACAAATGTCATGTCTGACCTATCCATCCAGCCACTACTGACCCAAGGGTCACAATTACATGCAATTAGATTCCCATGATTCAAAGGTTGGTCCACCATAATTGTATTGGGAATGTGCACTCCCATGGCAGGGACTGGACTAATTTGGAACTAATAATGTTCTATCCATTACATGATGTTGGCTCAATGAGAAAAAAATCAGCACTGCACATTTTGTTGTCGCCTTGAGTCATCTGATGCTATTGTTAATTAATTTTTTTTTTTTTTTTTTTTTTTTTTTTTTATTTAAAAAAATTTTTTATAGTTATTCCTCACACTTTCGTTAGCTCTTTCACTCACAAATAATTAGCTTGAGGGTAGCACAATAGTTTCTTCTACATACTAGAAAAAATTGCCGCTAGGCTATAAATAATACAGTGAATGTGGAGGCAGAACAGGGTGGGGAAAATACTTCTTGATTAAACAAAACCTCCCCTATACTTTGAGCAGTTTTGCGTGTTACTAAACAGCCTCAGTAGTAGCATCAAGCAAAATGCTTCTCGCCATGACAACTTTGGTTGCTGGATATAGTGCTCTAACAGACAGGCAGACTATAAGATAATGTAGCCTATACCTTGTTTGTATCCATAGGATTTTACCATACTGACTTTGGTAGCTGTTGCTCAAGCAATTTCGTAGGAGATAGAGTTCTTACAGACAGACAGACAGACAGACAGACAGACAGACAGACAGACAGACAGACAGACAGACAGACAGACAGACAGATAAACATACAGATATACGAAAATTTCACACATCAGTATTAGATTACACTATATTTCAGCTACCCGGTTCATTATCTAGAAAAACCCACGCTGCAAATGTCTAATATTGAAGTTTCTTCCCCAACGAACTTCAAACACACCAACCAAAGTGAAGTCTCAGACTATTGAACCACTCCGGAGGTGAATCTCCTTTCAATTGGTTGGCTTCCCTCTAATGGAGATGATGATATACAACTCATGTAAGGATGGATTACCTAATTAGACAGACATGTATCTGTGTATGCATGCATGCATGCTACTTCCCATTCAAGTCACTAATCTACTTGGAATGATTTAACTCAATAACAAATCAACTTCAATCAGTAGTCTACAAATTGTAATCTGCTCTGATCACTAATCAACAACTAACAAGTCTGATGTTGCCAGTTGGCTTGGAGGTTTGGGCTTTCTCAAAACTGTATTTCATGATGCATACATAATCTTACTCACACAAGTTCTTCCCTTCATTGATGTTGTTTGTGGTTTGTTATTTTCTTTTAAATGTTGTTGTTTTGTATTAAATGGCTGTGAAATTGTCTAAGTGTGGAGCAAGTCACTGCATGAGTAACTTTATCTAGCACACGATAAACTGCTTGATCTCCTTTTCCCTCAACCACCTTCCCTCTCACACACTCATGCTCTCTCAATTCATTTCTCTATCTTCCTCAGGACTCAAGGTCACCCACCAACTCAAAGTGATTCGTTGTCCACAGCCTCAGATGTGTCACACTCTGTCATCCTGTCTCCATTGAACCTCTGTGTCTCCCTCACACGGAACCTCAGCTCCTCCTGGTACAAGGGCATTCCTCTGCTGGATGTGAAAGCCTATCTGGAAAGTGTGAAGGTAAAATATCCCTTCGTGCTCTTCTGTGAGTGTGCATAACTTGATGTAATGCATTTTAACTTGATATTTAATTTGCTTAACTTAATATAGATGAATTTATTTAGTATAAATTAATATGATGCACATTCTAATTCATACTGAATAGATTCATTTACATTAAGTTAAGCAAATTAAATATCAAGTTAAAATGCATTACCTCAAGTTATGCACACACACAGCAATTAATTAAGGAATATTGTGCAATTTTATAGTGTACGTCCACCTGATTACCCTTCTGTTCTTCATGTATGAATTACTATTTTAGTTAACATCAACTCATGAGCACTTTGTGGAACTCTTATTTTGAGTTTTTGGTATGTACTTTTCCAAATATTTCTAAACTTCCTTAGTGCCACCTCACAGGCCCTCAACACTCTGGGCAAACTTTCTCTCTATGCAATCTAAACCAAAATGTCTGTCTCCTGAAGAATGCCAGCCCTATGTCTGTCATGGTCAGTTTGTGCTTCTAGATTTTATCTGTTGGAGAACCACCAGGCAGTCACCTGACTTCCAGCAACATCAGACAGTCACATGATTTCCTCTAGCATCACATGATTTCCTCTAGCATCACATGACAAGTAATTGATGGCAATTGCAGAGTTTTGGGAGGACCTAAGTCCAGTTATTATTGGTCAAGCAGTAATGGTGTCCAAAGTGGAGTGTGGGGTATTCCAATATCTTTGTTCTTGGTCTTTTTTTTGTTGTGTTATTGTTGGCTCTGTGTGTGTGTGTGTGTGTGTGTGTGTGTGTGTGTGTGTGTGTGTGTGTGTGTGTGTGTGTGTGTGTGTGTGTGTGTGTGTGTGTGTGTGTGTGTGTGTGTGTGTGTGTGTGTGTGTGTGTGTGTGTGTGTGTGTGTGTGTGTGTGTGTGTGTGTGGAGAGACCACTCCCTAAAGGGGTCAGTCTGTCAGAATGTCTTATTTGGAAATGTGTGGAGCAGGATGTTACTTGTATGTGAACAAATCTTCAAAGTGTGTACACACATTGATGCAGACTGTGGTCATATACCGTGGCAGGGTTCAAAGTGTTAATGGATTAAAGCTCTGATGCATACGTTTATCAGCACTGTTATACGCTGTGTCACTTGTTTGTCCACTAGTGTTCACATTGATCAGGAACATCACTAGTTCTTAACTAACCAAACTTGCCAAAGTACTTAATTTTAAAACATACACACTCAAGACATCTGGTACATGTCTCAACATAACCAATGTCACTGTTATCAGGTGAGGGACACTTACCTAATATTAATCCCCTGTATATTACAATCAATTTCACGCTATGGACATCTGATTGGCCGGTATAAACCATGTTTAATCCTCCCTTGAAAGTGGAATGATGCACATACCTTAATGGGTGTGCCATTACATATCTGTGGTGCTTGTTTTTGTAAATACAGGGAACTGATAGACTCTGAACCACCCACCCTGTGCAGCTGCTTGAGTCATTCCAACTTCCTATTGGGAATACACATGAACAAAGTGCAAACAAAAGTTGTGAATGAAATATTTTTTATCAATGAACCCTTCACACAGAGTTCAGTGCTATGTAGTCGTGGCAACCCTTGTTGATGTGCCAAGTGGCATGGCATGGCATGGAGCCACTGGTCTAGCGGGAGTATGCCTGAGGACATCAGAAACATGAATATTGAATATTCCGGTCAGCCAAGATGCTATATACTAATCTGTTATAATGCCTGGTTTAATCAACTTCAAATAAGAAAGAATGTAGTATTGGTTCCCTACTGAGCTCAAGCTGTACTAGGCCCCAAACCTGACAACTGCATGTGTTGTATGACATGGTACAAGTACTGTACACATACAGGACAGGCAGAACAATGGAATTGGTAAAGGGACTTTACTCTTTTAGTTCACATTATGAGTGCAGTCTTTTGTTTCCTTTATTTTTCTCAGATCATTCCAACTTTTATTTTGGTTGCTTTTGTTGATTTATTCATTAAAAAAGAAAAAGAAAAAAAGAAGTAAGAACAGTTTGTAGGCATTATTGCTATTTATTGTCTACTCTTATTTTTACTAAATTGGGACTGTCAACATTGCACTGAGAAATCAGTGACTGTGGACTTTGCTCTATTATTGTTTATGAAGTTAGTTAATTAATTAAGAGTTAGTTAAAGTTTGAAGTTGTCCTCCTTGAGTCCAAAACCATCCAGGCTAGATATTGGGACATGAAGTCGAGAGCCATTTGATGATGTCATCATCCAGGACCTGCACACACCATTTGGTGGCGAGTATTGGCATCTCACAGATTGCTGAAGGGACCATTCCCCATTTGTGTATGGAGGCTTTGCTCTGACATGTCTGTATGTGGTTACTTTCATAGGGACATTCTATAGCAGGTTCCGGGTTTAGTTTGACTACACTGTGCATCCATGCAGTATAGGGGATCTTGAGAGTTTACCTGCCTTCTTCTTACAATCTCTAAACGTAGAAGAGAGCATCCTAAGAATTGAGAAAAAGGAAAGAGCATTGCTCTTATGTATGCTGGCTGGATGTGAACGGTTACCCTTAACTACCACATTCTCTTTATGTGGAGCAGATATAAACAAGTGTATATTGGGAACTTAATTTTTTTTTCTTTGGATGATGTTCATTTCCTGTATAAGTAGACAGTACACATTGTATGACCATTACCAACTTTTCCCATTGGTTCTGCCCATGCAAGAGCAATGGCCTCTCCTTAGGATGACCAGCTGTTTCTGCTGCTATGTGTGTATTATATATATAAATTGTTAATATTTCATGTATTAATGTCTACTGCTCACATATGGTGGAATGAGGCATCATAATTCACAGGTCAGGGCTACTGGCAATGGAGGTGCTAAAGGAATGCATACCATCAGCTGGCAGTCCTACCACATGGTGCAAATGTGATACCTGAATAATTTCATTTGAATTTCTCATTGTTTATCTGCAAGTCAAACAGTTCCATACACACGCAAGCGCGCGCACGCACACACGCACACACACACACACACACACACACACACACACACACTGCCATGTTTGCTTGCCTTCTCCCTTAATGGAGAATGTGTACAAGTTAGCAAGTGCATGTGTATATATTACCTTATATGGAGATTTTGAACCCTTTTTTTTTGTAATGGTTTCTATGTCATTGGTATAATAACTGTGCAGTGGAAAGGAATTGACCCTTGCCTGAGGGTAGATGTGTGGTATAAACAGAAAATAGCTGAGGCCAAACGAAGATCCTAAGTGCACTGTTCTAATTAAACATTAAGACTAATGCCCCTTCCTGTGTATACACATACACCAACACACTAACACCCCCTATTATCTTACATGCCCCCTCCCCCCCCCCCCCCCCCCCCCCAATCCTCTTCAGATGACAGCCAGTGGGGATGACATTCACTGCATTTGCCAGATCCTCTCAGGGAATCTCAGGGAGGGAGACATGGCAGATCAGCCCTCAAGAGTTCAAGGTTGAGTTTACTTATTGATTTGTTAATGGTGTTATACACTTACTTTTTAGGGGTGGGGCAGGGATAAGGGGTGGAGTGGGGCAGGGATAAGGGGTGGAGTGGGGAGAGATAGGGGTGGGGTGGAGGTGAGTGAACAACAAATGCAAATTCCATGTTGTAGATAGTTTGCTCACATGATTGTTGACTAACTCAACGTTATAAACTACACTCAACTCTATATAAACAAGTCTTACTCTATAAACTATGCTTTGGTGTATAAACTGAACCCTAAATTAAAATTAACTCTATGAATTAGAATAAACTCTAAATTACACTCTGGCTCTATAGACAACACTAAACTGTGTAAACTAAACTTGATTCTATTAATACATTCAACTTTGTATTGAACCTGATGTATCAAAATTCCAATTGATAGGGCTGCCTCATATATTGCAGATCACTAGTGGAAACACAGTCAGCTGTTTTGATTTGCTGATGGGTTGAGCTGTGTTGTGCAGATGAAATACTGAGTTAGGTATGTCCACTCCAAGGGCAGCTGTGCATCCAGTGGAAAATACTATTATATTAGTTCCTTTTAAGTATAAATCACATGCAAGGAGATATGTCAATTTATATTCCAAGCACCTTACTGGCTTTTATTTACACCTGTATTTGAGCTCAGCAATTTTGTTATATCCACTAATGCCTGTAGTCAGTACACATCCACTCCTTTGACTGGAGGTGACATGCTCAAAAACACAGTGACCAGTGAAACACTAGGTTTGAGGGTTTTTTTTTTTTTTTTAATTAAAAAAATAAGAAACCAAATGATATTCGTTGGAAGAAGGGGAAGGAAATTTGGGCAACAATTCGTGCAACATCTGAGCAAGCTTTGTGTAGTTATTTACGAGTTACAAACTGTAATATAGCAAATGCAACAGGTTGAACCACACACAGCAACTGACTGAGGTTCTGCTGTGGTTATCTTGCTCATTTCATCAAGCCTCATTGTAGAGGAATGGTTGAATGTGCTGGCTTCACAGTGCAACATAGTTCTATGCAAAACTACTTACTGTATATTGTCTATCTACATCATTATTTGTTCTGTGTGGCTTTGTGCCTGCATAATTGTCATGCAAAACCTTTGAACCCTGAGTTCCACGACCACACTATTCAAGCTGCATTTAGCTCCCTATGTCCTCCTGTACCCTCAGATAATCTCAGAATTTCTGAAGAATGGCATGCAACCCAAAAAAATTAGGGTCCAACCAAAAGTAGTGCTTTAGGCACTTCTTGGGAATGAAACTGGTCAAGTTTGTGAACTAGAACACTACATCCAGCAAAACTTACATTTATGGTGATAAAAATGGTGAAGGTCTCCCTATAGCTTCCAATAATGGCTTAGTTGGGAGTAAAAATTTGGTGAGTATATTTTGTGTGCAAAACTATGGAATTTCAAACTGACTCTAGGTGCAGTAATTCTGTTTATTAAACAACGGGTGGCTTGATTAGCGGAAGTGAATTGCAAAGGGCCTCTGGTTGCAACATTTGAGCAATAAGTCAGAGAGGACAGGTCAGAGGAGGAGTGAGCAGCTCTAAAGAATTTGATGTCCTCCATAGAGTGAGGGAAGTGCATGAGAGGGGAGTTAGGGTTCGTGACACAGGTGGAGTACATTGTGGGAGTGTGTCAGCTATGAAACAGGGAAGAATATATGAAGGAACGTACTGCTAGGAGGTTGCAGGCGATGCATCAACCGCTATATCTGTCAGGTGTTTGAGAAACATTTACACTGAGTTCATACCCAATGGAAGTTTTTATTGCCAGTAAAGTATACAGTGTTTCATTTCAAGAGTGCTTTATAAAAGACACTACATGACCTATACATCTGTATACATAACCTGCCTCCATGAAATAGTGTGTCCTCTACTTGGCTAGACTGTTGAATGTTACATGAAGTTTGTTACAATAGGAACAGACAGTAGAAGATACTATTTTCACACAGTATGGAGTTCTTCTACAAACAGTTAATGTGTTATTTGTAAACCACATAACATCATTGAACAAAAACAATTAACCGTTGCCCAAAGAATGACAAGAGAAAATATCTTGGGTTAGCACTGTTGGTAAAAGGATGGAAGATATTTGGGGCGTACTCGAAGGGCTCCATATTGCAATGCTGGTTTTTCTCCTTTAAACTCTAGTAATCTTTTATAACACACATTTCTAATATATGTTACTCTTGTCCTTTATTCAACCTATGCAGTGAACCTAGTCCATTTAAAAATTGACAAGATGCAAGTCTATTGCACAGTAAATCCTGAAGTTTTTCCGCAGCAGTGGGCACATTACCATATGCAGTGTGGTTTAAGTAATGCCTATACTTTCCTTATGGACTATACAATTAGACCCAGAGCTGTGGGTGCAGCATAGTAGAGAACACCACATAGACAAGAGTTAGCTATTGTTTGGGATATATTCAGAGTGCTAAGCAAGAGTTTTATCACAGATATTCAACTGGCAAAGTGAAAATTTATCAACTTCAGTTTCCTAAAAAATTTTCATATCAACCTTATCGGCAGCATCTTGGTGGTGGTTGTTTAAAATAAACAACAAAATAACCTTGAATAGCACCTGTACACAGAGCCTTATTTATTTGTTTGCTATTGTGAAAATGTTGAATGTGGAAGCAAACATTTCATGTCTGAACTTGAAGCAACCTTCCCCCATCCTCTCATTCCAAATAGTTACAAATTTATAAATAATTATAATTTGCTGAAAAATTGTTAATAATGAATTCAAAGAACATGATTGAGGTATGTACACTGTGCAATACATGGAGTGATGTGGAGACTGTTCAGTGAGGTACAACAATGGCACAACCGCGTGGTTCTGGGCCGTAGTCTGCTGGTATCTCACCAAACCTTGCCTTCTCCTTCCTGCATGCCACTGTGTCCGAGTACGTCACTTCTGTCACTTCTCCACTGCAGTTGGAACCTTCCTCTACGCTCATCATCCTTTCCCCCTGGACAGCAACACACTTGTACCACAGTTTGTCTTGGCCAAAGACAAACCTCTTGTTGCAACCGTGCATTGTGATCTTCTGCTGGCAAACTGTGTCGTCATCCATGGAGACATTGAGCGTCCTTTGCTCCACAGGGATGGACGTGCACATGTCGTCCTTGATGCCAAAGTCACACTCGGGACAGCACTTGTTTGGCTTTGTAATGGTGGGATAGCCGTAGCACTGCAGGGACTGGCTGCACTCACTCTTGTAGCACATCTCCTGGTTGTGGTGGCAGCTGCAGGTGGTGCAAGGGTCTGGCTTCCAAATGGCTTGCATGCCAAACTGGACACAGCCTCTGAACTTGCAGTTGCTATGGTCACAGCTGGGGCAGTGAGGGGGTTGTTGACTGTAGGTGGGGTTGGCACAGAGCACCTGCAGTGGTGGACAGGTGGGGCTGTCTCCTGCAGAAGACTCAATGGGGGAAGTGGAAGAGAGGCTGAGTACAACTAGGACACTTGCTACTGCAAAAATGATCTTCATGGCTGCTTCAGAATTGGTAGGTACTTCAGTGGAAACTTTTCAGATGAGAGTAGGTTTTCCTTTCTTGTTTTCTTTCAAAAACTGGACTGCTTGTTGAACAACTGAGTCAGTGTTTATATAGCCAGTATTGTCCTTCACACTTCCTGTGTGGGCACTAATAGATATTAATTACACGTGATGTCACTGACACTAGCCATGGGAACTCCTGTTACGTCTGTTTGACCTGAGTGACATGTTCTGTCACAGCTAGTGAGCAAATAGTGCCACCACATCAAAGCCCCAGGTAGACAACTAAGCGGAAAAAGCTGCATCCCCCAACTGTTGCTGAGAGAAAGGGATGTGAGGTGGGGGGGGGGGGGTGCGAAGCATAAGGAGGAAGGGGGGAAAATAGAAGAGAAGGAGGGGGAAATAATGGAAAAGGAGGAAGGAAGAAAAGGATGGTAGGGGAGTGGGGGTGAAGAAGAAAGGATTGGTGGATAAACAAAAAAGAATTAAATGATGGGGAAATAAAGATTTAAAAAAATAGAATTTTCCATTTAGTAGACCTGTGCCTTTGCCATTGAGCTATCATTTTTGTTGTTTTTTTGTACGGAAATATTGAATTTCCCCCCTCCCTCCACCAAAGCTACTCTTTTCGAAAAAAGTTTTGACCTATTTTCTCCACAGGTTTAGCTACACATCCAAGTATATCGTTTGAATTGGTCGAAAACTCTAGGCGGGATTATCGAACAGACATGCAAGCACTAAAAGTGCATGAAATATAAAAGTGCATGAAATATAAAAGTGCATGAAATTGTTTCTAACATGATAAAAAGTGCATGAAATCCTTTCTAATATGATTACCCTCAACTGAAAAAGAAAGTAGGGATAGAAGAAAAGGGAAAGCGGATGAGGAAATGTAATGGGTCGGGGGGGCGATTGAACCACTGACATTAAACTTGGGCAACCTGTGCCTTAACCATGGGCCATGGTCTTTGTAGGCTTTTTAAAATAGATCATTTAGATTAATTTTTCATCACCAAGAGGCCACTCTCGGGTGGGAATAATTAGCCTTTTATTTTGGTAAGGTGTCACTACGTTTGATCGGTCCAAAACTCTGGGTGAGGGGGGGGGGGGGGGTGATGGAATCAAAAAACGGAAAGAGGCACTTAAAATGCCTGAAATCCTCTCCAGTGTGATAACCTCCAACTGCAGTTGGGCTGACAATCCAGGAGCACAGACTTAAGTTGGTGAGATCTTTGGAGACTTTTGATTGAACTGTTTGAACTTGGAGGGCAGGGAGGGAAAAGTGTGGGGGGGTGGATATTGTGGCCATATTATATATAATGTTGGCAGATGAGCGTTTTAATTCAGCAAATATAGAGAATTAATTTTCTTTTAGTGACACAAACTTAATAATGTGACTGTCAGAGACTGGTGAGATAATGATGATGTCATGGTGGCACTCGGGGTCAGCATGTAAGTGTCTGTAGATGAAATGTACTATGATGTGTGTCAATGGGGCACCATATATGGTCGAGGTTCTGAGTCACTTCTAAATCCTCTGTTCATACAATGACTTGTCAGATAACTTGTTTCTGTGTATTGTGTGATCATGTGAGATTAGAAATCATATGAGTGATTAGGATGTGCTGAACACTGAATGGTGGTTTGAAGTGGGTTGAAGGCTGAAGGCTGCAGGAAGTGATGACCATGTGTCCTAAGCCTGTTCCACATATGATGCAGGAGACAGCACAATGGCATGGGAATGGGATTATATCTGTTCCAGTGTTCTTTGCTAGCTTGTGTATGGAGTGTGTAAAGTGTCAACCAACCATTAAGGCTTTCTTTCCCAAGGCTTGCCAGCATGTCCACTCCCAGCGGAGACGGCTAAGCCACGCCCCCTCCCACATTGTTATTGCTCTAGTGTGTTACCTGCATACTTTGCTGGATGCACTCTTCCTTGGCGTGTCCCTCCCCAAACACTTGCAGTGGTTGTGGTGTGACAGATCACAGACCCTCCCCCTTCTTTCATTGTGTCTGCCAGCTTGTTTCCCCATGATATGTAAGAACAGTTAAAGAGAGAAAATTGACTCCATTGTGAATTTATTTTATTTTTTTATTTTTTATGCCGGCTTCTTAACCACAATTCTTTCATGGGAAACCCACCCCACCCCCAATTACCCCATGTTATTGAGTTCTCCAGAATAGCATGTGCTTGCACATGTGCTAGGCATTGGAGTGGAATTTTCTTCCTGTCCTATGTCCAAGAGACACCTTAGTTATGATTATGTGCCTCTTTTTCTCTGAACCTTGCCTGTATAGCCTGGAGCAAATGCAACATGTTAACAGATTAGAGATGGGGGTTTTTTTACAAAATTGTATATTTGTATCCTTTGACATATTTTGTGTCCTCTATTTTTGTTCTTCCCACTTTGGAATGGCAATATGGTGATGTTTTTAACTTAGATCTGATGTTTCTTTACTATTTATTTCCATACTAGTTGAGAATTTATTAATTTAATATTGTATTGTTACTCTCACCTGATGTTTCCTTGCTGTTTGTATCAATTACAAGTTAATAGTTTATTAATGTAGCATTACACTTTAATTGGTCTCAGAAGTTAGTGGTGAAAGTTTTATGGTATATTACCACAAACACTCGCACCTTTCCATTGTTAATGCTAATTATTTTATTATAAAGGAGTCGAAAGTGTATTAAAACCAGATAACCTGATTGTATCATATGTCCGTGGATAAGGATCATAAGTTTGGATTGTTTGAGCTACTAAATAGTTTCACAAGCATGCACTGGGAGCATATCTGGATAGTAGGGTGTTGTATGTGCACCCCCCCCCCCCCCTTATTTTTCACGATTTTTCACGATTTTTCACGATTTTTCTTCTTTTACAATATACCCTCTAGGACCTAGGATCCAAATATGCTACCTATGAAGAATGACTAATGCGGAATAAGATAATATAGTTTTTGAAGAAAAAATCAGAGGGCTTGAGAGAGTTTGATGCGCAGAGGCTGTGGGTAAAATTGATTGGCCATAGTAAGCTAGATGATTTAACAAATGTGCTGATTAAATGGTTGACATGTTATAGGTAAGGTGGGAGTAACATTGCAGATCACATCTGGATGTTTGTGTTGTCATTAAGACGATTGAGTTCTTATATTTAGATACACAACTGTTTTGTTGTTTTTTTTTATTTCTGGTTGATCAGCTTCCCAGAAGTTGCCAACCAGAAACATTTGTTCACATCATAGTGGTAGACTTATAATGAGTATGTGCATAGACTTTGATGGATCCACCATCAAGGTGACATTCTTCAACCCTTTTTTTTCTTCACAGTGTGGCATAGTGTTGGTAACTGTTAGTGTTGGACCTTGTGATTGAATTGAAATTAACTAAGTGTTCCAATAAGTGAATAAGAACTCCTCTAATAGTGATCCTCGAGAGAAGAGTAAGAGATCAGTGGATCAAAGCACTGAACAGGTTGGGTCTGGGCAGATTCAGCTGCTGATTGTATAATGTTCAAAGAAATGTTATTTTTATTTTTAAATGCTAGTCTATTTATAGATCACTTGTGTTCCTTATACACTGTTGAGTGTTGGCATCTATATAGTGTTCGTGTATATATAGAGAACCAGTACGTTTATAAAGTATTGACTGACTGGGTGTATAAAAGAGCATTACAATGAAAGAAGATTGATTTAAAACACAGAGTGATTGCTGCATTTATAGAGCATTAGTGAAGTAGGAATGGGATATTTGTAGTGCATTGTGGACTGTAGATACATAGAGCACTAGCAGGCATACCTGGCGTTGCCAAGGATATAATGACATGCCAACATGATAGGGTGTTGCTAGAGATCACCCAGTTCATGTCCAAGGGTTTGGCTAAGTACCATTTTGGGCATTTTAACCTGACACTCCCAGTGGAGGAGGTGGGACCAAGTGGGAACCTGTCTATGTTGCTCGTGTGAGTGCATGCCAGTCAGGTTCAAGGATTTATCCTTTAGTACCTTTTTTTATTGCATTTTTTTTCTTCTTAAAACCATCTTTGGTGTAAGATGTGTTTATCCTGAGAGTGGTTTTCATTTGGTTATGTTTCTTTGGTCGGAAAGTAAATGCCCACAAACATATACACAATATGTACAAACAATTTTTAGGTTGACACACCCACAAAATGAGGTGTAACTAGATGGGACATGGGCCATGTTGCTCCCAGAGTCCTAATGTGTGTGCACAGCAAGTTAATGGTCTCTAGGTGCAAGGGTTTATCGTATTAATCAATTTGGGCATTTTGGACACACACTTCCTCAGGAAGGTGTGTGGTTAGCTAGCCCCATTTTTTTCCCTGCAGAAGTCGGCACAAAACCACATTTTGTGAGGATCAAGTGATGCCCATTCTTTCCTTATGAACTATACAGTTAGATTCTTGTTCTTTCATCGCAGAGCTCAGGGAGAAGCATGGTAAAGGACACCACATAGGGAAGAGTTCTCTATTGTTTGGGATATATTTGAAGAGTGCTAAGTAAGAGTTTTATCGCAAATATTCAACTGCCAAAATGAAAATTAATCTCCTTCCACCAAATTTTTTTTATCAAACTTGTCAGCAGCCACTTGGTGGTGATGGTTGCTTTCAAAACAGCCTTGACTCTCACCTTTACACAAGCCCTAGTTTAGTTTTGTTTGCTGTTGTGAAGCTGTGGAATGTGGAAGGAAACATTTCATTTCTGAACTTCAAGCAACCCATCCCCTAGTCTTGTGCACCGGATGGATAACCTATCTGGTCACTAAGGACAGGTTTTGGATAACCTATCTGGTCACTATGCACAGGTTTTCATGAGCCAGTTACTAGATTTCTTAACCAAATCTGATTGGCCAGACTTGTAAAATGTCACATCGCACAGTATATAATTTTCACGTGCAGTTTGCACATTTCAATGCTCCATTAAGTTGCTTATTTGCATGTTTCATAAACTTGAGTTTTATGAAGTGTGCAATGCGTGACTTTTTACAATTCTGGCCAATCAAATTTGGTTACATAATGTAGCATCTGAAATTACATTTTTGGCATGTGACACACTTCTGCTGGGATCACAAAAAAACTGACAACAGTGACCAGATGTATTATTTCCTTCTTGATCCGTCTGGATTGTGAGACTTCCCTCCCCCTCCTCTTTCTTCAAATAATCACCAATAAATAATTATAATTTGGAGAAAGATAGTGAAAATAATGAATTCAATGAACATGGTTGATGTATGTATGCTGTGCAGTACATGGAGTGATGTGGAGACTGTTCAGTGAGGTACAACAATGGCACAACCGCGTGGTTCTGGGCCGTAGTCTGCTGGTATCTCACCAAACCTTGCCTTCTCCTTCCTGCATGCCACCGTGTCCGAGTGTGTCACCTCTGTCACTTCTCCACTGCAGTTGGAACCTTTCTCTACGCTCATCATCCTTTCCCCCTGGACAGCAACACACTTGTACCACAGTTTGTCTTGGCCAAAGACAAACCTCTTGTTGCAACCGTGCATTGTGATCGTCTGCTGGCAAACTGTGTCGTCATCCATGGAGACATTGAGCGTCCTTTGCTCCACAGGGATGGACGTGCACATGTCGTCCTTGATCCCAAAGTCACACTCGGGACAGCACTTGTTTGGCTTTGTAATGGTGGGATAGCCGTAGCACTGCAGGGACTGGCTGCACTCACTCTTGTAGCACATCTCCTGGTTGTGGTGGCAGCTGCAGGTGGTGCAAGGGTCTGGCTTCCAAATGGCTTGCATGCCAAACTGGACACAGCCTCTGAACTTGCAGTTGCTATGGTCACAGCTGGGGCAGTGAGGGGGTTGTTGACTGTAGGTGGGGTTGGCACAGAGCACCTGCAGTGGTGGACAGGTGGGGCTGTCTCCTGCGGAAGACTCAATGGGGGAAGTGGAAGAGAGGCTGAGCACAACTAGGACACTTGCTACTGCAAAAATGATCTTCATGGCTGCTTCAGAATTGGTAGGTACTTCAGTGGAAACTTTTTCAGATGAGAGTAGGTTTTCCTTTCTTCTTTTGCTCTCAAAAACTGGACTGCCCTTGGAGATCTGAGTCAGTGTTTATATAGCCAGAGTGTCCTCCTCACTTCCTGTGTGGGCACTACATTGGTATAGACATTAATTGCGTATGAATTCACTGGCCTCTCCTAGTAACTCCTGTTGTGTCTGTGTCTGTGTGAGCTGATGTGTGTGTGTTCTGTCATAGCAACCGAACGGATTCTCCCACCACTTCAAAGCCTCAGTTAATAACAATGACCGACCAGGAGTATAGGCTATGTTTGGTGAGACGCCAGGAACATTTCATCAAACTCTTCTTGTGAATTATAAAGTGACACTGATAGATAAATAATGATTTATTCTTTACTCTTTTCCATGTTCCTTTCCTTTCACTCACCCAGCCCTCAGTGAATGCACCACAATGTTGTAGCCACTTTTGAGTGGTTTGTAGCTTGCTGTAGAGCTTAGTGGACAGGAGGTGGGAAGTGAGGGGGGGGGGGATGTTGTTGCCATGTTCTATCATGTTGGCATATGGGAATTTTTATTTAGCAAATATAGAGAATTGATTTTTTTTTTAGTGCCACAAACTTAGCACTGTGACTGTCAGAGAGTGTGGTGAGATAGTGAGGACTGTCAGAGTGGCACTCTGGTCTGTCATCAAGTGTCTGTAGGTGAGATGTACTATGATGTGTCAATGGGGCACCATATATGGTCATGGTTCTGAGTCACTTCTGAATCCTCTTTTCATACAATGACTGATTTGTCAGATAACTGGTTTCTGTGTATTGTGCGATCATGTGTGATTGGAAATCATGAGTGATAGAATGTGCTGAACACTGAATAGTGGTTTAAAGTGGGTTGAAGGCTGAAGGCTGCAGGAAGTGATGACCATGTGTCCTAAGCCTGTTCCACATATGATGCAGGAGACAGCACAATGTCATGGGAATGGGATTATATCCATTCCAGTGTTCATTGTACTGCTTGTGTATGGAGTGTGTCAGTGTTGACCAGCCATTAAGGCCTACCATGTCCTGGGAGTAGTTATGGAGTGTGGTGGCTCTGAGACTCTGATGTTTGCCAATCTTCTGTCTCTCCAAGACTTGTCAGCTGGTCCTCTCCCAGTGTGGACACTAAGCCACACCCCCACATTGGTATTGCTCTAGTGTGCTATCTGCATACCTGACTGGATGCACTCTTCCTGGGTGTGTCCCTCCCCAATCACTGCACAGCTGTTGTGGTGTGTAAGATCACAGGCCCCACTTCTCTCAAAGTCATCCATCAACTTGCTGTGGATGATTGATCTGTTAGAACATTAGAAAGAGAAAATTGACTCCATTGTGAAATATTTTTACATTCTTTTGTAATAACCAAGTCCTGCACTGGGAAGCCCCCTAATTACCCCATGTTAATGAGTTCTATAGAATAACATGTTCTTCCACATGCACATGTGCTAGGCATGGGAATGGAATTCTTTTCCTGTCCTTTGTCCAAAAGGCACCTTCGTTGTGATTATGTGCTTATTTTACTTTCAACCCTGCTTGGTATAATAGCCTTGGGCATCATGTTATTGGATTAGAGAGGGTTTTTAAAAAAATAATAATTGTATCCTTTGACACATTGTGTGCCCTCTCTGTTTTTGCTCTTCCCACCTTTGAATGGCAATCATTACGATGTTGTTAACTTCGACCTAATGTTTCTTGCCTCTTTGCAGTTTATTTCAATACTAGTGGAGAATTATTAATTTAACATTAAATTGTTACTCTCACCTGATATATTTTTCCTTGCTATTTGTATCAATTACAAGTTAATAGTTTATTAATGTAGCAATATACTTTAATTGTTCTCCAAAAAATTAGTGGTAAAAGGTTTATGGTATATTACCACAAGTACTCACACCTTTCTTTTGTTAATGCTAATTATTTTATTATAAAGAATAGAAAGTTAATAAAAACCAGATAACTTGATTGCATCACACGTCTGTGGATAAGGATCATAAGTTTGAAATGTTTGGGCTACTAAATTGTTTCACAAGCATGCACTGAGAGCATATCTGGATGGTGTGTGTGTCAAAATTAAAATTTAAAAAAAATAAGGAGAATAAATCTGTCTCCAAGTCCTTATGTACTGCATTAAAAAATTTCATTTTTTTTTTCCACAAGATTTTGCCTTCCTTTTTAATATACCTTCCTAGGCCTTCCAAAGATCTATGAAGAATGACTAGTGCAGAATCGAATTATATAGTTTTTACCCACAAACTTTAAAAAATTTGCAGAGTACTAAATGTTACTTTGTTGGGAATCTTCTTATTTGTTCTTGTTGTGAAACTTCGAAACTTCCTCTGGCCACCAGTGCTGCGGTCCCAGGTTCAAATCCTGGTCATGGTTGAATTTTTTTATCCCTCTTTTTTTCCCTCTCTCTCTCTCTCTCTCTCTCTCTCTCTCTTCTTTACCCACGATTAAGTAAAGCATTAAATCATAAATGAGCGGGTTTTTGGCTGGAAATTTCCAGTCTTGTTATAGTAAAGATTGGAGGTCATGAGAGAATTTGGTACCAAGAAACTATGGGTAAAATTGATTGACCATAATAAGCTAGATGACGTAACAAATCTGTAGACACATCTATATGGTGTTGGTGTATGTATAGAGAACCCAATGATATGTTTATAGAGTGTTCCCAGACTGGGTTCAGTACAATAATAGAAGGGTAATGAAAAACCACCGAGTAATTGCTGCATTTATATAGCAGTGGTTATTTAAACTGGATATTCATAGAGCATTGATATATATATATATATATATATATATATATATATAGTATGTTATTGTATATAGAGCGTTGAATAGAGCATTGGTGCATTCATATAGACTATAGGCTATAGACTGGTGTATTATAGAGCATTGTGTATTCTTTAGGTACGACAGCAGACAAGTTGGTGATTGAGCAGGATGAGGAGGAAGAGGAGGATAAGGTTGAAGAAGAGGTATCAACCACACTTGTGGTCTCAGCAAGCTTGGAGAGCATTGAGATAAAGGTCTTCAAGGTACATACATTCCGAGGCAAGGATGCAGGCTTGGTAGTGAGCCACACCCCCTCCCTCCCTCCCACCCACTCTGTTGTGCTGTCTCGTGGTATAGTTGCAGTGAAGCTTTTCAGCTCATGTATTCTGATGCAATCCTTACAACAACATTAAGCATTGTGTGGAAGGGAGGGAGAGGGTGAGAAGGAGGGGGAGGGAGAGGGTGAGAAGGAGGAGGAGGGAGGAGAGGGTGAGAGAGAATGAAAAGGATAGAGGGAGAGAAAGAGAGAGAGAAGAGAGACAAAGAAAAGCAGAGACAGGATGAAGAGTGAGGAAGATGGTAGAGAGGATAAAAGAAAGATAAAATGTCAAAATGTATCTCTCCATGACTATATATAGGAACACAAGCTAATACACAAAAAAGTCACAATTTATCTCTTCAAATGAGGACAATGGTAGGTGAGTGTCTGTATCTGGCAGATCATTAGAAAAGGAATTAATTCTACAGTCTCGGAAGTCAGAAGTTTGAGATTGCAACCAATTGATTGGTATGAATGTGACAATGTGGTTGCACATATTTGGGCATGCATTGTGACACAGTCAGTGTTCCTGTTCTTCCACCCCATTGTGTGTTGAGACTGGCTCCTTGAGATCACACCTGATCACTGGTGCATTGTGTTTCTGTCTTGCTTCTCGTCAGAAGATGTCATCAACATTCTATTGTTGAATATTATAAATATTATAAGGCTCATTGTTTGTTTTTAATTGTCAGTGGAAGACTGATTATCATATGTTAGAGTTAATGAGGTAGCATGATGATATCCAGATGCTCTCATAGAACCATTGTTATAGTGTCATCATTAGTTGGAGTTCTGTCTTGTGATCTAGACAGTGCACAGGGTGTATGCTGTGTGACCACTGAGTGTTCTATGTGATGTCATCTTTAATGCCTACATGCTCTGCACAGGAATTGCTGGCCCTCTGATGAAAAATTGGAGGCAAAAATGGGTTTCTTGTGCTGGTACGCCTGCTGTAGCTAGGACCTCAAAATGGCCACAGGCACTGTGATCTCAGAGCTCAGTTCTTGATCTTTTGAGCACATCTTGACTTGCTGTGTTTCAAACTTTGCTGTAGCTTTCTTACATATAGGATGGTGGTGAGGTTAGTGAGAGATTCTTGGGAAGTACACTCCACTGCTACATTTTAACAATTATATTGGAACTTACTTCAGCTATTCCTACACCTGGAGAGAGAGAGGGAGTCTGTGTGTGTACCTCCTTGTAGTTTTCCCCAGTAACACATTTGTTGTAAACATTGGTGACTAAATCTTGACGAGTTCCTGTTTGTGTGTGGAGTAGTCCAGATTTTGATAACTATTCTTTCTCGTCTCCCTCAACTCAATGTGTGTTGATCCGTGCTTGTCTCACTGTAGCACAACCCTGCGTGGTGGCAATTCATGTAGCATAAAGCTATTGTCAGCCAGTGGTGTGGTGATCCAACAGATGACCCCATAACCTATATATCAGTGTCTTCTTCAACCTGCATCCCAATGGAAAATGGTGTATTCTTTACAAAAGCTATGAAAGGATCTCACAAAGACCTCATTTGATCATGCCTGGAAAAAAGTATTTAATCAATGCATGTAAAGGAAGGACATGGTGATTTAGAAGAAGTGCAAAATGGCCGCCAGGTGGACATGTGCCAAGTGGAGCACTCCACCTAGCCACAGAATTTGTATTGCAATTATTGTCTAATGTCTGGTCCTTCAAAAGAAGGTGGCATCAAAATGTCAACTGTTTCATGTTAATATAGTCATGCACACTATTATGCATGCCTGTGGAGGACTCTTGCTCCCTATGTTCTGCCAGAATCATATTATTAGATCACTTTTATAATCACTGCATGCAGCTAGGCTTTGTTGCATGATATAGTAGGGGCGTAGTACTGGAGTTCAACAACAAAACCATTATACGATTGTACAACTGAGGAACAAATTGAGCATAAATCGAATTTGCAGAGACTATGTAAATCTATTCAACTCATTCAATGCTGGTCGATAGATAGTCACCACAAGCTATTAAAACATATTCAGATATTCTCTGTCTTGGGTGTGCTATAAATGCTCTTCCAATTTACTCCAACATAAAGAAATTTGTTTGCTGCAAGGGTGAAGTGCGCTTGGCTAGACATGAAATATTCTATTCTAAATGACTGTCCATGTGTTGTATGTTGTGGATGCCCACAAGCCAGTGGTCAGGTTGGCTCTCTGCATGAGGTAAGAAAGGTGTCCGTCCAGAAGGAGAGCTCTCTGGCTGATTGCGTTTGGTTAAGTTTACTTTAATTGAAGTGTTTATTCTGGTTAGAAAAATTTTTCCTAATTGATTTGCAGGCCTTACACCTCAAGTAGATCTAACTGTATGGTTAAAACAAAACTGCCTCCACTGTGTGGAAGTTGATCCATTGGGCTCCATCCCCATGCAACTATCCTTTACCGACTTACTTGATAGCGTATGTCCTGCTCTGTGAAGAGCATTCCGCAGGTATGATTTTGGGCTTGGTTGAGTGTTTTGGGTGTACTCTTTTTCTGGGCACTCTTCAAACAAAATATAATCCTTTCTGATCAACTGTTAATCTGCTACAAATTGCGTCTTTTTGTCTTTGTTTACCGACATTCTCTCTGATTGCCTGGCCATTGCCTGAACCTTGAAGTACCCAGTGATAGAGTTAACTTCCTCAGATCTACCATGCTGTATTTAGTTGCATTTACTGTACCTGCTCTAAAACTAATCATATCATCATAACATGACCACGATGTTGTTACTTAATTAGATTACATGTAAATGCTTTTAGTAATTCATTACACAAGAAAAATACCCATTCTACAGACAGATGGAGAGAACAGCCCCCACCCTCATCTCCCCTCCTGAAGGATATTTTATCCCAGATATCTGTGCCTACAGAGTTTAAAATGAAGTAAAGAAAAGAGCTGGAAGTGGTTTGGGCACAGTTTTGATGACCTATGTGTTATACAATTGTGGTTTTTAGTAAGTAGGGTGGTTTACTCAGGCATAGAGGTGTGACCCCAACCAGAAAATTTGGGGGAGGGGGCGGGAAATATCCCCGCAGGCAGGGTTTTACTCCGATTTCCACCAAACTTCCTTATAGCCACCCCAGGGTGGCCCCCATCAAACCCTGAAAATTTGTGCCCTTTAAGCCAATCGTCTGGGAGGAGTTTTCAAACAATCCAATCTTCACCAAACTTCCTTATAATGTCCCCAGGGTGACCCCCATCAAACCCTGAAATTTGAGCCCCTTTAGGCCCAATCATATGGGAGGAGTTACCAAGAAAGCAAATAAATAATAACAAAAGGGAATTATAGCAAGATATGCATGTAGTAATAATAATTAACATAATTAATGTAAATGCTGTGGTAATCTATTAGCTCTCCTCACACATGCTTGTAGGCCAGGGGCACTCTTTCTAAGAGAGAAGCTGATGGACTTGCTGCTTTTATCTTATCCAAGTTTGAGGTATCTGCTGAGATGCAGAGCAATGGTGCCATGCAATCCTCCCTCGCATTGGCTGACTGTTATCTGGACGACTTACGCCCTGAGGCTGTCCCAAGTACGGCCAGGTCAGTTCACTTTGGTCACCAGGTAATGTAGGTTACACCAGTGCTTGTGTTAGATAGTGCAGTGTGTGTGTGCATGTGTGTGTGTGCATGTGTGTGTGTGCATGTGTGTGTGTGCATGTGTGTGTGTGCATGTGTGTGTGTGCATGTGTGTGTGCATGTGTGTGCATTGCAATACCTCATGTGAGAATAACTGTAACTGTTCACACCAGGTCATGTGATGCATACTATTGTGTAGTTTTATGTCTTATGCTATGAATCGTGGCTTTCATATCAAACATCCTCTCTTCCTCACTACCCCTCCCTCTCATCTTTTTCCCCTCTCCTCCCTCTCTCCCCTTCCTCTCCCCTTTGGACTTTACCTCTCCTCTCCCTCCTCCCTACCCACGCCCACGCCCACATCCACTCCTATGTGGTGTAGACTCATCCAGAAGTGTTTGTTGGCTTCTGCTGGAGGATCAGACAAGATTACTCCTCCTCTTGCGTCCCTGAAGTTCATCAAGAACCAGTGGAACAAATCACAGTGTTAGTGCATAGATTGTATATGGGACCTATACAATACTGTGTACATTCTTATTCAATACATACTGCACTATACGAACAGCATAAGAGAAATATCCTGTTTTGATTCCACCATTCTGAGAGGGAATTTTTTAGATGTCTTATTTGAGTAAAGTCTCCCTCCTCTGTTCAAGTTCCTGGGGTTCAGTTTAATAATGTGTTGCCATGACTACAGTGTACTGTGTGTGAGTACTGTGTTCAATTTATATTCTCATGGGAAGACTTCTATGAAATGGGATATATGGCATAGGAAGTGTTTTTTTAACAGTGAATTAAGTATTTATTTTAAAAGCTTTCATGAAATTCAATACTGTTGTGTTTATTCCATATATGGGCATTTCATGTAGTGAATGCTGAAGTGCATGGACCTCAAGTTTTGCTAAATGCTGAAATCGTCAAAACGTTGCTTGACTTTGTGAGGATGTCCATTGAACCTCTCACATCCCCAAACACCAGCACAGTGTCATCATTAAAAAAGGACTTAGCTCGAAAATCGATCTCCATAACAGAAAAGCTTCATCCGAGTGGTGAACCTGTAACCGTGAGAACAAAACCAGCTCCGCTTGAAGGGGAGAAGGCAGCCCAGGGTCAGATGATGATTGTTGCCAGTATCAACCAGCCTGTGTTGGCTCTACTGGAGCAGTCAGACTCTCCAAACCCCAGGGCTCTGGTGATGCAGGTGAGTGGACCTCGTCCATCAGATGGGCCAAATGTCCCTCCTGATGGCTGGGCAGTCTGTACCCCACACACTTGTGTCCTCAGTCCATCATGGCAAGCTAAATGTCCCTCCTCATGGCTGGGCAGTCTGTACCCCACACACTTGTGTCCTCAGTCCATCATGGCAAGCTAAATGTCCCTCCTCATGGCTGGGCAGTCTGTACCCCACACACTTGTGTCCTCAGTCCATCATGGCAAGCTAAATGTCCCTCTTCATGGCTGGGCAGTCTGTACCCCACACACTTGTGTCCTCAGTCCATCATGGCAAGCTAAATGTCCCTCCTCATGGCTGGGCAGTCTGTACCCCACACACTTGTGTCCTCAGTCCATCATGGCAAGCTAAATGTCCCTCCTCATGGCTGGGCAGTCTGTACCCCACACACTTGTGTCCTACAAGTCCATCATGGCAAGTTAAATGTCCCGCATTTTGGTATAGTTTGAACTTCTTGTTGTTCTTATTTTCATTTCTTCAAAATGAATGTGGGACTGCGCAGGTGAAAATTGGTTGCACCATCACCAAATTTTCTTATGGGAGAGATCCATTCCAGCTATTATTGAATTTTTTTTTCCTTTTCTATTATTCCCCCCCCCCCCCCCCCCATTTATTTATTATTATTATTGAAGTTTTTATATTTATTATTATTTATTTAATTAATTATTTATTTGTTTATTTATTATTATTATTATTATTATTATTATTATTATTATTATTATTATTTTATATATATTTTTTTTGAGATGTGGGTTGGGGTGGGGGGGGGGGGTTCATGTGGTAGTTGAATGTCATTCAAAATGCTAACTTGTTCTTTTTTTGGGGGGGGGGGGGGGTCACTTTGACGATCATGAAAAATTAAACCAAAGCAAACCATCCAGGAGTATTCCTGTTTGACCCAGGACAGTATGATTAGGATGTGAAGGAAAATTTCCTTCTGATATTTGAACCCCAAAGCGAGTCCCACCCCCCCCCCCCAATAAATAATTTTAAAAAATTAGTAAAAGAAGTGCAGTAAATGATTAATCCGGGATGCTCTGAGATTAGCAAGGATTTCATCTAACATTACTCTCTCTCTCTTTCACTCTCTCTTTCACTCTCTCTTTCACTCTCTCTTTCACTCTCTTTCACTCTCTTTCACTCTCTCTCTCTCTCTCTTTCTCTCTCTCTCTCACTCTCTCTCTCTTTCACTCTCTCTCTCTCTTTCACTCTCTCTCTCTCTCTTTCACGCTCTCTCTTTCACTCTCTCTCTCTTTCACTCTCTCTCTCTCTCTTTCACTCTCTCTCTCTTTCACTCTCTCTCTCTCTTTCACTCTCTCTCTCTTTCACTCTCTCTCTCTCTTTCACTCTCTCTCTCTCTCTCTCTTTCACTCTCTCTCTCTCTTTCACTCTCTCTCTCTCTTTCACTCTCTCTCTCTCTCTCTTTCAAAGCTCAGAGAGATTTGTTTTGTGTTAAAGATTATTTTTTGTGGCAGACTTTTGTCTGACCACTTAATAGTGCATTAGAGGAACAGCTTACCAATTAGCCACTTACAATACTGTAGGGTGAGTGAACCAGGAGTGAGTTGGTGTGTGTGTGTGTGTGTGTGTGTGTGTGTGTGTGTGTGTGTGTGTGTGTGTGTGTGTGTGTGTGTGTGTGTGTGTGTGTGTGTGTGTGTGTGTGTTCTCTATTGTTACATGTTTGGAAGGAGTAGGACTGACTTCATCTTTCTGTCCATATGAATGTTTCATTAAAGAACATAAACATGTTATGCAATAAGATAACATCTATTCCAGCGAGTCTTTAACCAATTGCCCGCCAATAGTACCAGCCCTCAGGCTACGTGGTGATGACTTACCAGACCACACACATGTCTCCCATGCTCACCTGGTGTTTGTGAACCTTTGATTTGGGCACTTTCCTTCCACATGTGTGGTGTGCTTTAGTTGGAGCTGCAGCTGAACATGTCCCTGGGGCAGAACCAGAGCATCAACGCCAGCTTGTTTGACTTGGCGATCTCATCTACACGCACTCTGAACCTGAGGGACAGCTCCACTAAGGTACAGGGATAGAGCTGCAATGCCAGATGAGATTTTACGCTTATGTAATATGTAGGTTTGTTATTCTGGTGTCCATGTGTCCCCAAAGTGCTTATTTTATGCTTGTACTTCAACCAGTTGTGTTATCTTAGTCTATTTACTTCTACAGTGTAATGATTATTGGGGTGGGGGGCAATTCCACTTCCTTTTTAATATTCTTTTTTTCTTCTTTTTTCATTTTGGAATTAGTAGCTCAACTCTATGGGTTCACATAGTTCAGGTCGGAGGTGTGTAGTTGTGTCATCTTTCAGCTGTATGTTGTCTCTCTTGTTCCATGCAGGTGTTGGACACCATGTGCCGGCCGCTGGACGCCTGCTACACGTCCTACAACAGGAAGACAGATGTGAAGGTCACTGTCCCTTCTCTCTATGTCCAGCTCTCCCCCACCACTGTCAGACTAGTCCTTAGTGTAGTGGAGGCATTCAAATCCACCGAAAAGGTTGGTCTCCTCTTTAAAAGAAAGGGAAAAATAATAGTAATAAGAATAATGATAATAAAGAGAATGATGATGATGATGATGATGATGATGATGATGATGATTATAATAATAATAATAATAATAATAATAATAATAATAATAATAATAATAATAATAATAATAAATAAAGAGAATAATAATAAAATATTTTAAACATAAAAAAAACAAAAAAAACTAATAGAAATTCTTGGCTTCTTTGTCCCACATGCTCTCTTCTTCATTCCTTGGGGTGCTCCTTCTCTACAAACCTTTCCTTTTCTCCTCATCTTTATTGCACTTCCTGCTCTTCCCTTGCCCTAGCTCCACCTACTCTCTAGCTCATCACTTTCACTCCCTCCCTCTCTCTACTACCCTCTCTTCTTCCCCCTCCCTCTCTTCTTCCCCCTCCCTCTCTTCTTCCCCCTCCCTCTCTTCTTCCCCCTCCCTCTCTTCTTCCCCCTCCCTCTCTTCTTCCCCCTCCCTCTCTTCTTCCCCCTCCCTCTCTTCTTCCCCTCCCTCTCTTCTTCCCCCTCCCTCTCTTCTTCCCCCTCCCTCTCTTCTTCCCTTCCACACAATGACAACCACTTTATTAGTTGCCCACTAGTGATAAGTGTTTTTCACAACCACAGACTGCCCCAGAGGAGACCCCAGACACCTGCCCACCTGACCTCTGGGAGCACAGGCCCCTGGACAGGTTGAGCTGGTACATGGACCCACAGGGCCCTAAGATGGAGTTGGACTATGAAGACCCAATGGATGATACTCTGCCGGAGTCCTGTCAGGAGGAGTTTGTAAGTGCTCACTATCCTACCAATCATTGCACTTGTGAAGGACACTTTACAGTGGAGGCTGTAAAGGCTAGCTTTAAGTTCTGGGATTGCTGGTATTATTTTAAGGTGCGGTGAAATGTGTTGACTTTCTTACTTTTTGTCTCCCTGCAAATATCTTCACACTGCAGAAGGTGAGAAGTTTATTTGTGTGTTATCATAAATAGTAGAAATTTTTCTCGCTATGCTTGCTAGGCTATCATGTAATATAGCCTAATAACTGTGTGTATACCCAATGGCTTTGCTGTAGCTCAAGAGATTTCGGAGATAGCGCTCTAACAGGCAGAGAGACAGACAGACAGACAGACAGACAGACAGACAGACAGACAGACAGACAGACAGACAGACAGACAGAGAGAGGCACTTTGCGCACTATATATAGGACGTCAACTACAAGGACATACTAACATACATGTACACTACTATTGTGTACGCCATTGTTTGTGAACAACCGTGTTACTCTCTCCTCTGTCCCAGATGAAGATCAGTGTGGAGTCAGTCAGTATCAGCATTGAGGATGAATTGCCGAATGGAAGAACGATTCCAGTCATCCTTGTCAAGATGGGCAGTAAGAAGAGAGAAGCCGTCAGCATGGACGCCCAGGACTGGAGTTATGCGGTAAACAGAACTCAAACATAATAGTTGACCTTGGGTTAATCTTTTTACCCCACATATGGATTGATCTCACACATGGATTGACCTTATGACCCCACACATGCATTGACCTTATGGTCCCACACATGCATTGACCTTATGACCACATGCATAAATTAATGTTATGATCTCACACATGGATCGACCTTATGACCCTACACATGCATTGACCTTATGACCCCATACATAAATTGACGTTATGATCCCACACATGGATTGATCTGATGACCCCATACATGGAATGACCTTATGACCCCACACATGCATTGACCCTATGACATGTGCCTGTCCACCACCCTTGTCTATCCCTCCAGCTGACAGCGTCTGCTAGTCTGTCGCTGTATGTATCCTACTACTGCCCCAGCCGAGACACATGGGAGCCAGTCCTAGAGCCGGTCATAGACCCCAAGAATGAGTCTGCCCCACCAGTGCTGTGGTTCATGAAGGTCAACGTAAGTGGAGAGTTGATACACACACAAATGGTGGTATAATGAGGAATACATTCATATACCTTGGTGGATGTAGATCATAGGTTAGAAGTTAATTATATTTATTAAGAGTTTGTTAGTTTAATTGGAATTAGCTTAATTGAAAATCTTTGTTGAGTTTATTTAGAGTTTGTTTGTTAATGTGGTGAGATTTAGTGTGCTATATATTTGTGTTAAATAAAGTCCCTTTAGTGTATCTGTTACTAATCATTATTTTAGATTAAAAGAACACCATCTTTAGCTGCGACAGTGAAGAAGATCCACACTTCATCGTCCATGAAGACCTTACCCAGCACTGATAACAGTGGCCTCAGCGGCTCTAGTGGTCGCTGTAGTCTGAGTGCTCACGCCCTTCCTCCTCCCTCCTCACCAGTCACTGGCCGAGACTATCTCCCTGAACTGCTGCTTCAGCTCTCCACAGAGAACGCTCTGCAACTGACCATCACCAACAGTTCACTGGGGCTGGTAAAGGGTCTTCTTGATGCCTACACAGAACCAGTGGAGGCACTGTTATTGGAGAGTGTGGATGCCCCTGCTCAGGAGAACCTTGAACCCATCTACTGTGTCATCAATTTGGTGGGTAGGAGTGTCTAATGATGTTGTGTGTTTACATGAAGGTAGCAACTAATTACATTGACATGCATGCATGTGTGTACAGCTTTGAGATTTCATACACATGTGCATTGAATTGAACATTTGCTCGCAAAATTTTATTCTAACTTTTTGGGTCAGCTTCTGAATAGCAATGCCATATGAATGGAACCAATCAAATTTCCTCTGTGGCCTGATACATAGATAGATGGATGGATGGGTAGATAGGCAGTTAGTTAGTTAGATAGATAGATGAATAGATGGACAGCTATAGTAGAAAATGATTGTGTCCTCATGGAATGATTTGATTTGGAGTGAGCTTTGTGGAGTTTTTCATGGAAGATTTACAGACAGTTAGTGTCAACCAGAATGTGTTTTGTACTTTAGCTGATGAAGAAATACCAAGTACTGGTCTGAACAGAATGCATGGAAATATAAGTTTGAACACTTTCCTTGATATCAATTTTTCCCACTGCTAGTATGTGCCTTCTGCATGTGGAAAATATATACAAGTGATCCAAAGAGTATGCCAGACATAACGGCTCCCCTGATCTTCCACATGGTCTGCAAACTGTGCCCCACATGCACCCGCCCACTGTGTATCATCTCACTTGTGGTTGGTCCATGTTGTGTGTATGCATTATATGTACATTACATGATGTACATTACATGATGTACATGGACATGTGGCACTACTATTGGTGTGTGATATGTGCTGTAATGTCACTGTGTGTGTAGCTTGGACCATGCCACAGTATGACGGTTGAGGGACGTGAGAATATCAAGGTATGTGTGTACATACAGTTTTACACACGTACTGATGTCATCTTTCAGTGTATCAATGGAGTGTACTCATGTAGTAGTTATTTCACATTATTGTCCCCATGCTTTCCATCTATCTTCTCCACCTCCCCCTCCCTTCCCCCTCCTTGTCTTCCCCCTTCTTGTCCCTCTCCTCCTCCCATTGTCCCTCTTCCTTCTCCCTCACCTCCTCCTCCCTCACCTCCTCCTCCCTCACCTCCTCCTCCGTCACCTCCTCCTCCCTCACCTCCTCCTCACTCACCTCCTCCTCCTCCCTCACCTCCTCCTCCCTCACCTCCTCCTCCCTCACCTCCTCCTCCCTCACCTCCTCCTCCCTCACCTCCTCCTCCCTCACCTCCTCCCTCACCTCCTCCCTCACCTCCTCCCTCACCTCCTCCCTCACCTCCTCCCTCACCTCCTCCCTCACCTCCTCCCTCACCTCCTCCCTCACCTCCTCCCTCACCTCCTCCTTCACCTCCTCCTCCCTCACCTCCTCCTCCCTCACCTTCTCCTCCCTCACCTTCTCCTCCCTCACCTCCTCCTCCCTCACCTCCTCCTCCCTCACCTCCTCCTCCCTCACCTCCTCCTCCCTCACCTCCTCCCTCACCTCCTCCTCCCTCACCTCCTCCTCCCTCACCTCCTCCTCCCTCACTTCCTCCTCCCTCACTTCCTCCTCCCTCACTTCCTCCTCCCTCACTTCCTCCTCCCTCACTTCCTCCTCCTACACCCACTTCACCCCCAAATTGTCAAGTAATACTCTTTATTGATCCTGTAACTTTCCTGCACACCCTTGCAGCCCTTGGGTATTTAACCATCTATTCCCATACACCCTTCCTGGGGTGTAGCTAATAAGGGAGGGAGGGAGGGCATTTGACTCCCCTCATATTACTCTCACCCCCTCCCTAAAATTTCGATGATTAATTTTTTAAGTAAAAAAATTTTTTTTTGTTAAACAGTGACAGTTTATGGTATCAGGTAACTAAAGATAGGAATGCCAAACTTAGATACTTAATATTAATTCTTAGCCACACACATCATGAAGTGTGATGCCCTCCAGTAAGGTACATGACCCAAGATGAGTGCACACGTATGTTCAGCACGAGTCAAACATCTTCACTAACCTCTTGATTATTTTGGAGAGGTTGAGGTTCTCTACGGGGGGCACCTTCTTGTCCAACCCTCACCTTTATTTCTATTGCCATACGTCTAAAATTTCTTCAAGGTCACTCTTGGACACTACTTTTGGTGCCTCTATGGTAATCGTCGTAAGCTGAGAGAGGCTCTGATCACCTAGAAAATTATGCAAATAAGCTTTGATCATCTTCATCTGTGAAAAGCTTCTCTCCACAAAAGCTGCAGAAACAGGAATCGATAAGCCGATGGAGGATTATGTTATAAAAATTAGGATACATAGCCTTGAGCACATCATTGGAAACATTCTTTCAGCTATTAGGCAGTACTTGTCTCTGCTAGTAGAACAGCTGATTCTGGATAATAGTGCAGTCATCTCACAGGAGCCTCACCACCATTGCACAAGTTACTATCTCTATATCTGCTGGTTGCAGTTGCTCACCATTCTGCTGATTGTGACCGCCCTCCTCACATATGATGGCATGTACTGAGGTGTCAGCAGGTTTTAGAGAATGTGTATGCCATTATATTGAGTACAGGTGACAGCAGACTACCTGTGGGTAAAAAAACCTTTCGTACCCTGTGGGGAAAAGGTGCACACATACCCCTCCCACACACTTTTCTTTACCTTGACATAGCGGTTGTGTAATACTGGGTCAGGCCCTCTGATCTACTCCCTTTTTTTTCTTCCATACCTCAAGTTCCATTCTTCCTTCCCCACCCCCCACTTTGGCAAAATTTCTGTATTCAGCCCTGCCCTTCTAGCTACCCCCTGGGTGTTTACATAAGATAACATGTTTATTTACAAAATATCCATCTTGCTCATTTTATCTGCTGTTCCTTTCTGACTGGAATAGGTTATCACAATGTTCTGGTGTGAACATTCCTTGACCTGTTGTTTTCACTCTACCTTCCACTTGTGTGCACATGTTATTACCCATTAGGTGCATGGGGGTGTCTCTGCTGTAATCCCACATCAAGGCCGGGTGGATCTATTCCGTGTTGGAGGTGTTAAGGAAGCACAGCCAGACGAAATCCTGCTGAGACATCATCACGCACTCAAGAGACATATAATCACCTTATCGGTTTGTTTACATGTGTCCATTTAAGTGTGTTTTATGTATATAATAATTAACAAGCAACAGACAATTACCAATTAATTCTGCTTTTGTTATTGGTGATTTCTTTATTGTCTTAATAGATAGCTGGATTTCTTCCACTCTGTGTGACTCTGGGAACCAAGGAACACTACTACCACACTCTGATCCCTTCCACCACTCCTACAGGCACTCCCAGTAAGGACAGACACGGGCCACCAACCAGTGGGATTGTGATCAACATTGATAGGATGTCAACGTCCAGAGTTCCACAGGTTACAGTTCGCTCTCCTCTCAAAGTAAGTTGTTGTTTTTAGCATCCATGACTGGAAATGAGAATGTGTTTGCAATTAGGCTTTTCATTATTTTTTATGCTTCATTTCTGATGTGAAATTTTTACACCCTTCAAATCTTTGTGTTGAACAACTGGATCTACTAGACTGTTTCGGACCAACAGATTTAATACTTGTGGCTTTGGGCTAGCAAGCAATCAACAGTAGCTTGCTATCATTCTGTGTCTCAATTTCCATCTTGATGGAATTGTGTGTGTCTGTATCTGGTTGAATACCCATCACTTTATATAGAAATTATCTCTTCTGTTTTGTAATCAATACTCAAAGAAACGCGCAGCACAATTTTGGAGATGGTAATGGTCATCACACCTGTTTAACGCTCATCTGAATGTAAAAATTGTGTTAGTAGAGCTGCTGGTTGATCCTGGTTTTTTTTTTTTTTTTTTTTTTTTTTTTTTTTTTTTTTTAATACTTGTGCATGGGCGAGTGCAAATGGATTCCTGAGGATAGGAAAAAAAACAGGAACGAGTGGAAGAGGAGGAGAGGAGAGGGGAGGGCTGATTGAATTCAGAGTACAGAGAGTATAATAGACGACAGTATCCTAATGTGCCCATTTGACATCATTATAGATTAATTCAAATAGAATATATGCTGTTGATCAAATCCACCAATAATTTACAGCATAGAATTAGTATGAATGTTTAAATATAGTAAAAGGTCTTCTAAATTGTACTCCATTGGTACAATCAGATTATACTGATGGAGTATATATTTGTGAGAATGGAATTATATTTTCTTCTCTCTCTCTCTCTTTTACTCAGGTCAGTCCAATGTTGTGGTTTATTATATTGTCAAACTTCCTTTTCTAAGAATATAAATTTAATCTATGATATCGAATGATCATTGCAAGACTTTTAATACCATTGTGCAGGTGGCATGCGATAATTATCCATTTCACATGTGCATGTGAGCTACTGGGCATGTTTTTTAAGTGCAGCTCAGAGTGTATGTACAATGTTGAAGCAAATATTCGAAGATGACATTACTTCCAAATTAGGTAAAGGAAATAACTTTGTGGAAATTTAGGTTGCTCCTGCTCATTCCAAAAGTAACATGAAAACTTACTTGGTGTAGAAACTCGTTAGTGCATGAAAAGGAGACACACACACACACACACACACACACACACACACACACACACACACACACACACACACACACACACACACACACACACACACACACACACACACACACAGATGTTATGTATTAGTGAATATGTGTTTGCAGGTGGCCAACAAGCTGGAGGAGACCATGGACTTGTGTGTGACCACAAGCCCTGGTCAGCTGCCCTCCAGCCCTACCTTCTGCTCTGTCAAGAAGGACGAGACAGTCTTCCTCCCACTGGAATATGTGGGCAACCCAGATTTAGCCGTTTATTTCAGGCTGGCCAGACAGAAGTGAGTGACATGCATTTGCATGTATGAGGCTTGATGTGGGGAGAGTGTGTGGGCCTTGTATAGCCCCAGCAAGGCAAGTGAGGTCAAGACCAACATTCTGTGCACATGCATGTTCTCTCTCACTCTCCTTATCTTAGTGTGTGTGTGGGCACGAGAAGGTACAATACTCATCCATATATGGTGCTGTTTTCTCATCATTATGACATGCCTTGCTGGCGGTTTTCTGAACTTCCAACTTTTAGCCCCTGGCTTTCATTGATGTGTGTGTTACATGTACCATAATGATGGGTTAACACCACCTGATCTCTCTATGCATCTTGAGTTATAGTTTGTGTGTGGAAGAGGGGAGGGAGGGAGGGAGGGAGGAAGGGACAGAAATTAGGCTGTCGTAGCATGACAAGGTGTTTGTCGCATGCGTATATGTTTGCATACATACACACACTATGGGATGTGCAAATATTTGGTAAGGGTCAACACACCCTACAGGATATGTGATGTGTGGATTAATTCCTTGCCAGGGCTAAATGGAGCGAGGAACCACTGACATGGAGTCATCAGAACACAGATTTCAAAATGCCTCTGGCTGATGGCAGACGGTTTTCTATTCATGTGAGTCTCAACTTTACTTACTATCTGTAAACTTTTATTCCTGCGCTTAACTTTCAGGATTGATTGAGAAGCCAACTGTGATTATTGTTAATCCGTTCCTTGTGTGTGTTTTTGTTCTATCATTGTTGCTTCTTTTTGTTTATTGTTTGTGTTATTAACATGCATGTTGTTAGTGTTATTCACATGTTTGTAGTTAAGTAATGTTATTTACACTTGTATTTGGTGTTATTAACTTAATTTGTTTGTGTGTTTTTTTAAGGCTACACTAGACCAGGAGAATTTCAAGAAGTCTGCAAGGGGTTCTGGTTCCTCCATCCCTCGTGCAGACTCCATTACACTGCTGTACCCCCTGGTTGTCCAGAACCTGCTTCCCATGCACCTCAAGGTGGAGGACATGGAGTCCTTGGACTGGAAGGTGGTGGCACCTGGAGACACCGTACACTTCAGCAGCGTCTCTCTGTACATGCCCACCACATTCAGGATGACAGTGAGAGAGAGAGGAGATATTGTGTGACTTATTACTGTGTCCTATTGGACTTCTTCTTTCTTTCACTTTTCTTTCCTTTTCCTATCTTTCATTACTTCTTTTACTTATTCTTTCTTTCTATCTTTCACTTTCATTTTCTTTCTTTTTCTTACTGTTACTTTTTCTTACTGTTATTATTTTTTTTTCCACTTTTTTCTTTTTTTCACTTTTTTCTGTGTTAATTTTCCCTTCTCTTTAATCCTCTCTCTTTCTCCTCCCCCCCCCCCCCCCCTAACCATCTCACATAGCTGACATACACAGGGATCACATGGTCCGGAGAATTCACTTCTGACTTGCACTCCTCCAAACTGATGGCCTTCAAGATGAAGCCTCTTCAAGAGACCAGTGTGGACGATGACATCAACCTCCACCTTCTGGCCTCCTCTGACATCACCCTCTCCATCATGAGGGAAATGGCGCAGACGTGGGAGATGTCCTTCTTCTGTCCTTACTGGATAGTCAACAAGACGGGACTGACTCTCCAGTACTCGGTAACAGCTTTCCCCATTCTTAAGAGCCTAGGCAATTCTGTGTTATGACAGAGAGTGTAGTACCTGTTTGTCGCATGCATGTAGGGAAATAAGCAATAGTATCATAACAAGTAGTAATATGTTTGCTAGGGAGAGAGAGGGGGTATTTTTTTCTAGATATTGATTATATTCTATTTAGTAACTGCCATACACAATAGGGTACAGAATGGTGTCCCCAAAAAATTTTTAAAATAGCCAAAGTAGGTATTTTGAACACTGGAACTTTTTTTCCCCTTCCCTTCCCTTCCCTTCCCTTCCCTTCCCTTCCCTTCCCTTCCCTTCCCTTCCCTTCCCTTCCCTTCCCTTCCCTTCCCTTCCCTTCCCTTCCCTTCCCTTCCCTTCCCTTCCCTTCCCTTCCCTTCCCTTCCCTTCCCTTCCCTTCCCTTCCCTTCCCTTCCCTTCCCTTCCCTTCCCTTCCCTTCCCTTCCCTTCCCTTCCCTTCCCTTCCCTTCCCTTCCCTTCCCTTCCCTTCCCTTCCCTTCCCTTCCCTTCCCTTCCCTTCCCTTCCCTTCCCTTCCCTTCCCTTCCCTTCCCTTCCCTTCCCTTCCCTTCCCTTCCCTTCCCTTCCCTTCCCTTCCCTTCCCTTCCCTTCCCTTCCCTTCCCTTCCCTTCCCTTCCCTTCCCTTCCCTTCCCTTCCCTTCCCTTCCCTTCCCTTCCCTTCCCTTCCCTTCTCTTCTCTGGTACATTATGTCAAGTAAATGTTGTAATTTCCCCCCTCCTCTCCTCCATTCCTTTATACTTTGTCCTCAGGAAAGCAAAGGGAAGAGTATCACCACTCAGCCACCGGACATACCCATAGCACTCTACCCCTGCAAGAAGGTGCGGCTTAGAGGGGGGAGGGGCATGTCTATGCATTGTCTGTGACTAGATGCACAATCTTTATTAATGTAGTGCGGTGAAAAAAATTCACATTATGTTCCCACAAGGTTTGAGGGTCATATTTAGATCAGGGTGTATTTACATTTGGTAAAGGGTCACTTTCATGGGGATATTTTTTATAATTACACTAACAGGTCACATAGGAAATACAAATTACACAAAATGTGAAAGGTCATACATAGAAATACACTCGCATTAGTAGATCATACATGGTAAATGCTACTCACACAAAAGTAATATGCCAAATATGGGGATACTATTTTTATTGGTAAAGGATCATTTGTACGAAATCTTACTCATGCTATGTAGGTGGAGGGTCATAATTGGGGACCACTATCTTGTGCTTCAAGTGATTGTGAAGGTGTGTGTGTGTGTGTGTGTGTGTGTGTGTGTGTGTGTGTGTGTGTGTGTGTGTGTGTGTGTGTGTGTGTGTGTGTGTGTTCTACTGTTCTGCAACACACAAATATGCACACATGTTTATAGTTAAACTTGAGAAATGCATCCCCCACTCTTGTGAATACCCATTGAATTTCACTGTTCAAGTGATAAATAAAGGGAGAGAAGGAGGGAGGGTGACGTGTGCACTGCTCATCAAGTGGAGGTCTACTATTTACAATGAATGTGTCTTTACACACTGGTAGAAGAGACTTGGTACACTGTTTTTTAAGGTAAAGGTACGCATTATTCAGAAAGTAGATGGCTGCAATATTTGGAGCATATATGGACATCCTATTCATTTATTATTTAAGAAAGAGACATTGGACATGGTAAAGGGTATGCTTCATGTGGCAATGTGTCACACTGCCTTATTTTCGTGGAGAGAGACACTTCTCGCAAGGTAGTATGCTTCAGCATGAAGACAACACAAATGATAGAAAAGTCTTGATTTCATTTGTACGAAATCCTTTGCCAGGTACGAGTTTGAATGGGACCTTTTTACCCTATGCAAATATTTTACAATATCTTTCACCCTGTGTGTGTGAATATGTATAAACCGTTTGCCTTGTGTATGTATAAGACTCTACATTATGGGAGTGTGTTTAGGGCCAGTTAGGCATTACCAAGTGTGCATGACCCTAAAACATGTGTTAGCGTGTATGATGACCTTTACCATGTGTGGGTATACATTTTTACATGCATGAGTGTATAAAACCCTTTACCCTGTGGTGGTGTATAGAACCCTTTACCCTGTGGTGGTGTATAGAACCCTTTACCCTGTGGTGGTGTATAGAACCCTTTACCCTGTGGTGGTGTATAGAACCCTTTACCCTGTGGTGGTGTATAAAACCCTTTACCCTGTGGTGGTGTATAAAACCCTTTACCCTGTGGTGGTGTATAGAACCCTTTACCCTGTGGTGGTATATAGAACCCTTTACCCTGTGGTGGTGTATAGAACCCTACATGTTGGGCCTTGCCAATATGGAACCAGACTTCAAGTCTGGATACAGAATATGCAGGCTATAGTAGTGACAGTGTGTCCTTCCCCTATATAGACCCTTTACCTTGTGAAGTGACCCTTCACCTTGTATAGTGACTCCTTTACCTACTGATTGGTTCATACCATGGGCAAGACTGTAGCTCAAGAAATTCATAGCCCTTACTAATGCTTGGCTCATCCTGTACGCTCTGACCTTTAGTAACCTTACCTCAACCCATCAGGCTCAAGTGAGAGTCATAGGTACAGGACAGAATGCTACGGAGTGGTCCAATCCATTCTCACTGGATACTGCTGGCAGTGAGGGAGTGTTCACCTGCACAGACACAGCCACCGGCAAGGAATACCAGGTGAGTGACGTATGGTTACAGTATATAACTCTAGCAAACAGGTTTCATGTATGTATACACCTGTGTCGAGCCCTGAACTAGCCTCTCCCCCCCCCCCCCCCCAAAGTTCCACACTTCACCCTGAACCCCCTCACAACTAAGCAACACCCAAACATTTAACTTAGCTTCTCACTCTGTAGAGACAAGCATATTAGAACCAAGAGCAACTTTACACACACAAGAAAAAATGGTATTGTAAATGGACACCAATATAGTCTTGCGAACTTGCATGTTGTGTGTTTGGGTTGTTTTTGTTCTCAATGAGGGCCTGCAAGGAATGGCGGGCTACCCTATCATCTATATCAAGTGTGTGAATTATTGCCTCGGGCTATCCTCTCATATCTATGAGTGAGTGAAGTATGTATGTGTGTACAACTGTGTATGTGTGCCCCTCAAAGAGTCAACAAGTACTATAGTGAGGATATTCCTCAAGCATGGATTAGTGGTCCAGATAGTTCAAGGTTTGTAGTTCGTTGATAAAGTTTGCATATCTGTTCCCTTCTCCTATAGATGGGCACCAGAGTGAGCATGTCCAGTGCAGGCTTGTCCAAGCTTATCGTCATCTCTCCACGATGCATTGCCTCGAACAAGACAAAGGTGAGAGAGTTGGGATCCTAGAGGGGAAGGCTTGCAAGATTGCTTGGGTGTGCACATGTGGTTTACATACATGTGTGTGACAGACCAGCTGGTTGGGAGGTCTTGACTGTTTGCTGTTTCTTCTTGGTCAGAGATTATTAGTTTGCTTAACTCTGTGTGGATGCAGGATGCCATTAAGATTGATGTCAAAGCCGACATAAAGAAATTGTCGCTCCCGCCATCTGAAGTAAGATGTCAGTGTCACTTAGCACACTTCCTATTCTCTCCTTCCCACTCTTCCTGTTTCCTCTACTTCCTCTACTTCCTCTACTTCCTACTCTCTCCCCTTCCCCTTCCTCCACTTCTTGTTTTGCTCCATTTACCACTGCCCCCAATTGTTATTTCCTCTCATCTTTTTCTCTCAATTTGGTTTTGTGGTGAAGATTTCATTCACTAATTGTTTCTTACATGTATTTACTGGCTGTCATCTTAGTTTCTCTCCTATGGACATGTGTGTACATGTAGCTGCTTCCTCTGTGGGTGTCTGGTGATGCTGAGTGGATGAGTGTGTCCATGAAGCAATCTGGCTCAAGGATAAAGTCACAGCCTTTCAAGTTCAAGGGAAATGCTTCCATTTTCTTGCGTATGGGGGAAATGGTGAGATCAATATATACATCACACACTGTAATTACACTGTACCAGTATGTGTACATCATACCCCCCCCCCCTTCCCATTTCTCGGATATTATCGGGAATAATAGTGTTATAAATATTTAAAGGCCTTTTTATAGTGTCCTTTCTATCACATCAAAAAGAATTGAGAATGAAGTAGCCATAATGTCTAAGCAACCATTCTACACTCAGCATTGTTATTGTACTTGTTATTGTTGATGTTGTTGTTACTAGGATGTAGAAATGTCCAATATATATATATATATATATATATATATATATATATATATATATATATATATATATTTATTAAATATTTTTTAGCATCACTTTGTGAATTACTGGTTGGTGCACGTTCCCCTGCACGTAATAGTACACTGTATAGTACATTGTATAGTACAATATATATTAGTACAGACCTAATGTCTCTTCACCATCACCCTACCAGCTGCTTCACACTAGGTCTGACTAACACTAGTGGGACAATAGCAGTGGAGTTGAAGGATTATTTGCACGCTTAGAAGCTGAGTTGAGCCACCTGCAAGTGTTAGCTTGACAGGAGGATGACAATAGTGGCATGACGTTGTCCTGGCACACAACAGAACAGCTCTCCCCTTCAGCTGTAGATTGCTCTATATTGCTGCTGTATTTGTTTCAAGCATGCCAAAGGTATTAGTCAAGTTATTCCTGCATGTAAATGTGGGGTAATCTAATTACAGTTAACGCAGTGTATAATGTTTTAGAATTAGCCAGCCGGGATAAAGCATTACTCACTGTGACTGTGCACGCCCTGCAAACCCCCTTTCCCCCCCCCACCTATACTCCATACCCTCTCCAGATTTTCATATTAAGTGATTGCATGCCCCAGGGTGCTGCTAACTCTGTACTTAGCAATATACAACACCTACATCGACAAAGTATATATATGTATAATATCCTTCGTTACATCCTCTTTTCTCCCCCAGCGTGAACCCAAAATGTCACCATGCCATGTTCTGTCATGTTACACACATTGCCTCTCCTCTTTCAAATTGTTGGTGCGTTACACTAGCTGTGTACTGTTCATCAGCTGATTTGTAAATCAGCATATTGAATGTTTCCAATGTATCTTGATATAGTGTATAAGTAATGGTGTGTGTGTGTGTGTGTGTGTGTGTGTGTGTGTGTGTGTGTGTGTGTGTGTGTGTGTGTGTGTGTGTGTGTGTGTGTGTGTGTGTAGAGTGGTGTGGTGGTGGAGGTGGTGGTAACAGCATCTGCCAACGTCCTCACCTTCCTACCTTACTATGTGGGTGCTATCCCCTTTCAGCTGATCAATGACACCAACTATACTCTGCACTACCATCAGGATGATAAGTAAGCCATCAACACCTCCTCTGTGGTATGTTATTTCCTTTGTTCTTAATTGGCTTTTACTTTTTGTCATCATTATGTTGGCTGTTACAGTTATTATTACAGGCTGAGCAGTGAGTACTAGTTTTGTTTTCACTGTGTGTGTGTGTGCACATTTTTGTCTGTTTGACTGTCCACTCTCTAATTCCAGTTAAAATTGCTTAATTGGATTACAAATAACAGTAATTATAATTGGATTGCACATACCCAACTAGTTATTAGAATTTATTTGACTGGTACACTTACCCCTACAAACCACACTTTGTAAAACACTCAGTTAATCTAAAATACCTTAAATGCCGTCAGCAAACTGTGAACTGTGAACCACATGAACCCTATATGACAGCAATATGAATATACGGCACAGTTTATGGGATTCCATTGTTTTTGTTTGTTGTCTTTAGATCTGTTATCAACAGCCACTTGCTTGAGCCAGGTAAAACCCGGATGTATGCCTGGGATAGCCCCAGTGGGAGCCAGGCCATACAATGGAGCTTCTTGTCTCTGAAGAAAACCAAGAAAATGACAAGAATTGAACCCAAGGTGAATTATTTATAGTCGATATACTTGTTAGGCACTTTCTCTCTCCCACATATACCATCATCTTCTGCCCCCACAACAGTGTGACACTGTCAGCTATGTAATTCTATAGACTACAACAGACATCGCTGAGAGGATCTAAATCTAATATAGAATAAAGCTTCTGCATCAACGGAACTTTACAGCATAAAATATTCGACTCTGACTACTGTGATCCTCCAGAGATCAGCCTCCTTTAAATTGATTAACTTCCCTCCAGTGTAATTAACAATATAATAATAGACACACACTCGATGATTAACTCCTACTAATGTCATTAGTATGTGTACATGCAACAAATTAGCTCAAGTAATAGCTAACCAACATAGCATCAATCTGCAAATATCAATCTACTCAGTTCCACTTTTCTTTTAAAGCATTTGATGCAGATATTGGGAAAGAATGAAGTATCCACACTATCTTGTGCTAGTGTTCTGCACTGGACTCCATCCCAGTGTCAGACCTGTGCTAAACTAACTCTGTGCATACTACATTGCACTGCCTTGGTAGCCAGCTTTTGAGAATAACAAACTATATATATATATATATATCTTCACAGCTTAATGTCTCCCTCACTCTCATGGTCGACTAAAGTTTTTCTCCTGCAGTGTCTGTCCGTGTTGTGTTTTCATCTTGTTGATCATTAGAATTGTTTCAGCTCAACTTCATATTAATAGTGATCCAATATCATGTAAAATTTCTCTAATTCACATCACTCTGTGATCAAGATTTGCAGTCTGCAATTCTCATCAGTATTTGTGATATTTATCCTAATGTGCATTGTAGGATGATAGTGGTGCTTTTGAAATAGTACCTGAGAAAATGGCCAACATCGCCAGTGATGTTACGAGTGTCTCCAGTCATCTTACACAATCTGAAAATACCGAAGAAGTATCTGAAGAGAAAGGTGAGTGTATATCACTGCCAGGTGATGGGGTCAAAGATGAGTATAAATGGCATGGTTGTGTGTTATTTGAACTTGTCTCTGGTTAATTCCAGACTTGCCGAGTGAGGAAAGGACAGGGGAGGAGGAGGGGGAGGATGAGGAGTGGGTGGACCTGGAGATGGATGTGACTGTGGTTGAACCTGACCATGGTGGTTTTCTTCGCAAAGTCAGCAAGAAAGTCAAAGGCACTGTCACCAAGCCTGTTCATGCGCTGAAGAAAAAAGCTGCAAAAAAGAAAGCGTGAGAGTTCCTCCATCTTTTGATCCACCATGTTTTTGTTAAACCAGATTATTGTTTGTTTTATATTTTACCTTTACTACATTTTGATGTCTTTCCTCCCCTCCTCCACACACACACACACACACACACACACACACACACACACACACACACACACACACACACACACACACACACACCACGTATAGTGAGTGTGGCTATTGGATAACCTTCCATGATGGTCTCCAGCGAATCCTCCTCTTCACCACCAACTGCGACCTGAAGAAGCTCATTCTGGAGGGCAATGTGCAGGAGCGACCCACTACCATCTCCTTGTCCCTGCAGTCAATGGGCATTTCCCTCGTCAATGACCAATTAGGTCTGGAGGTGGCCTACATCTGCATGCCACAGTACGTTAGTGTGTATGTGTGTGGTGTGGGTGTGTGATATAGGTGGGTGGGTATAGTGTGTGTTGAATGGATGTGTGTGCATAATAGAAGAAGTATCCAAAATTGAATTCCTAGTAAGAATTTCTTATTCCCTTTCTAACTGAATAGAGTGTGGTGAATGGGGGCACATACTACTTATTCAAGCCATCTGATTATCTAAGCCTGTGTGTGTGAATTCCTGCTGTACCTATGTGACAGTTCAACTCCCATCTGGGAGGAGGCCAAGCGCTGGAACCACTTCAAGGCTGTTCCCAACAGCTTCAAGGAAGTGCTGGAGAACTGCTACAATCAAGTCGTTGCCAAGGAGATCGGTACAGAGGTCACTCTCCCTAACTCAATCAAGGTGATTATAGCCTTCATATAAGGTGGCATGTTTGCTCTGAGACACTTCTGCTTTTCAGATGAAAATATAGTACATGATGCTGGTATGGGGGATAGTCTGTCTGCAAATAAGCTTTGCAGATGCACATGGCAGGCAGACAGGCTTGCTGGGTTGAAATGGTTGTCTGCGAGTGATGCAATAGTAATGCTCTGCTGTCCTGTATGTGCAGTATTCTTGAGAATACTACAAAAGATACTGAATCTGAATTATACTACCTGAAAATCTGTATATGTACGTGTGTACATGTGTGTACATGTGCTTTTATACGTGTTTGTGCAGGTGGACTTCTCAGACCTTGACCACATTGTGGTGTTGGATGTGAAGACAGGCAGGAAGAAGAGGTTGAGGAGAAGTCGTTATGAAGGAGTTCTCCTGGAGCTCTCCCGGACATCCAGTACCACTTCCATCCATGTCATCATCAATGCAGTGCAGGTATGTGTCATGCCACACATATCTGCACATGTGCATGAATCTAAATGTACTTGCAGAATTAATTTCTTTCCTGTTTCTCTGTTATTCTTACTTATCATGTGACAATCATGTGAATATGGTTAGTCTATTATTCTACAGTGCTTGTCTTAATAAATGCATGTTCTTCCTTCAGGTGGACAACCATCTTCCTTTCTCTGCCAGCCCCACCATCCTCTACCCATACCCAATGTCCCCCTCTATCGCTTCCTCACATGGTATGTGCTTTACCTCTGCAACGGTTGTGTGTGTGTGTACATGTGTGTTATCAGTGAATGAGAATTAGATAGCCCAACACTGGATCAACGTTGCACTGGGTTGGGGCAATTTGAGTTAGGTTGAAAATTATCTAGGAAGCCAAGAATAGATTAACATCACACTGGGTTAGAATTCATTGAAGCAGATTGAAAATAGTTAATGCAAACATTACTGGATCGACAATATTCCACTGGGTTAGTTCATGTTGAAACATATTAGTGTGATTAATAGAGATTATGGTGTGTTAATAATAGTACATAGCTCTACGATGATACATGGATCTGGGAACAACATGTGTATAAAACAGATGCCTGTATTATAACTGGTGAATAGGATACTTTCTAAATGTCAGCATATCTGTCATCACTTGGAAGTTACAAATATGTGAACTGCTATTTCTAGTCTCTCTTTAGCCATTTAGTAAGCATGTATGTCCATGGGCTCTTTTGCAGTCCTTCTTGCATGGAATTCCGTGTATTAGCATGGTGCAGTACGTGGTACAACTTCCTCTACTTGCTGAGGGACGAGATTGGAAGGATGGGTGTGGCATTTGCTGCACGGAACTCCACATGGACACTGCCCCACTGCAACTGCCCCACTGCAACTGCCCCACTGCAACTGCCCCACTGCAACTGCCCCACTGCAACTGCCCCACTGCAACTGCCCCACTGCAACTGCCCCACTGCAACTGCCCCACTGCAACTGCCCCACTGCAACTAACTTGTCATCTTAAAGATTACAGAGCTAATGGTCCCAGTTTGTAACTTGTCAGACTCATAGTTGCTTCACTATGTAGGCATAGCTCCTAGGTTTCTCTTGAAGCTGATAAAGTTAGTTGAATCAACTTAAAAATCTATCTGCAACTTTCTCCCACTATTATTTTCCTCCCCCCCCCTGGTTCTGGACATTGCTCACAATATTCATCCTCTGCATCTGGAGGGTCACAGGAGATTTTGTGGCATATTGAGACAGTGGTATATGGTGACTAATAGTGGAATTGTAGCAATGAATTGGCTTTTCTTTCGTCCAGATACGTTATTAGGACTAGCTTGGTTGCTGTTTCAGTGGCTGGCTGCGGGAGTCTTGCAAACCAAATATGTGTGTGTGGCTTTGTAAGAATGGGTGGGCGTAGTAATACTATTGTGTGGAAGATGCTTTAAACACACACAGTGCACATGCAGCACAATGTGTGTGTGAGTTGATATGTGCCATACATGTCTCCATGCAGTCCCTCATCCCTTCATTGAGGCCAGTGTCATTCTGAGGAAGAACAACCAACTGAACGTCAATGACATCGAGTATGTCTCTGCCACAGATGTATCCAGCTAGCTGTGTGTGTGTGTGTGATGGTGTGTGTGTGTGATGGTGTGCGTGTGTGGTGGTGTGCGTGTGTGGTGGTGTGCGTGTGTGGTGGTGTGGTGGTGTGCGTGTGTGGTGGTGTGCGTGTGTGGTGGTGTGCTTGTGTGGTGGTGTGCGTGTGTGGTGGTGGTGTGTGTGTGTTTCTATCCTAACACCCTCCTATCTCTCTCTCTCTCTCTGATTGAAGGTTTGTGCAGGTGCTGGTGCAGGAGATGGGAGTCAATGTGGACATGTCATTCATCACTGTCACATTCAGCATCTTCTCTGACTGGTCCATGGACAAGACACAAGTACTGCACTGTGATGTGTACTGTCACACACACACACACACACACACACACACACACACACACACACACACACACACACACACACACACACACACACAGTGGTGGGTTGCCCTCTAGGAGTGCCCCAAAGGATGAGCCTGTCCCTACACTTCCAGGTGTTAATGTGCCTCTCTATGACGATATATATATAATGCTTCACAACATAACAATTTCATATGTTGCTGTATGTGTGTACTTTATGTACACTATGCATAAGTAATAGCCATTGTAGTGTAGTCGTGATGTTGTGGATATTTCAATTTTAATGAATCCTAATCTTTGCTAATGTCTAGATGACTTATTTATCACACAACTTGAGTTCACTAATTTTCACTGCTTTTGTTGTTATTGTGCAGTCTGATCTCATAGAGGATGATGTGTCTATGGCTAAACAGCCTCTGAAGGAGTCTGCAGTGGCAAAGGTTTTCCTCCTGAATATTCTGTGTGCTATGCTGAAACTTGACATGTTCTCTGCCACTGCTATTTGTTGTTGTTATTGTTGTTTTTGTTGTTGTTTACAGATAAATTCATCTGCAGCAAAGAGAACTTACTTCAAGTTCCTCCACCTCTCTCCTCTTGATGTAAGGAGCTCTGCAGAGCATTTCTGCATGCTTCTTCTTCAACTCGGCCTCTCTAACTGACCACTTTAGTTCCCCTCCACTTGGGCCTGCATGACAGCACTGTGTGAACCCCTTACCTTATCGGGACTTGCATCTCTCTCTCTGCCTTTCTTTCTGACCTGTTAGATTCACTTGAGTTTCTCCCTGGATAAGGACGACCGATACAGGAAGGCTGCCCTGTCCACCTCTCTCTCCAACCACGTACTGGGCATCATCATCAAAGGCCTCACCCAATTTGGCACCCTCATTGGAAAGACAAAAGGAGCAGAGTTAAAGTCAGTTGTTGATTTTTTTTTATTTTTTATTTATTATTTATTTATTTATTTTTTTGATTTATTTTTTTTTTTTTAAAGGTTTTTTTTCTTCTTCATTTTCTTTCTTCCGTTTCTTTCTTCTTTTTTTTTTTTTTTTTTTTTTTTTTGTTTTTTTGTTTTGGTTTTTTCATGTTTTTTCCTCCCCTTTTTTAATATAATTATTATTCAACCAAACTGAGAATCTTTGTGCTCTCTCTCCCAAAGGCTAGGGTACTTTCAGATTGAAGAGCAGACGCTCACCCAAGCAGCTCTCACAAACAAGATTATCAAGCACTACACACAACAGGTGCTGTACATTCACCATCACCTCCTGAAGTGCATGCCTCTATTGCTACATATCACAATGATATTTTCATTCTCTACTCCCCCTGAGAATTCTTATCCCCCCCCCCCCCCCTTAGTGTTCCTGTGATTGCTGCCACATGGTGTCTTTCACATGCACATGTTGTGTTCCCGCCATTGCAGGCAGCTCTCCAGCTCTATCGCGTTGTTCTGGGTTTGGAGGTCCTGGGGAACCCCGTGGGGTTTGTCAAGGGGTTGAAGGATGGAACAGTTGGTCTGTTCTACCACCCTATTCAGGTATTCTTGGAGCCCAGTGTAATGTTAAGTGTTCAATCCGTATTATTTCTCTTAATATACTGACCACCACACACCTCAAGCACAGAAGCTGTGTTGGCCAATTCATAGAAAATTAACTTTTATTGGATAAATACAAGAAATTGACTAGGCATGTCTCAAGTTTATTTCCAATTTTTTCAATGGGAAGTCATAAGTCATAATTATTTTTCAACTGCAGCAAAAGTGCCAACTTCGCTTCCGTCTTAATTTCTGTTTGAAATTTTCTTTTTTCTTCATTAGTCTATGTATAGTGGCTCTGTTCCAAATGGTGATTTATTTCCACACAGGGAGAAGTGGGTCATGTCCTAGCCCCACCCCAGTCCCACCCCAGTCTATGGTTTCTTTGTGCACATATTTTTCCCCCTCAAATTAGTCAAATCACTAATCATATTCTCAAATACACTCCCCCTGACCACTGCGTGTGTTCTGTAAGATTAGACGTCTTCTGACTACTCTACAAGTAGTGAGACACCATGTGCCATGATGTAGGAGTCCAAATGTTATCTGACCTGACCTGATGATCTCATTTTTAAACGTGCTATTCCAGAAATCTAAATTAAATACTTAGGTTTACTTTTCTTGTCTAATTGTATGTTGTGAGAATTATATAGTGTGAGATGCTCTCTCCAGTTCAAACTGTTACGGTCTATCTCTTGATAGGGAGCAGTTCTTGGCCCTGGGGAATTCTTCGAGGGACTGTCATTGGGGGGCAGACAATTCCTAGAGGGCACACTGGGTGAGATGTATGGAGGAGAGCAAGGGATAACTCTCAGCATTGCTCCTATTGTTAGCACAGTTAACTAGTGTTGTGATCATTTGAGTGGTTCTGTTGTCCTCATCAACAACATTGTTGTGACTACACAGTTTGTTGTTGTGAGCGGTTCTGTTGCCCTATTCACATGTTGTTCCTATCAGCTTTTTTTTCTCTAATTTTTTTTAAAATTATTTTATTTCTTTCCCCAGATTATATATGCAGCATTCATTTCATAGTGTATGTCATATTTAGCATAATGTAATTGTTGTCCCATTGTCACATGACCTGTGTTCTGGTAGGTGGAGTCACTGGTTCTCTCGGTAAAGTGTCCGGCGTCTTGGGAGATGCTGCTGCTATGCTCACATTTGACACAGAGTTCCAAAAGGACCGAAAGAAAGCAGCTGGTTCTATTGGGGAAGGGGTGGAAGGGGTAGCCAAGGTGGCAACACACTATTTATGTTTATTGTTTGTATGTGGCGAGGGGGGGGGGGGGGGGAGGAGGGAGTAGGAGAGGGAGTTATTACCTTTTTTCTCTCTCTCTTATCAATTTTTTTTTTTTTTTTTTTAGGATAATTTTTTTAATTTTTCATTTCTTTCCCCTTTCTTTGATGGGGAGGGGGCTTCTCTTTGGGGCTGGGAAGGGATGGTTGAAACAGATGGTGATTTTAACAACTCTTGCTCTATTCCGGAGCTCCAGAGAACTCAGCATGCAAACTGCAGCAGTTGTATATATATATATATAAATATATTGTGATTGTATCTTGTTTTCTAATTTACAAAGTGATTATGATTGACCATTGGTTCAGAGATGCCACATCTATAGAGAGATCATGTGACATTATGTGTGATGCCAGCACATTGAATTTGTCTTTGATGCCCACAGGGAGTATTCCATGGACTGACTGGAGTCATCACTCAGCCAGTCAAAGGTCAGCAGCTGTAGGAGTGGAATCATATCATGTGTTGATGTATTCTTCCATTAAGAACTGTGTAGGAAATGCTCTCATTCAATATTCATTATTTGTAATGATAGTGTACGAATGTTCATCTGAAGTGGGTGCCTGCAGGTAATGTAAAATACATCAAACAGGAATTGGAAGTGTAGTCTGCACATTGGAGCTTCCACAGCCAGGAGCTCTTCTCTCTCTCCCTCTATGGCTGTTGTGATCAGGCCATTTCCAAGATTCCCTTTTTTACATTAATTAAGAAATAAATGGAAAGGAAAAGCACTGGTAATCGGATTTCAAGTATCAAAAGCTCTTCTCTCTCTCCCTCTATGGCTGTTGTGATCAGGCCATTTCCAAGATTCCCTTTTTTACATTAATTAAGAAATAAATGGAAAGGAAAAGCATTGGTAATCGGATTTCAAGTATCAAAAGCTCTTCTCTCTCTTCTTGAGCTGATGATTATTGCATGGTTGTGTCGTTTCTAAGTTTTTGACTGTTTCTTTTGCTAGTTGGTAGGAAATTGAGATTGCATTTGTGTGGAGATCCCTGCCTACTTGTATTAAAGATAACATTATCAGGACCACTACTGCATTACCTACCCAGTAAGCAGAAAATTGGAGTCCCTGGAGAGCTTCACATTAAAACTCACTGAGCATCTGAGATGTATCCAAACCCAGTCAGAAACAGCAATTTTATGATGTATAATAATTGTATATGTGTATATTTCTATTTTATATATATACATATATATATATGCATGTGTTACTGTTGTTTTAATCTTGCTTGGTGCAACATTGTGGCTTAGCTCTATTATTTGCTCGCTATCTTCCCTTGTCCCATGGTTCACTGCAGGGGCGATGGGTGGTGGAGGTGTGTGGGGTCTGGTAAAGGGTACTGGCAAGGGAGTCATCGGGCTAGTTGTCCGGCCAACCACTGGCATCTTTGATTTGACAAGTGCCACTCTCAATTCCATCCAAAAGTAAGTAAAGAGAGGGAAGTAAGTAAAGAGAGGGGAAGGGGGGGGAGGGGAAGTGACTTTTATATGTTTCCTTCCTGATCTTCATATTTGTTACTGTTCTCTGTTTCTTCTATTACAGTCAGCATCATTATCTCTTTGTTATTTTTTCCTCCTTGTTATTGTTTTCTTTCCCTCATTATACTCCTTGTTATTGTTGTCTCTATGTCACTGTCGTTGCCAACCTCTCATCGTGTTGCTCCTTGTTATTCTTGCTAGCAGATGTTGTATTGTTGTCATTTCATATGTTGTTATTCTCATATCTTCAGAGAATCTTACCATAATTCTCAATTTGTTTGTTTATTTGTTTGTTCGGTAACTACTCCCAGACGATTAGGTCTAAAGGGCTCCAATTCTCAGGGTTGATGAGAGTCACCTGGGGTGATTATAAGGAGGTTTGGTGAAAATTGGAGTAAAATACTGCTTGTGAGGCTATTTTTTCTTCTTCAAAATTTCCTGGTTGGGATCACAACTTTATGCCTGAGTAAACCAACCCACTTACTCCAAAAAAAAATTGTGTAAACACACGTAGGTCGGCAAAATTGTGCCCAAACCACTTCCAGTTCTTTTTCTTTATATCTATTTTAGCCCTGTAGGCCCAAGCATCTGGGATGAGATAGCAAACAACAGATCTACAATTATATAAGAGGTCTTCATTGTCTCAGTCCATAGGATGGGTGCTATGCTAGAATATCCTTCAGGCGGGGGGGGGGCTGTTGCCTCCATCAGTAGGATGGGTATTTTTCTAGTTTAAAAAATTGGGGGGGGGGGGGGGGGGGAACTTCAGATACTTTTATTTAGACTACAGTTGCAGCTGCCTGGCACAAGGTTGGCAGAAATAGCTTCAAATAGGTAACCTACCAAAACATTTTATTTGGGAACTCTTTGCTGGTGCTGGTTACCCTGTGTTCAAACTTCTTGTGTTCTCTGGTAGAGCAAACACAAATGGACTATGCTATAGTCATTGTGGTGAAACAAACAGAGGGGCGGCACACATGTAGTTCCTAGTTAAACTTCTCCTGCAGCCCCACCCCCTTGGTATAGATATGTATGCAAGTTGCTAGGCAGTACACCTCGGTGGTCAGTGTAGCTGTAGCTTGAGGGCCACTATGCAATTGGGTAGACTGTCACACACACACACACACACACACACACACACACACACACACACACACACACACACACACACACACACACACACACACACACACACACACACACAGAGCCATCCAGGTGGGAGATACCGAGGTGCTGCAGGTTAGACCGGCAAGATTCATCGGGCCAGATAAGGTACAACTCTCTCTCTCTGTCTCCATATGAAAGGTCATGACCCAGTCTGCTGTTCTTATTTCCCCTGTTGTCTCTCTGTTGCAGGTGGTGCATCCTTACCTACCCAACCAGGCAGTGGGATATGCAGTGTTCCTGGTAAGCCATTGCACCATATTCTGGTATTGTACTCACACAGAAATATGTCACTAGAAATATGACAATGGGAAGCTGATGGAAACTGATCACTTCTATGACTATGTGGAGTTGGTAGAGAACCCGTTGATGGCCATATTGGTCACCAGCAAGTAAGCCCTCCCCCCATCATCCTCCTTACTATCAAGTACATGGTAATATTATTTTGAAGTATATTTATTTTTTCAGTGATTAGGACACAACTTTTAGTTTACAATGCATCAGCATGTGGCGTATTTATAATTGCCAATGAATACAATCAAAGAACAAAGAATTTATCCTTCTTGTTCTTCTTGTATCTCCCCCCCAAATTCCCTACTCTCTATAAAATAAAAATTTTAACAGAATAGAGATTTTAAGGGCGGAGGTGGGGGAGAAACATTTTGGATATCCACGATATTTTTCAATTTGACAAACTCTTTTGAACTGAACTTTTCCTTCCTTCTCTGTGTATGAACATTGATAGTGCTATTGACTGAAGGCCATGCACTATTGGAGTGGTGGCAACCCACCCCTTCTAGTCTTACCACCCACATGACTGCTTGTGTGTGTGTGTGTGCATGTGTTGAGTGTTGCTAAGAGAATGTAAATGATGCTGAAACTGACATGATTGGTGTAAATATTCACTCTTGCAGTCACTTCATGTATGTCAAGTATGCAAAGACCCCCATCTCTGAGAAGTTTGAAAATGAGTTCATCTTTGATTTTGATGAGCTTGTTGGACCCAACCCACTGGTCGCTACTCGAAATACCATCACATGGACTGTCTATGAGTCTGGACTTGTCTCGGTCAGTGTAACTTACTTGGTGAACACACTTCATCTAGTAAATGTTGTTGTATATGAATCTGTTTTTTCTTTATGAATATTTCACCAAGTTAAAACGGAGTTCAAAAAGGATACCTTGCTTTAGAAAACAAAAAACAACAACGAAGAACCCACTTTACCAATTGCCTATGTTTCTAATTGGAGTACATTTTGATTTATCTTTTGCTGTATCTCCCAGGCAACACTGGTAGCCTTCACTTCCACATGTGCTCCATTATGCTGCAGTTTCTTGAGTAGAGGCAAGCAAGTCTGTGAAGAGCCCAGCATAACACTGGAGATTGCTCTGCCTTCAGATGTTGCCAGCATTGCTGAACATCATCTCACCAACTATTTACTTCACTAGTGGTGTCCTCGAGCTGGCTCTCTCATGGGACTAGAGGTCTGAGTATATAATCCTAGAAGATGATCAGTCAAGTTGAAGAACATGTCAAGAGAAGTACTATAAAGCAAAAAAAAAAGAGAAAAGATGAACACATGCAGTGCACATTCGCAGTGCTAGTATTATTTTAGAGTGTAATAGCCATTTTTAATTAAAAAAAAAAAAAATAATGATAAGTTTTTTAGCAAAATTCAATGTCTGTAACTCTTTTCAAAATAAATGACTGGTGGAAGAAATCTATTGCTTCTTTACTTAATCCTTTAATATCTTTGTAAGGGTGACCATGGAATAATTACTTGGTATGTACTCATTGTACTTTTTCTTACATCTGTCTTCATTCAAGACTACTGCTGTGTCACAAACAATATGTATGTTTATATTTGTCTTCCGCAGGCAAGTTTTAGCCGGTTTAATATCAACATTGGCGGCAAGCAAAAGAGGAAAATTTCAAAAGACCTGAAAGTGAAAACTCCAGCTCTAGCTAAGAAAGTTGCCGAACTTGTCAATCAAGCTTATGCTGAATACGCCTTTGAACTGCAAGAATGTAACTGAATTGAAACTGGTGTTTATCTTAGTGTGTTGTCAAGCTATTTTTGTGTAGTTATTTTACAAAGATGTATAAGTATATATGAATATATATTTATGAGTTAGGAATAAAAATTTGAGAGGTTGCTTAGACATTCTCTTCTTATCGTCTTTCAATATGAAAAAAGGTGATAAATATAGTATGTCAAATTATCCTGTTAGAATTCATAGCATAAGATATGCATATGCATATGTAGCATAAAATTTTTGCAGTGATGTAAAACTCCAATGATTTTTTAGCAGTCTAGAGCACTTTTTTCTTTCTTTCTTTTTTTTGACAGAAAATGGTATGTATTACATTTTTAGGTAATTTTGCTTCATTAAATGTCAATTTTTTAAATTTGTTTGCTTTTGAAAAGTCAAAAGGCAAGTAAACAGGCATATTTCTTTTTAACTTTACTGAGTTTCCTTTTACCCACTGAAGATTTCCCTAAAAAATCAGTGTGACAAAAGTAATGACATACAAAAATATTACAACTGTAACAAGCTGACCGAAAATACACGAAAAATATTGTATTGGCCATGTCCAGACTATTGGCCCTGTCCAGACTATTGGCCCTGTCCAGACTACGTACCTGGTGAGACAACAACTGCAACACACTCATTACTCCTGTAGCTGGTCTCCTTTGTCTGCTATGGAGGTAGATACAACTCCTACAAATCAATCGTCACTTTCCCTTCCTTTTTCCTTCATTTCATTTTATTTAAAAGAAGCATTTCATTCACCAAGCTTCTAATAAACAGTTTTCCTTATCAGCTCAGTCTACCTTTTTAGTGGATATTTGTTGGGTTTGTTTTGTTTTGTTTTGTTTTGTTTTGTTGGTTGTTTTTTTAAAAATTTAATTGTATACTATTTTTGTGGATATATTTTTTGTTGTTTTTTTTATTGTGCAAAATATTGTGTCTGTCTGCATATAATAGTGGGAAGTTAGCCCTTCCCTCCCCACACTCCCTCCCCCATTGTTGGGTTGGAAAAGCTATTCTTGGCTCTCGCTCAAGTTAAAATTTAAACCCCATTAGGTTTCAATCCAGTATATTCTTAGTCAGCTCAAAACAGAATAAGCTCCACTACAATATTGATAACTTGTAGCAATATTGTGTACATTTCAGAATAATGCTGAGTTCAAGTGTCAAATGGGAAGTTCAAGTGTCAAATGGGAAATTCAAGTGTTAATGGACCAATACCCAACTTGCTCATTGGCCTAACATGATATGAACTTCATGTGTTTAGCCAATTGTTCTGCTGATACACATACTACAGAGCACCATAAATAGCAATAAAATAATAATGGAATAGACATGCATCTTTTCTGTATACTAGCAAGGAACAGCAACTTCCTTGATTCTTTGTTCCTCCTTTCTCCCCCCCTCTCCCCCTCATCCAAAAAGAAGTTACATCTCTGCAAAAAAAAACATAACTAAGCAAAATTTTGCAAACAAAATTTGTATCTCAGTGTATATTATTAGTGCAGGCTCTCTGCAGCTGGTATGCATCTTTTCACTAATCATACCCTTATTTTTTCTGTATTTATTTAAAAAAAATTTTTTTTTGGACTGAAAACAGGTGCTCAGCCACCCAAGTGAAGTCCCTTCATTCTGTCACCTTTCCAATGCAGCTGCTCATTAGTCAGCCTGAATAGCCATAGCCATATTTGGTGATTTACACTGCCTCCCCAGAATAAATCTTATGAAAATTAACTAAAGAACCATGGCCTAAAGAGCTTGATTTCCCTTTTTTTTTTGTTGATATTTTGACTTTGTAGCTTCAAAAGTGATCCTATTGGCACCAATAGTAGTATGGTCAGTAGGCTAGATGTGCACATGTACAGATACAGTACTTCAAAGTAAATGAACAGGCAGGAAAAGAAGAAAAAACATGCCCAGTTGGGAACTGACTTTTCATGCAAAAAAAAGAAAAGAACCGAAGAAAAAATAAACCCCCCCCAAAAGCAAGCAAAGACAGAACCAGGATTTGAACCACTGACCTTCTGCTTAGAAGACCCCCTAACCTTTACCATTTCGCCATATTTTTTCAGGTTTTCATTTGTATGGAAAATTTCATTTCTTTTCCCCCCCCCACACAAGGGGTGCCATTTTTTCCTTGTGGAGGACACTTTGCCACCCCTCCTGAGTATCCCCACTGATTTCTAGCCAAATTTATTCAGTCATTCCTGAGGAGATAGCACTCAAAGTTTAGACCAAACCACCAAATTCGCTATGTAAACCTGATTCTGCCCTTTTGCTTAGAATAGGTAATAAAGTTTTTTTTTTTTTTAAAGTTCTGTGGGCATTTTCCTTGTAGGGTTTACTGTTAATTCTCCCCCAAACACACACACACTGCATCTTCTGCTGTTCAATCTTGCGCAACCTTGCCAGGTTTCATCAATTTCAGAATTTCAGAAAGTCTATATAACCTTGCAAGTTAACAATGACTACATGATTTCAAAAGATGATAATGAATGCTAAAAATGATAATGAATGCTAAAGGTGCTAGTTTACATCCAACTTCATACCAGAAACCAGTCAAATTCTATACTGTTTGTGCAACATACAAAGCTCAACAAGACAGTGAAAATTGGTCATGTTACAGGTTTAATGATAAGGACAGAGTGGTCAGGATAGAACCACTGCTACATGGTTCAGCATACATGTATCCAAACTACATTGCATTTTATTAAGTCCCTGGTGTTCAGTAATTTGACATGGAGGTATTGGGAGGAGTGATAAAGTCTTCTCTTGTCTCATTAATCAAACTCCCATCATTGAACACACTGATGTAACTGGGTGAAAACCTCCCTTCCTTCAACATCCACAGTCTATTCCTTATTCTCCAACAGCAGAGTCTTCCTGTGGCCCTCCACTTCCCTGCAGTAATTCGTGTGGACTCCCAACTGAACTTTTTGACATAGTTCAAGTAAAACATGAACACTAGGGGCCTTGTGCTCTGTGCCAGAGGGGAGATAATAGACAGAGCATAGTAAGGGTCCCATTTCATGCGGGTCCTACTTTCCTTATCAAAATGGTATACTTCAATCAGAGTGAAGACGAGGTGAACTCCAAGGCACAGGAAAAGCAGGAAGAGAAGCATGATTGTCTTTCTGGCTGTGATCAGGTAATGTTTCCTGCCTCTCTGTGATCTGTAAGCTAGCCATAAAAATATCCCCACAAGAACTGCATAAACAACCAGAGTGTATACATTGATGGCCGTGAAGACAGAAAGTAACACCCAGTTCAGTACAATGGCACCATCCTGAGACACACAGCTTTCATCTTCATAGCTCTTCACCCAGCACACTGCACCAACAAGTCCAAAATATCTTATGGGGTATACTAGCAGTAAAGGCGGGACAACCACGGCAACAAACACGAGTCCTAGTTCCAGCATCACTTTCTGTGACTTGTTCACCTGCGGCAACCTTTTCTCACTAGCCTGGTAGCACATGACATACAGGAGGTAAGTGGATATCTCACTGGAAAATATTAGGGTGGATAGAAATGTGGAAGCCTTGGAATAACCTGTCCATTTGCAAACAGAAGCCCCCAAGAGGAACCATGGCTGCAACTGAATGTCAGTAGCTGAAGAAATAAGAGATGCCATGATGGAGATGATAAAGTAGATGAAAACCCTCTGTAGTATAGTGCTATAGGACTGATAAAACCCTCTGTAGTATAGTGCTATAGGACTGATAAAACCCTCTGTAGTATAGTGCTATAGGACTGATAAAACCCTCTGTAGTATAGTGCTATAGGACTGATAAAACCCTCTGTAGTATAGTGCTATAGGACTGATAAAACCCTCTGTAGTATAGTGCTATAGGACTGATAAAACCCTCTGTAGTATAGTGCTATAGGACTGATAAAACCCTCTGTAGTATAGTGCTATAGGACTGATAAAACCCTCTGTAGTATAGTGCTATAGGACTGATAAAACCCTCTGTAGTATAGTGCTATAGGACTGATAAAACCCTCTGTAGTATAGTGCTATAGGACTGATAAAACCCTCTGTAGTATAGTGCTATAGGACTGATAAAACCCTCTGTAGTATAGTGCTATAGGACTGATAAAACCCTCTGTAGTATAGTGCTATAGGACTGATAAAAGATGGTTAGCAGCAGTATGACCAGTGTGACTAGCGTGGCCGCGGAGGAAGTGACTCCCCATGTTAAGTTGTACTGTTGTAACTGCTCCACCGTGTAGTTAGTACAGAAGGAAGACAAATTTAATCCTTCCATAGTGCTCATGCCACGTGGTGTGCTAAATGAGAATTACTTAACTTATTAATATTCTCGGCGTATTTAGCCAAGCCTAGAAGTTCAGAGTAACCCTCTTGTGGTAGAGTGAAAAAAAGGAAAGAAAGCTACTTCAATTGAGCGTTACCACTTTCATCACTTGCATCACTTTCAGTCTTGGACTTGACTAGATCTAGATGGATTGAGAAAGTCTAGCTAACATAACCTGGAATTTTTACCCATGATCTCCAGGAGCTCACAGGGTTTTAAAGTTATTTTGTTGTTGCTATTGTTCTTGTGGCACTTACTCAGATTTTCCAGTGCTAGGGTCCCAGGTCAAACCCCTGGTCCAGTTTGTTTTTCCCTTTCCCCCCCCCCCCCCCCCCCCTTTTTTTTTTTTGGTTTTGCAAAATATGGGAAATTTGAGGGGGAAAAAAAGAGGAAGCATCGAACTCTTCAATCATAAGTCCATGATTGAGCCAAGCTCTTAACCACTGAGATGGTGTTAATTAGAAAGAGATGGATAGATAGAAAAGAAATATTAAAATTCCAATTAAAATTTTTTTTTATTACTTCATTTGGATAACCATCCTTGAGTTGCCACACCATCCTCTGAAAATTTGGCACAGCATGGAAATGGTGCTGTCAGCTGCATCTATGCCTGACTCCAGTTGAGGTCTGTAGCTCAAACCTGTGCTCATGAAAAAACCAGAATCTTATAATGATATGAAGACACATCTGGGCTAAATCAGGATTGCCCCTGAGTCTAACTCTAGTAGCAGATCTGATCAGCCTCTGTAAATATGTTCCTTACCTCCTAAATCAACTTAAAAGACAAGGGCCTTCTAATTCAACTTATCACATAGGGAGAAGACAAGAGATAATATGCAATTATAAGGACCACCACTTGGTGATCTACTGACTGATATTGGTTGAGAAAATTCTTGTCCTACGAAGACCTAATTCAACCCATAAAGAATTCAATAAAAGATATAGAAAAAAAAAATCTGTCCACAAGATGCGTTGTGCACAAGTAAAATTCTAGCATTGCCTATATAGCTAGAAAGCTATATATTCAAATGTTTTGAAGGAAGCATACATTGCCATCAAGGATGTGAAACCAAAGAAGCTATTGTAGGATAATTTCCGATTGACTGGAGCAATGGTGATGAGTTGCACAATTACATATAGTTAGTCATGAAAATGTAGATAGGAGGATTAAGTCGGCTAATAAAGAATTCCTCAAATGGGCTGAACAGTTGATCATGATACTGGAGAACAACATGACATACAATGAAGGGTTGGCAGTATATAATATAGCTTTTGAGTGTCAGTAAATGTTATGATTTCAGTTTAAACATATATACTACAATAGGTTTCCAGTTACTTTCAGTTTTCTTAGACTAGTCAAAGTTTATTCCATTATAATAATTGGGTATGTTTTGTAAAGATATTTATTTATTTTATTTTTTCTTTAAGTATAACGAATAACTGTGGTTGTAGCAGTTCAAAGATCAGGCTTAATGTGTCACCTGGCACTGTGACTTCTTTGAAGTACCTTTATTTTATCCTACTTTCAAGCAACAAAACAAAACAATTTCATGCCACAATTTGTTTCAAAAATTTTTTTTTAGTGTTCCAACATATTGAACCATATTCAATCTCATAGAGTTGAACAATGCACATAAAATTATAAATTAGTTAAGTATATATAAACTCTGTGTCATCACAGTGTGTTGTACTGGTGCAAACCAGGACAGCTCTCATGCAACACTTACACCAGCCAGGTCAGTGGTGTTTTATGACTTCATGTTCTTGTTCTGGTAGCATAGTAACAGAATGAAGTTTTTGATTAGCTATAATTGAGACTTTAGCTAAGACATGAGTCTGAATATTTCTGCCTCCTAAATTTCATTTCTGGATCAACAATAATTACCAGCTAGGTTGAAGCAATCCAGGAAGAGAAAGAGAAAGAGAGAAATGGAAATCACTTCCAAAAAGACACCAGCAGGAGCTATTCATGATATATATTCCTGACACAGAACTATTTGCAGAGATACAGAGGTTGTATTATTTGGCCTGGCATAATTTTTGTTTTGCACAGCTCTGATGTGGAAACTTCTTCAAAAGAGTAGCTAGCAACAATTGATATCCAATCAATGTGGAGAGGACTAAGACAAAGAAGGTTTGTAGTGAGGAAATGTTGACAGTTCTTCATCAACTGGTTTTGGGATATTTGTTTCCCCAATCTCCTCATGCAGTTTCAGTGTCTCTCACACACTTAGTAAATCTAGGAAACTATGGTATAAAATCTCAACAACTGAAAGGGTCAACAATAACTTACTTCAATGAAATGGTTGCCATAATTCCTGACCATATGGTGCATCCAATATGAAGGTGGGAGTGTTTGTGCCAAAGTTTGTACAGTTTAAAACTCGAACATTATTTAATTGATTTTGGTAAGTATCAGATAATGTGAAAGCAGTTCCAATGGAAATCATTAACAAAATAACTGAATACAATTACACTCAGAAATAATTCTCATTGCACCAGCATTATTAATTGCCAATTAAGATCAATATAATATTGGCATGGTAAACCATGGCCTACTTGATATATGAAAGGTAGAAACTGAGAGAGAAGCTTAAGGACTCAGAGTGGAATGTCAGCATTTGATAACACCATGCTTTATTGCATGTCAAAAGGTGCTGTAGCAAATGTTGTCCGCCAAAGCATTGCACTATTAACAAAGGTATTAAAAGCTTTATTTCGTATTACAAGAATTCGATGCCTGCATGCACTTGGTAAGCAGTGATGTTAGTGAATGTGGATCAGTTAGGGTGGAACAATAGGACAACAGGCAGCATTGTTATCAGTGCAGATAATATGGGAAAATGACAACACAGGTGGTGGAGGAGATGGGTGAACACTAGTTTCATCCCAGATCTCTTTAATCACAGCACTGGATGTATCGCATCACCAGCATGCAAATAAAGTGGGTCTGGTGACTTGCCTGTGCATTCCATGTCCCAGTGCCGACCAAAATAATTTTATAATGAGGTTTAAAACAACCACACCTACCGCCAAGGTTGTAAAATTTTGGAAAGTGACTGAATGTTTATGACGCCATCCCCAGTACCAGGTGCTACATATTTACAAGCAAAATATGACTTCATGAATATGTAGTTCTGGTTAACCAAATGAGTGGATGTGGCTTTTATGGTTGCGTTCCACAGATGCATAAGGAACACGAAATGCACAGGCAAGTCACCAGACCCACTTTATCTGCATGCTGGTGATGTAATACATCCAGTGCTGTGAATAAAGGGTCTGGGACTAAGACTAGGTGAACACAATGTTTTGGTAAAAGTTTTTCTTGTGAGTTGGTCAGGAATAAATGCTGAAATGAGAAGTTTGACGAAACTGTAGTAGTTACCATTCATTTTCATCCATTCTTTACCAAATCCATTTTAACATCATGGTGACTGTTTGTGTTTATGTAGTGTTGGTGTTTATGTAGTGTGTGTGTGTGTGTGTGTGTGTGTGTGTGTGTGTGTGTGTGTGTGTGTGTGTGTGTGTGTGTGTGTGTGTGTGTGTGTGTGTGTGTGTGTGTGTGTGTGTGTGTGTGTGTGCAGTGTGGTGTGTAAGTGTGTGCATGGTTGCTTTGCTATGAACCCCCACCACTCTACAACATACCACATCAGTTACATTTATAGCTGGGGGAAAAAAAGATTCAAATGTACACAATACATTTACACACATACTGAATGTGTATACATTATTTTCAGTACAAGATGTTCCCAGTGATCTTTACATATGCCAGGAAGGGTGGAGGTTACGATAACATCACTTGATTTGAGTATAGTGTCCCATAACGTGAACATATTCTGCAAATATTCCTTTTCGTCTTGATAGACTTGTTCTCTACAACTTTTTTTTTTACAGCAACCTTTAGTAAAACACACCATATCAGCCTTATCACTCTGCTGGAGTTTCCTCAGACTGCCATATTATGAAATGGAAGCAAGGGGAGGAGTTAAGACATCTGTGGGCTGATCATTAGAATTGTTGTCCCTGAACGTGTTGGAACGATTGGAAGAACTACTTTCCTTCCTTATTACTCTATTGAAGTACAATTTTCCTCTTCTCTTCCACCTACCTGCTGTGCTGCTTGTGGATTTCCATTTGAAATGTTTGATAGAATTTAAGTAAAAAATATATGCTATCGGATGTATGACCTGCGATAAAGGTGTGCTAGTAGACAGAAGGATCACTCCCCATGTGGGGTGGATTTTTTGGTCATCCAAGAGGTACTTATTTATCCAAATGGAGATGAGGTGGACCACAAAACTTAGGATGAGCAAAAGTATTAGGAAAATAGTCCTACCTGCTACGATTAACAACTGCTTCCTCCCTCTCTTTGATTTACAGGCCAGCCATAAAAATATCAATACAAGGAAAACATAGCAAATAATGATGAAAGTACCGAAAGTTATGTAGATACAAACAATGGTGGATATCATTATTTTGGCACCATGCTGAGTAGTACAGTTTCCGTTTTCATACTTTTCCACAAAGCATGATGCACCTGAGAGTCCAAAATAGTTTTTGGGATATATGAGGAGTACAGGTGGAATTACTATGGCTATAAACAGGAGTGCTAGTTCTAACATTGCACTCTGTGACTTGCTCAGCTCTGGTAACCTCGTCTGGTGAACTTGGTGATACACCAGACAGAATAAGTAGACAGAAATCTCACATGAAAATATCAGTGTGATGATGAATATGGAGACTTTGGAGAAACCAATCCACTTGCAGGCAAGATCTCCCTGGAAGATCTCTGGTTGCAGCTCAATTTCAACTGATGATGCAGTCAAATAAGCAGTGATGGAAATGATTAAGTAGATGATGAGTCTTTGTAGGATAGTGCCAAAGGAGCGGTAGAAGATGACCAGAAGCAGCATGACCAGCGTCAGAAGCAAGGCCAACATGGAAGTGATACTCAATGCCAAGTTGAATTGCTTTAGATGCTCTAACGAGTAATTTTTACAGTGGGCAGTCAGGTTTAAGCCCTCGAAAGACTCCATCCCTACGCTAATAGGGGACAACTTGCTCCAAAATTTCCAAAATATCATGTATATTGATCATTTGACCTATCCTCTGGATTTTCCCACTCCCCCTCCCCCGTTTAGTCATCACTTCTTCTTTTTTTTAATACACCCTTTGTGAGAATTAGCTGGCTAGAAAAAAAAATATTAGCCTAATTATTGTAATCTCTAAAGAGGTGCAATATATTTTTTTAATAATATGCATTTCACTATTGAAAATATTAACTATAGGTCATCAAATATTCAAAATATCTTCTGTGGTGTGGTAAAAATGCTGATCATAATGGCAGCATATTAAATTGGGTGTTATTCTTTGGTGCTTAATTAATATTATGCTGATATGCAACATATTATTTGTCTTTCCTCTCTTTTAGAAACAACTCTCAATGCCAATTAATAGCGCTTGGATGATTATGTGGAGATTTCATTATCTATCTATATTATAAAGTATGAATAGTCTGTTTGTCTGTTCAGCTGTCTGTCTGTGTATCTGTGATTCATGCTTGAACAGTTCCAGTTAGACCCACAAACCCATAATATTTGGAATCAGTGTCACTGGGGGAACATCATGAGCATGTCTATATGACCACACCCTTTCTGTATAAAAAAAAGCCAAAAATGATACTTTTGACAGAAAGTAGAATGGAGCTAGATCCTATATATATATATATATATATATATATATATATATATATATATATATATATATATATATATATATATAGAATCAGTGTCACCAGGGTGATGCATGAGCATGTCTATATAGCCACACCCACATCCTTATTAACAAAACAACAAAAATGGTAGGTCGGTCGGTCAGTCGGCCTGTTTGTCTATCTGTTTGTCTGAATGCAAACTCCACCTAGAGTTCTGGCTAGATGGCTCTTTTTTTTTTTTGTGGCAAGATGAGGGTTTCTAACCTTTTTTTTACAATCTATTTTTTGTTCTTCAGAAAATGACATCCCTGTTAGGGAAAAAAAAAGAATTCAAAATTTCCATACATAAAAAAAAAAAAATTGTGATAAAATTATGGTGAAATGGTTAAGGTATTGTGTTTCCAAGCCTAATATGGTGTAAAAATTCTTTTTGAAAGGAATTTTTTAAAAAAAATTGCATTACTTTTGGTTAATGAAATATATTCTATGTTTTCTTGAGTTGATAGGTGGCTATGTTGGTGGCACAATCACAGTGGTTTTTTTTTTTTTGGGAAAATTAATGGTTTACTAAAATAAAGTTAAAAAAAAAACAACAAAAAAAAAGATTAAAGAATAGTAAAATAAAATTTAAATAACCCAACTGAACCAAGATTTCAAGCTTGCATATCCTATAAGAAATAATTGTACACATGATAGGGGGAAAGAAAAAAAAGTAGGGTAAAATTCTGAGGAAAGTGCATGTGGGAGCTTGGTTGTCTTGGGGTAGTTATAGAGCAGGAGCCCAGAAAATTTATTTATGTAAAGAGGGCCACATGTATGGATTCCATTTTTTGGTGCAGTTTACCCCCCTTATCATTAAAAAGTGTTGCTGGTGTGTCTGGGGTGTGGCTTTGTATCCGAAATCCCTTGATTAGTGCCGCCATTACTGAAAAACCTATAATTGTCAATATCTGCACATCTGTACATGCTATCACCATAAGTAAAGTATCTATACCTATGTTTTCATGGTCAGAGATTTCATTTTTTGTGTTTAAAAGTGTGTAGAGTATTCATATTTGCTGAATAAGCAGATGTTAGTATTTGCATGTATTTTGTGAGTGGCATTTTTTTGGCTTGTTAGTGCCTGCACAATTCTGTTGTTGCAAGCACAGGCCAGCTGCAATTGTGGTTGTGCCTGTTCTTGCATGCACAAGCCAGTTATATAGTAGTTCAGTTGTTGAGTTTCTGAGTTGTTGAGTTTCTGAGTAGTTGAGTTTGCTCATCTGCATCATGGCAAGTAATCATGTGTGCATCTTTTGTAAGGAGAAGGAACCTGGCTTGAAATTGTTTGTTCCAGATCGATGGGAAACAGCAAAGAATGCGGCTGCATGCTGATTAAGCAGACAGTCAACAAGTATGCTGCATCTCCAACAAGAGGCATTACTGCTTTCAGGGACTCAGAAGATGCTTGCAGGAGGTGGAATATCACCCTCACTCAGCGCAGTATGGTCAGAGCTCTATCAGCTGGTCAACCTTCAATCAGGGGAGGAACCTCAAAAACAGCTTACAAAGTCAAGAATTAGGCGTGACAATGCTGACATGAATTCAGTCTCAAACACCCTCATTGACACTTGCAATCCATTTGGTAATGATTCCCCACTGATCTTGTCAATATATCATCAGGAAAAGCTGCAAATGAGGAAACCAAAAAGTATCTCCTAGAAATATTGGAGCGATGGAGGACACTGCGACTCAAATTTGAAACTGAATGCTCAGTCGATGGATCACGATTTCTGAAACCAGTGGCAAGAACAAAAATATTGAACTTTGCTGCAGAGAATAGGAAGCAATCTAAGAAGGGGCATGAAAAGTGAGTGCAGCAGTGGGAGTTCGAGATGTCTTTGGACGAATATTAGCGGTTGTTGCCAAAAGTAGTGATACAATTGACCTACACCATGTCCTTAGCTATCCCATCACAGAAGTGCCTCTTTCTTTTGCCCATAGTGATGGCATTCCCCTCAAGACGGACAAGGCAACTCTCACAAAAGCCCTTGAAAGCAAACAAAAAACTGTTCCTACAAACTCCAGTATTACTCCAATTGAAGCAACTGTGATAGATGGTGGCATCATGCTCCATGAAACTATAATGAAGCATAGCAATCCACATATGCTATGATGGCTAGGGATCTTCTGGTGAAGATATGTTCATATTGTGGAGAACAGGTTCACTTAGTACTTGACAAGTACCAGTCACCATCCATCAAAGATGCTGAGCGTAACCTGCGAGATATTCAAGTACTCCCCAAGCTTTCAACATTACTGGGCCTGACCAAGCCCAGCGACAAAGTGGCACAGAACTGCTCAAAAATGTTCTATTCAAAGAAGCATTTGCTAACTTCCTCATGGAGGAATGGAAGAAACCCCAATATGGCCCAATCCTTGGAGGGAAGACAGTGTATATTTCATATGGTGGTACATGCATGAAGATGAGGAACAATGAGAAAGTGCTAGAAACGGAAAGACCAAATCACCTCCAATGCCAACATGAAGAAACTGATACTCTCTTTGCATTTCATGCAAACAGCATTTCCAGTGGAACTATTATGGTAAGGTCCATTGATACAGATGTCCTCATCATTCTTCTTGGACTTGCTGGAAGGTCAGAAGGGATTAACATCATCATAGACTATGAATCTGGCAACCACCGTAGGTATATCGGTGTCTCAGAACTGGCTGCCATACTTGGAGGAACAGCCTGGCCTCACTGAAGCACTGATTGGCCTTCATGCCTTGACAGGTTGTGACTTTACATCAAGTTTCTTCAGGAAAGGAAAAGTGAGGCCCTTTCAGCAGTTGGAGGCAAATCCGAAACATGTTATGGCACTACAATCCCTCACCACAGATGACGTGGACATTCCTGGTGTTACTGCTTTTGTCTGCTTGCTGTATGAATTCAAAACATCCGATAAAATTGAAGCAAGATACAAGGCCTTTATGCGCATGAGTGATGGTAAGGGGAAAGACCTCCTAGCTAGTCTAAAAAAGATTATCTGTGCTTCTCTGCCACCATGTGCCAAAACACTTCTCAACCACATCAAAAGAGCACAATATGTAGCAATAATGTGGAAGAGAGCTGATGAGACTAATCCTACTGGCGATGCTAGTCCAACAGACTACAGATGGAAGTTAAATCAAAACTGCTTTGAACCAGATTGGTTCCGAGAGAGTTCAGTTCCAGAGTCCCTCAGAAGTGCACCCACATCACCTGCAGATACAGATAGCGCAGAAGCTACATCCTCAGATGAAGAGGAATCAGAATCAGACGAGGCTTGGAGCGATAATTGTGACAGTAATGAGAATGATGAGGAAGTGTGATGAACAAAAGAACAACACCTTTTTTAATCAGACCTAAATTACTAATCTCATAGGGCATCCTTCATATTATAATTCAGATACACACTTTTAAACACAAAAACTGAATCTCTGACAATGAAAACATACGTATAGATACTTTACTTATGGTGATAGCATGTACAGATATGCAGATATTGAAAAATATAGGTTTTTCAGTAATGGTGACACTAATCAAGGGATTTCGGGTACAAAGCCACATCCCAGACCCAACAGCAACATTTTTTTTTATGATAAGGGGGGGTAAACCACACCAAAAAATGGAATCCATACATGTGGCCCTCTTTACATTAGTAAACCTTCTGGGCTCCTGGACTATTACTGAAATAACTATTAAACACAGAAATTAAAAAAAAAAATTTTTTTTGTAAGTACCATTTTGGCTCTTTTTTTGGTCTGATAAGAACACAGGAAGGGGTAAGGCCTTATACATATTCTTAAAATGTTCCCCTGGCAACAATGACATCTAGTATGTAAAGGTTCATGAATATAACTACCTTAGTCATAGTGTTTTACAGAAATACCATTTTTGGCATTCTTATCTTTACATACCAAGAGGAAGTGGTGTGGCTAAGCTGGGATATATAGAGAGGGGGGACACTGTGATTTCCCCCTGAAGAAAGTCCCCCCTCTCCATAATTCAGCTCAATCGGCAATGTTTTATGATGGCCTTCATGATAATAATACTGCATGTAGAAATAATTATTAAATTATTGTTGAAAGTTAATGCTCAAAACTTGATTATTTTATTCCGCCCTTTAAACACCTAAAGTTTCCTCAAAATTGGCATCACTTACCTTTGACACTTCAATAGCTATTCAAATTAGTTTTCTCTGTAGAGCAGACAGACAGAATCACAAACATTTTGGCCTACACACATGCAAATGAAAATAAACCTTTTGCTAACATGGCATGTAGAGAAGGGGTAGAAAAAAAATATGGAAAAGGAGAAGAAAAAAAAATTTGGAAAAGGAGAATATAAAAAGAAAACGAAAAAAAAAGAGGTCTGACCCAGCATTGATTTCAGGACCTTGGAAGCATAAGCACCATTTTAGATGCAGTTTTTTGTTGTTGTTGTTGCATGAGACGTCTGCTCACTGCACCACACTCCCTCCCTGAGTTTCACCACTACCAAAAACAAACAAACAAACAAAAAAACAATACTTTATTAATCCCTGCCAAGTGGAACCCACCACATGTTACCCCTAGAGTCAATTTGTGCATGCATGCCAAGTTTTAGGTCTGTAGCTCCAAAAGTGTTTCTAGCTAAACAAGGAAGGAAACAGCACATTAAAAGTGGGGGGGGGGGGGGGGGGGGGTGGTGCTGAAGTTTATGTTACTTCTGAGGATCAACATTTATAAAAGCAAAAAAGGGTGGGAAAAATTTGGGAAATTTTTAGTACAATATTCATGAAGAAAACTTGGCTTAAAATTTTTACTTCCTGTGGGGGTGTAACTAGTCATTGACATCACATGGGGGACTGCTGCAGCCAGAACTGAATGGCAGTGATACGCTATTTCAACAAACTTCAACAATTCCAGGGGTCAGGAGGCCCAATTCCGCTGGTAAGTACAGGATTGGTAGCAACACATTGACATCTAGCGAAATAGCAGAAAGAGAGTTGTGGAGTTAAAAATCTGAAGGAATAAGTTAAGAGATGTGTCCCTTGGGACGTCAATGACTAGATACACCCCCACAGGAAGTAAAATTTTAAGCTAAGTTTTCTTCATGAATATTGGACTAAAATTTTCCAAACTTTTTTATACCAGGTTATGCATCAAGGACAACAAAATAAGACAATAAAAAAAAAATAATTTTTTTTCCAGTTCAGTTACCCTTCAATATTGAAGAACTAAATAAATGGAATGTCAGCATTTGAGAACAACACCATGATGCATTATTGCATGTCAAAGGGTGTTGTAGCAAATGTTGTCCGCCAAAGCATTGCACAATTAACAAAGGTATTAAAAGCTTTATTTCCTATTAAAAGAATTTGATGCCTCCAAGCACTTGGTAAGCAGAGATGTTAGTGAGTGTGGATGAGTTAGGGTGGAAGGATAGGACAACAGGAAACATTGTTAGCGGTGCAGATAATATGGGGGAAATGAGAACACAGGTGGTGGAGGAGATGGGTGAACACATTTTTTTGGTAAAATTTTTTCTTTTAAGTTGGTCAGGAATAATGCTCCAATGAAAAGTTCGACAAAACTGTAGTTACTGTTTGTTTTTATCCATTCTTTACCAAATCCAATTCATCATAATGGTGACTATTTAAGTGTGTGTGTGTGTGTGTGTGTGTGTGTGTGTGTGTGTGTGTGTGTGTGTGTGTGTGTGTGTGTGTGTGTGTGTGTGTGTGTGTGTGTGTGTGTGTGTGTGTGTGTGCGTGCGTGCACACGTGTTTTTTTTGGCTATGAACCCCCACCACTCTACTATGAACCCTCACCACTCTACAATGTAACCACACCAGTTACATATATAGCCGGGGGAAAAAATCAAATATGTACAAAATACATTTACACACATGATGCTCCCAGTGATCTTTACATATGCCAGGAAGGGTGGTGTTACACGTAACATCATTTAATTTGAATATAGTGTCCCATAATGTGAAAATATTCTTGCAAATGTTGTTTTTCATTGTCTTGATAGACTTGTTCTCTACAACTTTTTTATAGCAACTTTTAGTAGAACACATCACATCAGCCTTATCACTCTGCTAGAGTTTCCTCCAGACTGCCATACTGCGAAATGGAAGTAAGGGGAGGAGTTAAGACATCTGTGGGCTGATTATTAGAATTGTCCCTGAACTTGTTGGAGCGATTGGAATTATTATTTTCCTTCCTTATTTCTCTACTGAAGTACAATTTCCCTCTTCTCTTCCACCTACCTGCTGTGCTGCTTGTGGACTTCCATTTGAAATGTTTGATAGAATTAAAGTAAAAAATATATGCTATCGGATGTATGACCTGCGATAAAGGTGTGCTAGTAGTCAGAAGGATCACTCCCCATGTGGGATGGATTTTGTGGTCATTCAAGAGGTACTTAATTATCCAAATGGAGATGAGGTGGACCACAAAACTTAGGATGAGCAAAAGTATTAGGAAAATAGTCCTACCTGCTACGATTAACAACTGCTTCCTCCCTCTCTTTGATTTACAGGCCAGCCATAAAAATATCAATACAAGGAAAACATAGCAAATGATGATGAAAGTGCCAAAAGTTATGTAGATATAAAAAATGGTGGATATCATTATTTTGGCACCATGCTGAGTAGTACAGTTTTTGTTTTCATACCTTTCCACAAAGCATGATGCACCTGAGAGTCCAAAATAGTTGCTGGGATATATGAGGAGTACAGGTGGAATTACTATGGCTATAAACAGGAGTGCTAGTTCTAACATTGCACTCTGTGACTTGCTCAGCTCTGGTAACCTCGTCTGGTGAACTTGGTGATACACCAGACAGAATAAGTAGACAGAAATCTCACATGAAAATATCAGTGTGATGATGAATATGGAGACTTTGGAGAAACCAATCCACTTGCAGGCAAGATCTCCCTGGAAGATCTCTGGTTGCAGCTCAATTTCAACTGATGATGCAGTCAAATAAGCAGTGATGGAAATGATTAAGTAGATGATGAGTCTTTGTAGGATAGTGCCAAAGGAGCGGTAGAAGATGACCAGAAGCAGCATGACCAGCGTCAGAAGCAAGGCCAACATGGAAGTGATACTCAATGCCAAGTTGAATTGCTTTAGATGCTCTAACGAGTAATTTTTACAGTGGGCAGTCAGGTTTAAGCCCTCGAAAGGCCCCATCCCTACGCTAATAGAGGACAACTTGCTCCAAAATTTCCAAAATATCATGTATATTGATCATTTGGCCTATCCTCTGGATTTTCCCACTCCCCCTCCCCCGTTTTGTCATCACTTCTTCTTTTTTTTTAATACACCCTTAGTGAGAATTAGCTGGCTAGAAAACAAAATATTAGCCTAATTAATGTAATCTCTAAATAGGTGCAATATTTTTTTTAATAATATGCATTTCACTATTGAAAATATTAACTATAGGTCATCAAATATTCAAAATATCTTCTGTGGTGTGGTAAAAATGCTGATCATAATGGCAGCATATTAAATTGGGTGTTATTCTTTGGTGCTTAATTAATATTATGCTGACATGCAACATATTATTTGTCTTTCCTCTCTTTTAGAAACAACTCTCAATGCCAATTAATAGCGCTTGGATGATTATGTGGAGATTTCATTATCTATCTATATTATAAAGTATGAATAGTCTGTTTGTCTGTTCAGCTGTCTGTCTGTTCAGCTGTCTGTCTGTGTATCTGTGATTCATGCTTGAACAGTTCCAGTTAGACCCACAAACCCATAATATTTGGAATCAGTGTCACTGGGGGAACGTCATGAGCATGTCTATATGACCACACCCTTTCTGTATTAAAAAAAGCCAAAAATGGTACTTTTGACAGAAAGTAGAATGGAGCTAGATCCACAAACCCATATATATATATATATATTTAGAATCAGTGTCACCAGGGTGATGCATGAGCATGTCTATATAGCCACACCCACATCCTTATTAACAAAACGACAAAAATGGTCGGTCGGTCGGTCTGTCTGTCTGTCTGTCTGTCTGTCTGTCTGTCTGTCTGTCTGTCTGTCTGTCTGTCTGTCTGTCTGTCTGTCTGTCTGAATGTGAACTCCACCTAGAGTTTTGGTTAGATGGCTCAATGTTTATGATGGCCTTCATGGTAATAATACTGCATGTAGAAATAACTATTAAATTGATGTTGAAAGTTAATGATCAAAACTTGATTATTTTATTCCACTCTTTAAACACCTAAAATTTCCTCAAAATTAGCATCACCTACTTTTGACACTTCAATAGCAATTAAAATTAGTCTGCTTTGTAGAGTAGACAGACAGAATCACAAATATTTTGGCCAACACACATGCAATTGAAAATTAACCTTTCGCTAACGTGGCATGTAAAGAAGGGGTAGAAAAGAAAAAAAATATATGGAAAAGGATAAGGAAAAAAAAAGGAAAATGAAAAAAAAAGAGGTCTGACCCAGCATTGATCTCAGGACCTTGAAAGCATAGACACCATTTTAGATGCAGTTTTTGTTGTTATTGCACGAGACCTCACTGACCTCACTCACCGTACCACACTCCCTCTCTGGGTTTCCCCACTACCAAAAACAACAACAACAACAACAAACACTTATTAATCCCTGCCAAGTGGAACCCACCCCAGGTTACCCCTAGAGTCAAGTTGTGTATGCATGCCAAGTTTTAGGTCTGTAGCTCCACAAGTGTTCTGGCTAAACAAGGAAGGAGACAGCACATTAAAAATAGGGGGGGGGGGGGGGGGGGGGGGCTTAAGTTTATGATTCTTCTGAGGATCAATATTTATAAAAGTAAAAAAAAGGTTGAGAATCACTCTACGTTGATATAAGTGTGCTCAATACTGAAGAACTTAATGAAAATAAGAATTTACATGCTATAACTGTTTAAAAAATCTTCTCTCATTAGCATTGATAAAAGCTTTACCATCAAAAACTAAATCTAAAGTCAAGAGTGTCTGTAAAATCTTTGTGAATATGTATATAGAAGCACTCAATTATTAAGTCTCATCTCTGTCAATGTAGAGTGAAGAGAAGTTAGGACACTTTCCCTGTAAAGAACCTTTTTTTGATGCTGCAGAGAATTATTAAATATAGATGAAAGAGCTGGTGTATGCTTGGTGGCATTTGTTTGAAAATTTTTTTCATTTCTGGACAAATTTTTTTAATTGAAATCATTTTCTTTATTTCAATGTTACACGGTTTGATTACATTTTGTAAAGTTGGAGGTATTTTTCTAATACTAGCATGTCAACATTTTCATAGCAGGATTTATTCAACCCTTCCATTCATGACAATTTGCGGCATTTATCAGGGTTTTTTATTTTTTTAAATTTTTTTAATTTTTTTAATTACAACGACTGAGGTAATGTGCATTTTAAATAGTTTTAGGTAATGAGGCAATTCTGGTTAGTCAATATTGTACTTCTTAGCAGTGGTCACAGTCTTATAAATTATGTTGAAATTATTTTCAAACTACATTATTTGTCAAATTGTTTGGCAGCATCAACAGCAGAAAGAGCAACTTGAAAAACTATATCGTTTTTGTTGTTTTTTTTTTGCAATATGAGGGAAATTTGGTCTGCTGCACTGAAATAAAGGTGACTACTCCTTTCTAAACAAGGCATAAACTTCTTCAATGATTGCAATAAATCACCTGCTTTCAAATTTATTCATTATTCTTTCGAATAGATTCCTTCCAAAGCCTCTAAACGCTTGATGTAGGCAAACGACTAGATGTAGGCAAATGACTAGATGTAGGCAAATCCAGACTGAAAGTGGCAACACTGCAGACATACATACAGACGGATCTACACACAGACAGACAACTGTAAATTAAAGTAAGATTACCACTAAAATAATTTGACCCACCTCCACTGACCTCGCCCACTTTCAGAAGAACCCCTCCCCCACCCTTACACTTGACGGCTTCTTTTTTTCATCCCCATATAATTACTCTGTAGTATTTGGTGGCATGCAGTGCACCCAACTAATTTTTAACTTGAAAAAGAAAAGAAGTGATCTGGTTCTAGAGGGCACTATCTGGACAAGTGCTGGTTTCTCACCGTAAGTTACTTAACTAGCTAATACCTCAATTAAAACTAGCTAGCTAACTTTCCTGTTATCTTTCTATTGGCTTTCTTATTGTTACTTTTCCTTTGAAGATAATAGCTAAATATTTTTGAAAAGTTACTAGCTAATATAAGATTTGAGAGCCAATAGTTCAGGTATGACTGCGAGGGTATGGTCTGCTAGAGGAGTGGTTGTATATTAGCTTGGTAACTTGTAGAGGCACAAACATCAGCGTCTGCAGTTCCTTTCATTATTTCTTTCAGAGCGAACCTCTGGGGTAATGAAACAAATACAATAGCTAGCTCTATGTTTTTATTTTAGAATAAAAACTTCCTTCAATTAGCCAATGCTCCCACATATCTGCAGTCAATTTATAGCTCTGGGTAGGGCCAAGTCTTTGAAATACAGACAAGAAAAATTGTATTTTTATTTTTCCAATTTGTTCAATTTGTTCAATTTGTTCAATAGAGGAGCAGCAGAGCAAATATCATATTGCTGATACAATGATATGATTAAATCTTCAGTAACATAACTTTTGGTCAGACAATCCTCTACACATTATGACATGTTGCTCAGCTGCACAGTTAGGCTGCATACCATTAATATTCCCTATTAAATTCATTCTCAATTGGTTGAATTTGAAATATGTATTGATTTATTATTATCATTTTCAAGTATTTAAAAAAAAATCACAAATCTGTGCAATAGTACTGTGGTTTATAACTTTCGTATATCAATTTTATCATATCAAGTTAACATGCTGTGATTACATGCTTAAATAACCACTTGAGCAACCTGGTAGTGCTTAATGCTTTTCACCCACTGACAATTGCATTTCCTTCTAATTGTGGTAGTTTTTTTTTTTTTAATATTTATTTGTCTGTTACATGCTTACCACTCACATGCTGCATGGTTTTAATCTCCCTGTAAGCCTGGTTCATAACAATAGCACAGTTATGATACTAGATCATTGGTAAGATTTATTATTATTATTTTGTATAAATCAGCAACAGCAACATATATTGCAACAGTAATACATGATAATAGAGAAAAAGGACAGTCAGTGACTAAAAATTGCACAATGTCAGGTAGTTAATGAGCCGAGGGTCTTCAACATTTTGAAGTGGACAAGGAGGTCCAATGGTGTGGCATTTCAGAATGTGGTCTCCAGTTTGAATTTCATCATATAAACAAGCACTTGATATTCCAATTCCCCATTTTACCATGTTTGCCCCAAATCTTCCAACTCCGGATCTTAGTCGGTTGAGTTGCACCCATGCATTCCTTGGAAGAGTGCACCCTGATGGTTTAGTTGTCCATTGGGTGATGTATGGTGCAAGTTAGTCGGGAATGAGCAGTAGGTGTTGCTCTCTCGATGCGAGGTTTTCAACAAACGGTCGGAGGGGCCTTCGAGATGGGAGACGGGAAGGTGCATCCTTGATATGAAGGATTTCATGAAGGAGATGGTCAATACTCCGAGCCCTCACATGGGTTTTTATGCAGATTTGGTCCCTGCATTCTTGTGGGGGTGGAATTCCAGAGAGGAATGGAAGTTGTGACACCGGAGTACTACAAAGGCATCCTGAGACAAGCCTCATTGCCTCATTCAAAGGGATATCAATCTTGTGGGCATGGGCACTCTGTGTCCAGGCTGGGGCACAATACTCCGCAGGAGAATAAGCCAGTGCCAGGACAGGTGTCCTTAACACTCCAAACAAGGCTCCCCATTTGGTTCCAGCCAAGCATCTGATGAGAGCAACACGAGAGGATACCTTATTCTTCAATTTAGTCAGATGGACCTTGAAAGTTAGGCTCCGATCTAAGATGACCTCTAGGTAAGTTGGTTTGGCTTCAAATTTTAGGTGATTTCTATTAAGGTAAACTTGAAGTTGATAATCTACCATGTAGTTCCTCAGATGGAAGATGGAATACACTGTTTTTGAAGCAGATAGCTTGAGTCTCCATTTTTTTCAGATATTCGGATACTGTTTGCATGTCAACAGAGAGGCTCCTCTCTATTTCAGAGGTCGTATGGGCTGAGGCCTTGAGGGCTACATCATCTGCATACATGTATCTGGTAGCTAACGTGGCAGGAAAGTCGGAAGTGTAGATGTTATATGAGATAAGGGCCAAGACTGAACCCTGCGCCACTCCATTCTTAGTCTATGGGGCTTACTTGTTTATCAATTTTATCATTCTACCTCAAAATGGCGATAGAATTCATCCTTATATACCAGGATATCTACAGCTTCATTCTTCTGTAGCAACATATATGGACTAAAACTAAACTACATACCTCGATAAATATCTGCATAGTAATTAACATTCTTTACAAAGCTACTTGGCTAAATTGGTAAGAAAATATATTTTCAAGGTAGGTAGCCATTGCAATAGAAGTCACATTGTACAGGTTATAAGAAAGTGGAGGGCAAATCTAAATGGTTTCTCAGTCACATTTTCCTGCTTAAACTCTATATTTTTTTTGCTCAGACCTGATTCTTCATGCCCACAAACCTACTTCCTCTTATAAATCTCTATTCTAAATTTGTTTAAGTGCTCCCAATTGAATTGCTTTATTTCGTGGTTGCACTGCCAAGTTGTCCGGTTAAGAACACATGTTTCACTCCAGCTAACTGCCTCTGTTATCCAATGTTTGCATGTGTCCTTGTCTGACCTCACATTCATTTGGAACTCATTAACTCCTACTCAAAGGTCCCCCCCCCCCCCCCCAAATTGGGCAGCTGTCTAATGAGGTGCAGTGGACTTGAGTAGTGATGCTAATAGAGATAGTCCCCATTAGTTGGTATTTTCTCCTCCTGAGCACCTATTGTCCTGCAGCAGGAAATATGGTGGCTGATGTTTCTGTTTTACATTGCATGGATAAAAAAAAAATAGAAAAAAGAAGAAAGGAAGAGGGGAAAAAAAAAAGTATATATGTATATATATATATATAATAATAATAATTTCTTCTCTTTTTTAAAATTAATATTATGCACTTTTTATACTTCTTACATGCAAAAAGAAAAGAGAAGATATCAATCTATATGAAGGAAATGTTATTGCATATTTACTTACATTGTGCCCATCACTACAACTTTTCATTCTCCTTATAGTTAGTGAGGTAGATTCTTGCTAAGTGCATAGCTTATCTTGCTATGGAAGGCAAAATGCCTTTGATGTTACATCTTGGGGGAACCAGAGGCACAGACAAAACTAAACACAACTTTATGTCAACAAATTTATTTAATTGCATAGTTCAATATATTTGTCTTGTTTATGTGCAAAAGTAATTATGTTGGCACCATTTGTGAATGTGTTGAAATGCTGAATGGGTCAGATGTCTGCCAAAGGTTGCAAAAATGTGACATCCCTAATTATTTATTAGTTAAGACATTCCATTCATAGATGAAAAATTCTTTAGTAAACATACTGACATGGGACACTACCATTGTAGTAATTAGTAGTGTTTCTAAACTATGACAGCAGCTAGCAGCAATTCCCAAGCTTGCAGTGGATCCCAAACCAGCAAAGGTTTAGAAGATGGCAGCAGTTCCAGCAGTGATTCCCAAGTTATAATGGTTGTCATTCTGGCACCAGTTGCATGCTAGCATTTTTTTTTTTCCTTCCAACTTAACAGAATATCTATTTTGTTTTAAAGTACAACCCTGTCTCCTTCAACTCATGGTACTCTGACTGGCTGTCTAAATTATCCACTTAAACCTTGGGGACTTACCAATGATTTATATCCACTTGCTTCTGGTACATAGGTAAGTCCACTCTGTTATTTCTGTCCGACAGATGCAGATTTAAGATGTTTGTAATTTGTGCTCCATCCAACCATGTATCTGCAAGTGGATATAAATCATTGGTAAGCCCCAAGGTCAACTTTTTTCCCCTTAGAATTGTATATAGTGAGAGACAGTACTGAAATGCTGATTGTTTATAATTTGAGCAGTATTTTATAGCTTTGAGATGTCAGATCCACTAATCAATGGGGATATGTTTCCTCAGTTTCTCCATGACAGGCCTTAGAGACTCTGAATTAAAAATTTATGGAAAGGTGACATCTCACCTAACTTTTCCAGACCAGAGTGGATCCTGAAGCCATTTCATCCCTCTGGGCATAGTCCTCACTTCGATCCTTTCTTCTCAACAACCAAGTACTATCCCTCAAGCTACAATTTGTTGGATGAATATTAAAAAACAAACAAACAACTGCTGATGGATGGAGCGTAGCCCTGGCCTTGTCCTTCATAGTGAGAGTAGCCATAACTAGCAATACAATAAGGAAGGCATGAACTTCATATCATTACTCATTAGGAAGGGTAGCAGATATAGTTGGAAATGGACAGAAATATTCTATTCATTGACTGACATCCACACATAATCAACATCAACAAAAAGTTTATCAACCACCAAACCTGCCAATTTAATTCCTACTAAATAACTCTGTACATGCAAGTAATTTGTAATCCTTGGATCATCTTTACACTAACAACCCCTCCCGTCCCCATGCAACCCCTCCCCCCCCCCCCCCCCACCTCTATCCATCTCCTCTTACATCTTGGAGTTATAAATGTTGTGTAAAACTTTGTGTGCAGCTGAACAAAGTGATGGATGTCAGGGATGCCAACTGCATGGGTAAGAAGAACTTGCCTGAAGGCTATGTGTTGACCGGTACAGGAGACATGCAGAACTTCACTGAGACTAACACAGAGGTCTTGTTCAGGAATTTGGAGGAGGAACTGCACACACTCATCAGCAGATACAGCATGCACACTTCAGACCTGAAGCAGTTATTTCTGGTATATAATGAGATGTACTGATGCTATATTTACTTGCGAAAGTGGACTTCATGAATGGAGCCTTATAATGTTTAACTCTTAATATAGGCAGGGCACATAGAAAAGTTGGCCACCATCAAATGTGTGTCCATTATAAGTTGGAGATAAAAACACTCAACATCTGTACTTCACTTGTCTACATAAACATTCCAACAGTGTAACTGTGTTATTTCCCCCTCATTCCATTCCACAGGTTGTTGACCAAATATTCAAGCTGATGGATTCCAACCAGGAGACCTTGGATGCTGCTCAGAGTGACAAGCAGGAGCTGGAGAATCTCTGGATGCAGTCCAAGGAGGAGTTGAGAATTACGAAACAGGTAAAGATGGCAAGGTTCAGAAAAGACTTTTTTCTCTTTCCTTTGGGTGGGGGAAAGAGACATTCCCCCCACCCCTCCCCCTTTTTATGTTGTGACTTCTCTACCATATCGTAATCATGCTATTGTCAGCTGAAAGTTCTGAGCTTTCTGCTGTAACTTCACGTTTCACAACTTCCCCAAATCCATTGTGTTGTGATTTAATGATCTGTTAACCTTTCAATTTTCTGGATGAAATAAAGTGACTGATTTCTGAGAGGTTAGAAATATTTACAAAATTCCTTAATTTTAATCTTTAAAAGTCACTAAAGAACCTTATCAGTGACTACCCACAAAAAAAAAAAAAAAAAAAAAAAAAAAAAAAGTGCTCTGTGCTAGATCTGAGGCTATGCACTTGCTTCTCTCTATTACCCAAACTTGGTAGCCTCTCCTCTTTTGCAGTTGATTTTACCTGTGGTACACACACAGGTCTAGGAACACTTGGAATGGTGGGGCAAGGGCAGTATACATCCACAAGTTTTGCTCAGAGAATGGATTTTTTACTAATGTTTACTGTTTGGAAACACCAAAATGTGTTGTTGCAAGTAATTGCTTCCTGATTAAATGCTTCTATAATATGGAAACCATTCCATTACAATTAAGTACTCTAATGATTGTTTCCTGATTAAATGCTTCTATAGTATGCAAACCCTGCAATTACAACTAAGTACTTTTTATAGTATAGAACCCAAAAAGTTGTAAATCTTACCACAACTCTAACCTCAACTTTAGTGTTCTAAATAATTATTTGGCTGGTGTAAAGTACTATGTTTAAAAAAAGACAGGTGACTGGAAATTTCCAGCAAAAAGAACCCCCACTTATGATTTCACGTTTTTACTTAAGGTTCTGATATAGTGTTTCACCAAGCAATAATACCCTTATGAATATTATTATAAATACTGCCACAACTAACCAAGATTATGTATAGTCTTGTTATAGTATATTTTGGTGATAAGCAGGGGGGGGGGGGGCACCGCAGATAATATATGCAGCTGTTTTGTATTGGTCACACCCCATAGGAGCTATCTATATTTCTTTATGTAGTGAGTGGGTAAAATTCACTGTTTTGAATTAGATGATAAATTTACTTATTCATTGATCAATCATATAACCCCAAGTCCACATGTAGGACTTCAGGGCAGGGCCCTTCAAAGAGTTTTGGTGAATATTTCTTTGGTGTCACATGTATGCTCACTCAACCCTGAAAAGCCTAAGTGCTGAAATCAAAGTAAGTTTGATTCAATTAGAATTGTTAACTACAGGTCTCTAATGGGTTACCACCTCTCCATGGTCAGGGTTTGCTCTCCAAATGCTCTATGGTGTATTTATCCCATACAGGGATCCTGATAGAAAGAGTACCAGCTTCTACGTGAAAAGGCCAAATCCAAGTCAGACATGATTTCCTAGTATCATCACTATTTCCTAGGAAATTTGACGCTAGCTTCTTAATTTCCTAGGAAATTCTGACTAAGCGTCCACATTTCCTGTGGCATTGGACAGCTCTCAGCAAAGCATTTCTAAACTCAGTTGCAGTTGCTGTACCTGGGTGAAGGAAGGCAGGCACAGTGTAGGTTCTGTAGTTGACATAAAAGTCTAGACGTTACATTTATTTGCTGAACTTCTGAAGAACTCTGAGATTAAGTGTGGGGATATAAAAGTAGTGGGTGTGCATATCCATTTAACTGAAAATTCTGAGATTGATTTCAAGCCATGGGTAATCTTATGGTGGTGCTGGTTTTCCTCCTCACCAGTCTTTCTACCAAGCTAATGAAGTAAATTACAAGAATCCACAAGCTTGGTTGGGAATATGTGTGAATGGGACCACTAACCACATGTCCCCCATTGCCATCACCACTGATAACGTTGGAATAGATTCATCTCTCAAGCCCCTGCAATTCCAATGGAGTGAGAAAACCAATGGGATTTTTTAAAATGTAGGCAAAACAGTGCAGTTTTTCCTGAGTGGTACTCGAATGACCAAAACTTCCCAGGGATCCTACATTCTGAAACATTTCCAAGTGCGCTGGGGCAGTGGGAAAGGTGAGGGCTCTAAGCACATAATTGATAACAAACCAGCAGAATTGGAGATTCATTTGGTACACACTAAGCAAGGTGTAGTGGAGACCACCCAAAGGGATTACTATGCTGTCATAGCTGTTCTGGTGGAGGCTGATCTTGATGCTCCCTTAACTGGCCCTTGGGCACTACTCAATGTCTCCAGGATCCAATCAATGTACTCCACTGGGATTCAAGTCAATGGAGTTTATTTCAAAGACCTACTGCCTGAAAACAGAGACTATTACTATTACCCAGGCTCTCTGACAGCTCCCCCTTGCAATGAAACTGTACAGTGGTTCGTGTTGAAAGAAAGGATCCGTGTTCCTGGTAGATTCCTTGACCAACTGAGGAATGTCCAGGGAACTAATGGAGACATCCTTAGATACAACTTCAGGAAGATTTAAGAGATTGGAGATCGCAAGGTTATGACTGCATCTCAGGCAATCAGAAGCAAGCCAGTCACTGCTGTTTTCATCTTTTCTTACCTGTTATTTTATTATTCATTTCAACTTCTAAATAACATGTATAGGTCCTTACTTCTGCATACTTAGATATTGATACTGTGTGTGCATTATTGGAATTTAAAAAATTACTAGTCGCCATTTTGATAGTCATAAACTTTTCTTTGTCCAATAATGGCCACATTTAGTTTTTAATAAATTGTGAAAATCTATTTTAATTCCACCAAATCCAACATTGAATAAACTAGAAAATTGCTCTCTACTCTCGCATTCTTCTAACTCGTATACCACAGATACCTCTTCAATTTTTTCCCATCTTTGTTAACTACAGTATAAAGACATTAGCTCATGATTCCAAGTGGTACCATGTGTTCATCATGCCAAAACAAACAACCATTGCCTAATTTATTTTATATATTAATAATCATGATTTTTAAAATTTTAAATATAATTTCAATTTTTTAGGCTATTTTCTTAAAATTTCTGAGTATTGTTCACAGGAGTCCAAAATTTGAGCTCATTTGGTCCATGATTTACTGGACCACAACCCACTCCAATTTGGGGGGTGGGGGAGGGGCAACCTTGAATGCCCGCCCCACCCCCTTGAATTCCCCAACCCGACCCTACCCCCTTGAATTGCCCATGTATGGTTTCCCCCAAATGTGCTAAAAATGGAGAGAAAAAAATTACCCCAGTGACAGTCTTCCTGGACTCCCAAAGGTCCCCTGGTTTGGGGACAATGCTCCCAAAACTGAAGTAGTTACTATGTACAGATGAACAAGCAGGCAGACGAACAGACAGACAGACAGACAGACAGACAGACAGACAGACAGACAGACAGACAGACAGACAGACAGACAGACACTAGAATAGCACCCAATCTGTTGAGGAAAGCATCTATTTTTCAGGGGTGGGGGGGGGCGGGGTTGTTGATATTTTTGCGTCACATGCAATTATCATCATACAAGAATTTTCTGTGGCAACAGAAACCACTGATTGAAGGTGTGTTTGGGCAACAAAACTATTCTAGGTGTGACTATTTGGCAGCAACAGGCTCTGCTGGTGGTGAAATAATGCAGAGCTGTGTGCAGGGTTGGATCATGTGACACAGCAGCAAACTTGATGCAGAGTCTGTCCATGAACACACTTTGGGCCAACCAATTTCTTAACGCTTTGTTGCTAATCTATATTGACCTTATTCTGTTTGTTTGTTTGTCTATTTGTTTGTTTGGCCCTTAACTCCTCCTACAATTCTCAATCAATCCGGGCCAAATTTTTAGACCATACCAAAATTACACTGGATTGAAATTTAAGGGGTTGGAATTTTAACTAGAGCAAGGGCTAGGTCACTGGTCCATTAGTGAACTTTCCTATTCATGAGTAACCACCAGTAATTATAGAATTGTAAATGATCCCATTCCAAAGGACATTTCTAGAGAAAGTTGTTTTTAAAAACCACACACTAAGTACTAGAGTTGCATCAAAATATTTCTTTCAGCAATGGGGCAATGCCTCACATACCCCACCCCCCTTTGAATAACAGCAAAGAATTATAACCCAGGTGAATTCCAAAGACACTCATTACTAGAGATACATTCATGGATTTACGTTAGAATGCCCCACAAACCACCCACCCCCCATATAGAACATTAAGCAAGCTGAACAAGTTTGGAGGCTGAGGGCAAACCGAAAGGCTACCCATGGGCTGGTTTTTCGCTAGTGTTTATCAAGCTCTTTGTGAGTACATATTTGATTATAGCTCTTCATCACTTTACATTGACCAACAATATTAGGCTCTAATTATGACATGAATTGATCATTGGATAAACCTCTACGTGAAAGTGGGTTTATTTATGCATGGATACCTTTTTTTCCCCCACAGAGAAAGGCCAGGCTTCAGAATGATTTTGAAGAGGAGCAGATGAAAAATGAGATGGATAGGATTGAGTATGAGAAGGAAAAGGCTTTAATGAAAACCAAGATCAAACAAAAAGAAGAATATAGTGAGCACTAGCATAAAGATGTGGGTGGTGTGCTTTATTTATGATGCACTATGTGGCATGCATGCGTGATTTTGTTTTCTGTATCTGTGATAGATATTATATATTCCTGGTAAAAGGTAATATTTTACTAATTGATGTATAATATCTGCTCCACCCTGAAATACAGTTGTTTCTCTCTTTTTTTTATTAAAAAAACAACAAACAAGTTGCATTAATCTCATAGCAATGCACTGCTTGTGTGTGTCATTCAAACCCTAAAATAAGAGCAGTGGTAATCAGAATAGAATTTGATGGTCCCAAAGATGTTAATTTTGAGGTTACATTCAGTATCTGGTCAGTTTCTCTGTTGTGCAATACATTTATAAGAACAAAACGAAAACCCTCCCTGTGGGTGTTTTTTTGGCCCACCTTTGGTGCACTGTGGTCACAAAAATGTCTGCTTTGAAGATATTGTAGACTTTTAAAACAAGAGTGAACATGTGATTAGGTCAAAGTGTGTTTTAGAAGTACCATTTTTGGTATTTTTAGCCTTACACACAAAGAGGAAGAGGTGTGGCCAGATGGAACCCACCCCATGTTATTCAAAGAGTCAAGTTGTGTCTGCATGCCAAGTTTTAGGCTTGTAGCTGCATTCTTTTTCTCAAAAAGTACCATTTTTAACTTTTTAAAATACTGAAAGGGGTGTGGCTATATAGACATACTTAAGGCATTCCCCTGGTGACACTGATTCTAAATATATATTTGGGTTTTTTGGGGGGTCTAACTTCAACTGTTCAAGCATGAATCAAAGATATGTGGACAGACAGACAGTCATGCTATTCCCACTTTATAGCATAGATTGTTTGGTTTATTGTGTCTGGTATGCAGTATGTAGTATGTGGTTTACAAAATCTGATATGCAAGCTCAGAAAGAAAAGTATGAGACCACACACACCCACTTCCTCACCTTTTTTCATTCACCTTAGCTTTAATTGTTTTGTGGGTCTGGTTAGTAAACTACTGTGCACTGTGATTTTCAATCGATAATAGATAGTGATGCTTGGACACAAATATTTTCCCTGTGGTGTCAGGTGAGAAGCAGGATATCCTACAGGCTGAAAATTAAGGAAGTTGATACAAAGCTGAACTAAGTAGATATTGAATTGTCCTTGGTAGACTTTATGCTAAAATGTCAGTCTATTATTGTATTCTCCTATTCTCAAAATTTTGCCCATTCTTCTTTTAACCTCCACCCATTATGCCCCTTCTCTAACTCAACTGATTATATGCACAAATGCATAAAATTAATTATTCTTTTGTGCTGTAGCATTATAAATGTTTCTATGTAGACAATAATGGTTTCTTTGTTGGTCATTGAAGGAATTATCAAGTAGAGCAAGCATACATTTGCTGCTGAAGATGGTTGTACTAATAATATAGCCTCACCAGCTGAAGGCCTGCAGGTACACTCGAACTTCCCTTATCAGACCCCTCCCCCCCCCCCCCCCCCATATCCCTTACCCAGCTGCAGATAAATGGGCTGAGTGCCACAACACCACCATGTAACTGCTGATTTCTCTTTCATGCTTTTTGGTTGCTTAAAAAAAATTTTTTTTTTCATTGTGTTTATAAAGTTAGCCTTGCAAGGTGGGAAAGAGATAACTGTAGCTTCTGCAGATTGTGTATTTGAAGAGCTAAATTTTTCTCTGTGTCTTGACCAATGGACACCTGGCCCACAGAAAAGGTCTGTAAAGACTATGGAGGAGAAGATGGAAGTCGTTTAAGAGCATGAGAAAGGAAACTCTCAAAGAGAATTGCTAAAGAAAAGGGATGGGTGGGATTTCAGTGAAGCTTCAATACCCCAAACAGCTCACTGCTCGGCTGGAATCTGAAGGCACTGAACCAGATCATTTTTCTTGTGAAGAAAAGTTGAGAGATGCTCTAACTAGGAAAGACAGATTTCACCCCAGCAAACATTTCTTACAACTTTTTCTTGGAAATTAAATGAGCATGTTCTGTTGCTGTGTGTGTACACAAATGATGTTTCCTGTATTAAGTATACTAGCACGAAATTTCGGCCTTTGGCCGAATTGATAGTTAGGCCTACCTTTGGTGGGCTGTGGTCAAAAAATTGTCTTAAGTAAGAACATGTCTTATGGGTGGACATGTTTTTCTGGATCATATGCCTTTCAGGATGACGTGTTATGATAGCATATGTGTTGAGGGAGGTCATGCTTTGTTGTAGGAAATGTCTTATGGGAGGACATATATTGGTGGAGTGCATGTCTTCAGGATGGCATATCTTACAATATGTTGTGTTGTACTGAAAGACATGTCTTACTGGAGGTCCTGTTTTACTTGAGGGTAGGTATTATAGGAGGGCATGTATTGCTGTTGGAGATGTCTTACTGGGGTATGGTCTGGTCGTCATGTCTTTCATGTGAATATGTGTTATGGGAGGACATGTATAGTAGGTGGGCATGTCTTGCAGGTCTGTGCAGAAGCAACCATTTAAGCTGCTGTGAGTTTAGGCATCTGGTTGTTTTTTTTTCTTTCTACAGTAAGTTTTGTTTGCTCTGAGACATGCTTTCCAAAAATTTGTTGTTTGAATATTTTTCTTGGGTATGTAGGTTCATTCATGTAGTCTTCTTGGTTGACTTTAAAAAAAATTTTTTTTAATTCTATGTCTGTGGCTCTTTTAGCAATAAGCTCTTTTGGCACACTAATTTTGCTTTCTTGCTACACTGATCCTCCTGTGAAATTCTTGATAGTAATTATTTGGTTGTTCAGGAAATTAATTTAGTTTCACAGGAATAGTGGTGAGTGGAGGTTTGAGGGGGGGGGGGGGGAAAGGGGGGAAAGTGGTTAGTGGGAACACACAATTCTGTACCTCCAGCAGCTGTCCAGAAGCAGTAGTCCCTTGCAGCAGTAGGGTTTCATGGAACACTTCTTCAGACTTTCTCATTTTTTCCCCTTTAAATTGCTGATAGGTTTTTTTTTCTTGTTAACTTGGCAGGCCATGTTGAAATGATTAAGGTCTCTTTGATATGGTAGCGTGTGAAAGGCTGTGCATTCCCTTTGATGTAAATAAAATGGGGATGAGGAAGAGCCTTTTTTGGGCTTCTTTCAGTCACTACACTTGAGCAATGGGGTTTGGACGAATGGGACATAGCCCAGGTTACTTTCGATTATCTGAATATCACATCTGCCAATTTTCAATGGGATCCTTACAGCCATTTTGCAGTTTATCATATACATATAAATAAATATATAAACACCACTAGCTCTATTTGTATAAGATGAAAGTATAAAAGAGTTAGCCAAACATCCACTAATACTGGAGAATATATGAGAATGTTCCCAGATATGGCCTTTTCTGAGTTAAGGGCAGTGCCAGGTCCCAAGCTGCAGGGATAAGGGGAATTTGAGTGTAGTTCTCTTTCATGACTCCAGAGAACTGTAAAACCTCAATACTATTACTAATCAGTAAGCAGTGATCACCACATATGCTTCTGCTATGCTCAGATGTATCTACCTTCTCACAAGTTTGCTAGCATGATTGGGAAAAGTCTATTGCTGGAGCATTGTCTTTATCCAACACCATCTTAGGGAGTCCTGCCATAAACACAAGTACAATGCATGGTAAAAGCAAATGGAGCTACATACTATATTTGGTAACATCTTCCTTTGTTTCAGCTCTTGTATTTTGGGGATGGTTCTGTTCTCTTTGGTGGTCTGGTTGATTCTATTTACTGTCTTGTCCTGAAGTGTAAAATTGGAAAGCAGCTGGCTGTGGTTTGCTTGTTGACGTGTGACTTTGCTGCTAGAAGGAATTCAATTTCCTTTTGATTTTGTTGAAGTGTTCAAGGTGAAATTCATTTTGTTGACTCAGAGCAGAATCTTGTGGGTACATGTATATGGTATTTGTGTATCTACACAACCATAAAAGGATTGCATATAAAACAAATGAAAAGTATATGAATTGTTGTTTAAACCAGTTAAGGGTTGGAAAAAGCATAATTATGTTAATCTGCTCATATGGATTCCTTTAGAGTATTTTAAGTATGATGATTTAGTGAAACAGCAGGTACTAATTAATCACTACAGTATTATAAACAGGAAAGCTATTAGTTTCCATCATTCCTGTAACTACTGCTAAGCCTGCAATAATTGCCACTTCATCATAATTGGAAGATATAAGTGGATTCATGGCCGAGTGGCTAGCTACAAGGGGAAATGTATGAAGCTAACCCAGGGTAGTCATGGTAACATTGTGTATTGTCATCTAAATGCTGTACTGACATAATTTGCCGTTAGAACTTCTTCTGGAGGACAACTTGGTTGCATTCTCTTTGTTCAGCTCAGACCACACTCCTTGGTAGGTTTTGAAACTGCACACACTATTGGTCATGTTCCTCTTGCATCTTTCCATCAATTTTAAAATACTCCTTGGTAGGTTTTGAAACTGCACACACTATTGGTCATGTTCCTCTTGCATCTTTCCATCAATTTTAAAATAGTTCATAAATTTTAAGTCCAAACAGATACAAAGGAGGTGGTGGGGTGGGGGGGGGGGGGGTATGCCAGGTCACATGGCAATTCAAAATCTTAATAATTATTAATTTGTTTAGTCAGTAGATGCAACTTCCAAAAATGAAGAAATAACTTTATGCTTGGCACTGCCAAATAAAAACCACGTCAACTTTTGAACATCATTCAGAAGCTTATGGACAGATGGCGTGCCAGTCAACTACTATAGATGGTAAGATTGTGAGCAGCAATGACCATATATGGCATGGGGAGATTTTCAGCTACTTCATCCTGTACTCTGTTTCTACTTGAACTCATTGGAGTTATCACAGAAATACCATTGCACCCTTGACCAACTAGAAAAGATATGTTTTATCCTCAGGGAGAAAAGCATCATAGACTGATTGAGCATTCATCCTTGCAATTTAACAGACCAAAAAAATTGTTCATGAACTTTAGAATTATTAGCGAGAGTTGCACAGAGGCTAATCTCGTCCATGTTTGAATTATTCAATTTTATCAGCCATGAGACTCGAGGAAGATGATAACATTGATAATATTTTCTCAAGAAGAGACCTTCGCATGAGTGATATATATTTAGCGTTTTAAGCAACATACTTAAATGCTTTTTTAGATGTGTCAAAGTGTAGCCTCCAGTTCACAAATAAATGTGAAATTTTCGTCAATCTTTGTGACCTTGTCCCAATTACCTCGATAAGCAATATCTTTATTCCCACTTTTTTTGCCATCAGTGAAGCAATATTTAAACTAGGTTACTGAGTTATTAGGAACTAACAATCTTCCTCGTCTGCTCGTTTGTGTGTGTCATTCTCCTTGTGCTTGTCAAATAATTTTCTTTTCTTACCGAGATCATTCTTCCATCTATTAAAGCCCATGGAATGTAATGGAGCAGGGAGTCAGTACCAACATAGAAGGCACTGGCACGGCAGACAGTATGCACAATTGTCATTTTGTCCAAAACAAGATCAGTGAGGTTGTGGCTGTATGTTGATGTAATTCCATCAATGTAGGAATTTTATGAAGTTGTTTATCTCTTTCTCCATCATAGTTAAAATTCATTTTTATGTTTCTAATCGATCAAATTTCTTTCTTTTTTTCCATACTAAATATTCCCCAATTGCCATGTAATTTCGACCCTCCATCAGGAGCTTCTCATCATGTTCTAAAGAGTTATATTTATTTTTCATTATGTCATGTTAACACTTCTTTAGAGAAGCTATCACTGTGAATCATATTTATGGAGCATTAATAACTTGAAGGTTAAAAAAATTAATTTTTTTTTTAGCTGGATGACACTTTTTTGGGCTTTTGAATGAGTGTGGATCGTTACTTCATCAGACATATCCACCACACAGTGACCTGCTATGAGTCTATGACCTGTTGTCATGTGCATGGGCCGAGGGGGCCCTGGTCCCCCCCCCTAACAATTGTTTACCCACAACTAGACATTAGTACAAACAACACCTGCGCATGTAACTAAGTGTTGATATGTGTTGACACAAAACATGTCACTACAGCTTACTGAGAGAGAAGCCATTCATGAAGAAGACATACAGATACCAGTATCTCACCAACAGTTTTCTTTGGAATGAAATTGAGTGATAAGTGGATTACGATCTTCATTCCATTTACTAACGATGATTCTCTTCTTCTGTAAACCCTTTGATACTAATCCAGTTTGACAGGTGGAGCTGTGGTTAGGTATGTAGATGAATGGCACCAGCAGCATTAGGAAAAAAAACTGACTGAATACTAAAGCCCTGTCCACACTAGAAACAGGTTTGTACCTCCCTCCAGCAACACCCGGTTCCAAAAGTTTTCTTGCGTCCACACTGGCATAGTGCTGAACCTGCTCCACATCTGCATGTGCTGAATTATTGACTAAGCTGATTAATAGGTTTTCCTCTACCTTGTATAAAAAATGGGATATTTTATTTTCTCGTATGCTACTTTGTTCTGTCTTTTTTCCTCCGCAATATCATCACACAAAGGGAGGCAAGAGAGGGGGAAGAGAGCTATTTGTAGCTAAACTCCTAATAGGGAACATCTACAATAACACCACAGGAATGTTCAATAAATCTGTGCCACTTGAAGCCTATCCTTCTGAATATTTTAAGTGAAACCGGGTGGAACCCATTGGGATGAAACCAGGTGTAGTGTGGACGCGTGGAACCTGTTCCTGACACAGGTGAAACCTGTTTTAGTGTGCAGTATGGACAGGCTTTAAGGCTTTGCTCAGTCATTTTATGGAGGAATAGATTAGTGCAACTTTCAGTGAACACATACATATCAAATATCTCACTACATCAGTGAGAATTGTGTAGTTTAGGAGAGCCAACATTTGCCAGTTGAAGTTTTGGAAATGTTATCAGAATAGTTGGATTGTATGTCATCAGATGTGATGGCAATTAATCAAGCCCCACCCATAACTCCCAAAAGTTATCAAAATATCACTAAGAACTAGATACATGAGAAGCACTATGTGTTGGTTTAAATTATGATACATGAAAGTTTCTGTTGAACGTTTTGTCCAAAATAAGAATGGTGGAGTTGTGACCATATGTTGTTGTAATTTTGTCTGTGGAGGAATTCTGTGTTGATGTTTCTCTCTTTCCTCTTTATATCTAAAATTTATTTTTTATTTTTAATGTTTTTAACCAGCCGAACTATTTTTTTCCCTCCTCAATAAACATTTCCCCATGAAATTTGAATCCTTCACGCCCAGGGTGGGTGGTCTGGTGTACTACAGCCACATGCACCACAACCACAAGAAGGGAGCACATGTAACAGATCACCATAAGTGCTGGTGAATGGGGAACCATTCAGTGACCACTAGTATGACCACAAGAAGAGGGGAATATGTTAAATATAAGTGATAATAGAGGAAATAGCCATTCCTGTGAATCTACATAGGATGAACTATTACCAATTCAAATCGGATGCTCCAATAATTTACTGATTTATGCAGAACAATAATTGGTATGTCTGATTTAAATTGGTAAGTGGTTTATAACTTATAGTTCACATGAATAAGATATTTTTCTTTCATTTTTTTTTCCATTGGTTGTCCAATACACAGTAATTTTTTAATTAAAAATAACCTCCCTTTTTTTTTCTTGTTTCCAGATAGTTTCTTTTATGTAATTGTTGGAATTGGTTCTGGCAATGTGGGTGGGATGTGGTGTGGGTGTGGTGGGGTGGTGTGTAGGTGTTGTGGCTTATGCTAGTAATGGTGACTGCAGACTTTGCACTAGATATCTTTGTATAGTTATATCCCGAAGGATATATTTCTTAGTAATTCAATTGTGAATTCCACCCCCTGCCCCCTCCTCCTTCCATTTTTATTGTACAATTTATTTGCTGAAAATACCTCATACATTTTAATGATAACTATATATGGTAGCTTTATGATTTAGTTTATTTTTGGATTGGGGATTGGAGGAATGGGAAGTGTTGGGTGCTAATCATTGGATCTTTCTTCATATTAATATCACTATAATGGACTGCATCACCCATTATGATGGACTGCATCACCCATTCAAAATCACTCATTGCTCCTACTAAACTTCAGGCTCGCTCTCCCCTGATCTCCTTCACTTTCCACACTATGCTAACATTATCTACAGCAAGTGAGGTAGGTGTGGGAGAAGACAGAGACGGAAAAATAAGTGGATAAACTGACAGATAGGTAGGTAGGTAGATTATAGATGGGTAGACTGATGATAGATTTTTAAAGATGGATGGATGGATGGATGGATGGATGGATGGATGGATGGATGGATGGATGGACTGATAGATATGCAGACAGGTAGATAGATAGGCTGATAGATGGACTGATAGATAGATAGATGGACTGACAGGTGGATTGATGGATGGACAGATAGATAGAGGGATAGGTAGTTCTTTAAATAAAAAAAAAATTTTTTCCAAGTATTGAAAGACTGCTAACTACAATGCACAAATGTGGGTATAGCCAATATATGTTTTATGTATTAAAACCTGGGTCCATCAAGTACGCGTATTAAATGGTTTTCTACTGGTGGTAGTGATGGGTGGAGGATCATGTATTGATAGCTTACATATGTAAGAGAGAGTGTCTGTTGCCTACACCAATCCATGCTTGAAGGCAATAGTGAGTCTGAGTGGCATGGCTTCCAGAACCTCAGTGTGGTGCAGGTATCATGTTCTTGAAATGTTTATGTGGGAGTTATGTTGACAATCATTTAACGACAGATATTTTTTAATTAGTGTCAGCAATCAGAATCATAAATCTACAATGATGGGGGGGGGAGATGGAATTCAAGCTGACTGAAGTTTTTTCAGAAATGGCTTCTGTTGATTCTGGAGCGTCATTACTGTTCTGTCTGCATGCCATTGTCATAGCCAGAGTAAATTACTGTCTTTTTGGAAATGATTCATTTTTCTAAATCAGTGTTTTTAGTTTACAAGAAATAGTCACAAATGTTATTCCATGTGCATATTCTGGACACTGTATATAAGGCAAAGTCGAGTGAAGGCCTTGCATCAAATTTCCAACTCAACGCTTTGATAATTCAATCTCATATTTAAGACTTGTGCAGTCATCCCCTAATCTCTGTGCCCATGGCCCCAGGGTATACAGGCATCATGGATTTAAGCCCCTGAGGAGCAAATTGCTCACCAAGTGTTATATTTACATTAGCCTCTGGATTGTTAGTTGTTTGGTTCATTTATTCCAGACATGATGGATGGTATTTGGAATAAATGTTTTCTCAAATATATATTTGAAATACAAAATATTTATTTTGTATTCGTATTTAGATACTAATAATAAAAAAAGTAGACATGATGGATGGTATTTGGAATAAATTTTTTCTCAAATATGTATTTGAAATACAAAACATTTATTTTGTATTCGTATTTATATTTTGTATTCTGTGTCTCAATGTATTTTTTTTATTTTGAAATTCTTTGGACTTTAAAATACTTTTTTTTTTTTTTTTGTGGTAGAGAGAACTTATTAATTGCTCACACATGGGCCTTGACATTACACAACCCTCCCATGTGCAAGTTGTGTGCAACAGCAGTGAAGCGGTGCTGCATTGTACTGTTCCTATACAGCTAGTAATTTAGCTGGGAAAGGACATTAACCAATTTTGCTTTTGGTTTTGGCTATTTTGGCCAAGGTTTTTCTGGGATATTTCTAAGTGTTATGTTATCGAAATAAACATTACATATTATGAGTATTCGACTGCTACAGTATGCCCTGACCACAGTGATTCATACATCTCATAAGTAAGCTCTGGAAAGCAAGTTTTAAAAAGTATTTTGTATCTGAAAAAGTATTTCCAATAAAAGTATTTTGTATTTAAATACATTTTTCTATAAAGTATCTTGTATTTTATTTAGATACTCTCTTATGGAATATTTTGTACATAAATACTTTTTAAATTGTATTTTGCCCAGGTTTGCTTTATTCCACTTTCCATTTTCATCAGAAGTTTATTTTATTTCACTTTGTATATTTTAGAGCATATTTTGGAGCAAGACCTTACGAAGCTGAAAGAAAAAATTAACCAGAGTGAACAGAAGAGATCAGAGGTCAGTTTAATTTCATAATTGTCCTAACCTACCGTGTTGTATGGATGCTTAAGCTGCATAAAAGTACAGCGTTTTGGTTGTGTTGTTGAGTTTTCAAATTTTTTAAAGAACTTATTTACTTTTTTATGTTGCCATTCCATTGTGTAATCTTGAAGTTTGAATCTGTCTTGTAGTTGCCATTGTGAAGTGAATTAATTGAATGTATTTTTTACTTCTCCATGATGCTACTACACATGATATGCTGTGGTAATACACATGTGTCATGGTAACACACATCTGTCCTGGTAATACACGTGTGTCATGGTAACACACATCTGTCCTGGTAATACACGTGTGTCATGGTAACACACATCTGTCCTGGTAGTACACGTGTGTCATGGTAACACACATCTGTCCTGGTAATACACGTGTGTCATGGTAACACACATCTGTCCTGGTAATACACGTGTGTCATGGTGCTGTGTTGTACTGAAGACATGCTGTGCTGGACAGATGTTGAGGCACAGAGAGGATACATTACTTGCTTGGTTTTGTTTTAGCCTCCATATCTATCTCAGCTGAGCTCCATCTCCAGTCAGCCTGTCCTCCGTCTCCAGTACAGAGCATTTGCACCACTTTCTCTACAATCTTTCAGCTGTGGAGACACTGTCTACTGAAGCTCCAGCCATGGAGGAGTTGTATGTGAAATAGGCCGAGTGAGCTCATAGCTGTCTCACACAACAATTCTATAACCACATATGCTTCTATTTGTCCAGATATTGGTCAGAGACGAAATGGGTGTGACTTTGTGAATAATGAGTATAGATACCACCACCTTGAGTGTGCTATTGTTATACTGGGGATCCAGCTGGGTATGGAAGTGCTTCTATGTTCTCATAGATTATAAGCCATATTTGGCAGTATTTGCATTCCATGCATTGCAATGCTATTCAACTCTATGGAGCCAGACCAAGCCTGTGAAATCATTATTTAAAAGGCACATGATAAATTTTATTAAAGCCCTGCCCTACCCTCCCCTTAAATGACAACTTAAAATCACATCAATAGCTTTTTAGCTTCCTCTAATGCGACTGGAGCTGCTAGGACTTCTTTGAACATTCCAAACTTGCTAGAAACTTTTCACCAAGGTAATGCACCATTATGGCTGTTTCTGAATCTAATGCTGAAATTAACGAAATTTGTTACACAAGTTGGTGTCCCTTTCCTAAAGTGTTTCAATAATCACAATAGTTTATTATAATGTTGGGTACTGTCGTTCTGTTACCTCTGATAAAATATTCTAATCAGACTTCAGTGTTAAAAATCCCTGAGAGGTGTGATGTATATAACTAGCCCTGTCAAATATTCTTCAAGGGTCTTTCTGTTTCCCCCACACATAACTTTCGTAGAGTTAAGTCTTCTCATGATAATTTGGCAACAGAAGTCTCCAATTGTTCCAATGTTCATGGACAGCTTATCTATTTCTTCAGTCTGTAAAGCAGAATGAATTGATCGATGGGTAAGGGTTGTCTTGCTGCTGTAGTGAAGGTGCTGGTAAGAAGAGTTCCTACTTGAGGAAGTGTCCCTGCAGGAAGGATGTGTGAGGAGGAAGTGTCCCTGCAGGAAGGATGTGTGAGGAGGAAGTGTCCCTGCAGGAAGGATGTGTGAGGAGGAAGTGTCCCTGCAGGAAGGATGTGTGAGGAGGAAGTGTCCCTGCAGGAAGGATGTGTGAGGAGGAACTAGCTGTAGCCGACATCTTATCGTGCAGCTGTGTCCTCCACCATGATCTTCAGTGAGGAATAATCCGGGAGAGGTTTCCTTGAGACTGAGTTAATTTTCAATTGCATGTCCAATGAAACAATTATTTCAATTAACGTTCATCTATTGGAATTAGCCACTATTATTTAGATGGAGTGTGTATATAAAGAAAATTAGTAAATATATTTATAGCCTATTTAAATATATTAGGTCCCGTAAGGAGGCAGCTATTCCACTCAGGTTCTGCAGTTTAAAAGAAATTCACTGTTCATTAATCTATCGTGTGAGGTTAATATTTATGCATAGATATAGGAAGGACTTCCATTACTTCACCTATAACCTACACCACTTCACCTGCACTCTCCCTCCTCATTTTTATATCTGCTTCAAGGAGATTAGACACGTCCACAGGAACGTAATTTAACTGGCAAACTGCAATTTGCTTTTTCATCTGCTTTGATAAGATTATGAATTTGTTGTTGTTGTTTTTTTGGAGGAGAAAGACCTTAATGCATAGATGAGTCCACATGGAGAGGAACAGGCTCAACATAGCATGCTAATGGGTAGGGGGGGGGGAGGGCAACTTGAACTGATGAAGGAAGTTGTTTGTTTTTTTTGTTGTTATTATGACATTAACAATGATAACTATCATCAGTACTTTAGATCACTCCTGGGAATGGAATGGAATCACTCCTAGAAATGGAATGAGATCACTCCTGGGAAAGGAAAACATGTACTATCCATGAGCAGATACTATCTCTTGTGAAGAAAAAAAATTCCTGTAATGGAGGAAAGGGAACCTTCTATGGAGGAAAGAGAACCTTCTATGGGGGAAAGGGAACCTGCCATGGAGGAGGAATGCCTTTGAAAGAGGAAGAAAAAAGTAAGAGTTCCTGTAATGATGGGATAATTGCCTTCCATAGTTAAGTGCCTGCCATGGAGGAGAGAGGACCAGAAACACTAGATCAAAGAAGAATTAGTTAAACAAGGAAAATTAGTTGAGGCAGTTAGTGTGAAGTTGGGGCAGAAGAGCCTGCAGTAGTGATGGAGGGTACCATGGGCCACTGCCACAAGTTACAACGTGGAAGTTCACATCTGTAAACATATGACACAGACAGACTTATTACAAAAGTGCTGTATGTCCCCATTAAAACATCATTATTTATTCTGATCAGGAGTATGTTCTTTGCAATATCCACCACAGAGTTGTTTACAAAATGGTGAAGTCCTCATGAAATCTTTAAACATGAGATGTGAATGAACTCCATGGTATGGCTTCATTATAGGCTAAAGGGAAAGATGAATTCTAACCACAAAGAGGCAAATGTCTTCAAAGTTGAGACACTTTGTTCAGCACTGAACACATTCAATGCAAGAGAAGGACGAAATGTGATAGATTGACTCTTCTCCATCATGTATGAAAGACAGTTGTGTGTCTACTGTTTATGTTGCAGGAAGTACCGTAGTTATTGTTTGTGTGAAGTATAGTTGATTCACTTGTACTCTGCCAATTTAGTTGTGCATGTTTCTTCCAGGTATAGAAATATCTGGTACAGTATCTCTGTTCTTGTAACTTCTGCTGCTATAGTTCTGTATCTATAATTTGCTTGTTTGTTATCTGCATGAGCTTTTAGTTCACCACAATATTCAAATTTTCTCTCCTTCAGAAACATAAAACCATTAAGTGTCTAAGAGTACCTTTTGCACCACCATTGGAGAAGCCTGGAAGGTTGCCATCTTTATGGAGTCTGCCAATCTGGTTCCATGATGCTGTTACAGACCTACTATCAAACCTTCCCACTTTGTACACAGTTATTTCAATTTTATCTGTTGTTGTGTGAAATAAATGTTGTTTTTTTTTTCTCCTCTACTTCTATGCAGATATTGGAGGAATACAAGAAACAGCTTGATGCAGGGAAAACTGCTACATTAAAGAGGTTAGTTGTTTATTAATTACTCTTCTTTCACTTTGAAGTGGATTGATACTTGAATGCAATGACAAGTGTGCAACCCTGTTGCTTGTACCAAGGATCTGTTTCATGGGAAGGGAAGTGGTTATAGTTAAGCATGGAAACCATTAAAGGTCCACTTAGCTCTCATGCATCCACACACCCAGGCAGGAAGATGTGCAGGGAATGAGATATGGCACGACTGGGGGAGCGAAAATTGTCCGACCTTTCGTATGTGCACTGACATAACATTTAATTCTGCTTGCCATTGTTTTTGTGTTGTTGTTTTTTAATGGTTACTGAGGTTTACTTAAACAGTTATTTTTTTTTTTTTTAAGTTTTTAAAAAAATTTTATAATTGAAAGAATATACTGACTATTTAAGAATAGTGATTCATACAATTATTGCGTCCTTGAGTAAGAATCTGCCATCATGGAATACAGGAAAGGAAGATCACATCGTCATATGTCTCTTCCTGCTGGACATATCAGAAGTGATCATGAACCGACCACAAGCTTATGCCCCACTACAATACGCCAGGAGATGAAGCCTGCAAAGTCGGGTAAGCCTACAGCAAGCTTGTCATACCTGTTGAGGGGAAGACCTAGGATTTCAGGGAGGGGAGGGAGATTATAAGCACATAGGGGGGAGGGGGGGTGGGAGGGTTATAATTAAATTCCCTACAACACAGTACATAATATTTAAAACAAATGAATTATCTAAACCTGGATATTTTTTATTGGGTAGAGAACATGGTTAAAGAGTTCTTTCTATAAATCCATTCATTTTTCATGAAAAAGGTTTTAAAAAAGGTCAGATTTTCCCTTAAACGAAAATCAGCGAAGTTTGAAGCAGAATGTGGCCTATTTTGAATTAGAAGATCACTAACTCCCTATTCAATTAGAAGATCACTAACTCCCTATTCAATTAGAAGATCACTAACTCCCTATTCAATTAGAAGATCACTAACTCCTATTCAATTAGAAGATCACTAACTCCCTATTCAATTGTAATATTTATTTAATCTAGAACTGCTCAAGTATATTCATTATGGACGGACAGATATTCTTTTCATTTTATTATTTTTTTTTCACGCAGCAAAAATTTCAATTAATGAATTCATTAGCCATTCTAATATTCAATGTTCTAGTTCATTATCAGCATACATGTGCTTTGTAAATTGTACTAAAAATTATTGCCCATTTTTACTATTGGATCTCTTCTCCAGATAACTCTGTGAATTCGGCTGATATGACCATTGGGACAGTTTACCCTGAGGAGTTTCAGGAGGAGGAGGAGCCCAACTTCTGTAGTAATATACAAATTAATAGAATCAGGTCTCCAGAGAGAAAGATAAGCCAATCACTGGCAGACGAAATGCAGCAGCTAACTTCCAGTTGGGAATTCAACACTAAACGACTTAGTTCTGGAAGTATTGGTGGGCCAAGGTATTCTGGAGAAGAAAGTCAAGCAGAAAGCGATGGAGATAGGTTTGATGAGGATTCGTTCCTAGACTTCCAGAATGAAACATTTGAAGAGCTGTTGGCTGTGGATCCGCAGATGATCACTGAAGTGGAGATGTTGCAGCAGGAGAACGCTCTGTGGGTGGCTGAGCAGAAACAGCTGCTGGAAGAGATAAAGACCTTGAGGGAACAGAAAGATGCTTTTGAAGGGTGAGATGTGTGTATGTAATTGAGTCAGTGTACACACATTCACTGCTCTAATTGCTCTCTACCTAGTAATGCATTCTTATTGGTCAGGTCATTGCAACCAGTCAATTCTTGATCCAATATTTCAAATGTGAAATAGGCATTGTTGTCATCACTATCAGCAGACAATCACTGTCCAGGTGCTTTGTGGTTTTAAGTCTTTGATCTTAGCTGTATGCCCTAGCCATAGCCCTAGGTTTATGCCCTAGTCCAAGGTCTATGACATACCCTTAGTCCTAACTGTAGTCTTTGATCTGTGTCTTAATTTTATTCGTGTGCATTACATCATCCTTTGATCTCTGTCTTAATTTGTGCAAATTAGTGTACAGTAAATGCTCTTCAGTGGCTTTGGCCTCATCATTTAACGTTGTCCACATACTCGCACATACTTTGATAGAGTGAATGGTTTTTTTGGTGGTGCCATCCAAATTACCCTTACCCAATATTGGCAGATTAGAGGAGGGAGGGGCATACAGTAATTAAAGAATAATGAAATAGTGAATCATCTGCTGCATTGTTAATGGCTCAATTGTGTGGGAGGCTGACTACTCCAGCTGCTTTTACAGGGCAATGCAATTATATTTGTGAAAAAAAGAGAGCCATTATAATCATCTCTATCTGGAATTGTATGTGTCTTATGAGTTCCTACTCAACCAAAAAGTCATTCTCCCTCTTCCCTTTGATGCAGTTCTTTCTGGCTGCTGGAGTGCTAATTTCTTAATGATGACTGCTGGCCAAAAGTAACTTTAACTCTTATATTTGCCTTACGAAATGCAACTGACAGATTACATCTCAACAAACACTTTTAAGATTCTTCAATAATTCAACCAATACTGCTTTCATTCTAATGAGTGCTACACATACAGCATATGAATGAGTGTGGCATTGATGATATGAACTTAGAGTTTGGCTCACAGGGAAAATAATGATATCGAATTTGATGATCGTTCCATCACAGATTTCCCTGTGACAATTTTTTTGGCTCAACTTTATTTAATTTTTTTAAATAGTCATTGTAAATCTTTAGGTGCTCGATAAAATTAGAATTTTGTGCTCAATGTTATTAGCATATAAACATGACATTAGAAAATAACAAGATGTTCAACATTGTCAGTCGGTGCAGAGTCCATTATTAGCAGCCTCATGATCACAAGCTGGTTAAATGAAGAAAAAACATCTTCTTGGGAATTGATTAATAAATTTAAGCTTTTTGTGAGCTCCTAGCTCTATACAGAATGTTACCTAAAACTCAGTCTTTGAATTGCAGTGGGCATGACCTACTTCATTAGGTGAGTAAAGAATAATTTGCATTGAACGAGGCATGATTGCACACAAATGATTTTGGAAGGGGATGATGATATTGAGTAACATTAATGTTGCCATTGTGGATTGACTTCTAGATCTGGCTCTAATCTTCCCTTGCTCCAGTCTAGCACTGTATGGACTCACCAAGTCATAAGGCTTTAGCATAAGTGTAGCAAGATTGTCTGCACCGGATCTTCCATAGAAGAGTAGATGTTCATAAAATTCAATGTCATCATTGACCAAGTCCAGTCAAGTGAGTCCTGGACACATCTGGTGTGCAGTGTTGGTTTCTCTTGCTTCGTTCATTTAAAGGGACTAGCTACTGCCCGTAGTACTGAGTAGCATATCTACTGCTCAATTGGGAAGTAGTCGTTCCCCTTCAAGTGGAGTGCGTGTTGCTGACTTAAGCATCCACTCCAAGGGTTGATGCTCTCCACAAGAACCATCCAGCAGATGTTCGTTCCATTCCTGCTGTCTGTGTAGTGTAGTTGGTGTTGCCATGCTTCAGCCAACGCCAATTAGTTAACAATACAAATTCCCTGAATACCCTCAGATTGAATCCTACAGCACGAGAAGGTTAGCATTTGTTGTGCCACCTGCTCTTGAGTGTCTAAATAGCACATCACCTCTGATGTGTCATTTAAGAAAGGAAAGCACTCTCTTAACTCTGTTCATGGACAACTTGTAAATGTTATACATTATGACCAATTTATATACCTAGGTGTTTATTTAACAGCTGATAAGCTCTGTAAGCAGCTGTTGATCTACATGTGATATAGTCACCTGACCAAACATTGAGTTTGTACTGCAGTATCTTTGTATGTGCAACAAAACTCAGTGAAAACTGATTTGACTCAACAGTGACCATAAGCCACAAATTTCAAAGTAAGTTTGTGTGTCTTTTTAGGAAATGCCTTCTTTTTTTGATTTCCTGGAACAACTATTTGTGACTCAATCAGGTCACCCAAAAAAATCTACCCAAATATTTTGAGGCCCAATTCCACAGAAGGGTTACCTATCTGCATTCTTATGTTTACTGACAAATAATAGTACGAATAGCAAATAAGACAAGCCTTCTTATTAATCATTTCTGTTTCAGCACAATTTTAAAACAAAGTCAATGCAGAAGTGATATGGTGTAGATCTTCTGTGTCTCCAGCATCTTGAGCAACCAAGATTTCTCTCAATTAAAAATTTTTTTTCTCTCTTTTTTCTCTTCTTTTTTGTTTTTAAGCAATTTTTTTTTTAAGTACTGAAATTTATTAGTGTTCACTTTGCCGGCAGAAGTGAATGAGTGGAACATAGATGGACCAGTACCAGCCAAAAGTGATTGCGATTTCTTTTGTTGTTGTGAGTTTTGATATTTGAATTTATTCCCACCAATCTCATGCAAAGCAAAATAGCTGCGACTGAAAGCTGAATAAAATTATTTGAAATTCTCTTTAAACATTTGTGCAAAACCTCTCTGTGTTATTATTTATTTCACAATGAGTCAGGGAAATAATTTCATCTATGGGAGCAGCTCCAAGGAGTCAAAAAGTCAGAAGGAGACGAACTTTCATAAGATAGGAACGGTGCCTGGGAGAGGAGTTCAATTCTCAACACAGACAGAGTGTGTTGGGGAGAATGCAGGCTTTTTTGAGAGGAAAAAATAGTATAAGGGTATTTGATGGATTGATTGTTGGAAGCTCATCTTCAGACATCATTTCTCTTAGTTTTTGCTTCCAGTGATTGGCACTGATGATATTCCAACTACATTCTGTGTAGTTGGAAGATTGCCTAGACTTCCTTTATGAACTTTCCAACTACATTGTGGCTCCTTCCCCTGAGAGATCCACAGGAAATATTGGCAGTTGCGGATGATGATCATGTGCACAAAATGCCTGAAGTTTTTCCTTTCTTGTGTGTACGTAACCTCATCCTGTTTTTCCCTTCTCAGATGATGACTCTAACTGAATGGTTTGTAAACAGATTCGGTCATAGGTATTCTGATTGGTCTGTGCTTATTTATCTATTTACTCATATTATAATATCTTCATAAATTATTCTCATTGTTGGAATGATGAACAACTTTTCTTTTCTTTTTTTTTAATGGCAGCAAGAAAAGCCTAAAGCCATAACTTATAATCGCAGCTAGAATTTGTTATATTTGTTTTTTAGCAGCTTATATTGTGACTTCAGCTGATTTCCTTTCAATATACTTAAGCAATCCTCGAGATATTTGCTAAGAAAGCCAAAAAGAAAATTCTGCTTAATATTTTATATCATGTGAAATTCATCTTCAAGAATTTATCCTTCATTCTCTCTGTTCTCTCCCATACCTCCTCTCAGTTTGGTTGGTCCTCTTCAATAATTTTTTTATGTACCAGAAGCTCCAAATTTCTGAACAAACATCTACAACTAACCAGTTCAATGGTAGGCTAGAGCGAAATATGCTTTAAAAAATTGGTAAGGTGTCACCAATAATAAGGCCTCAAAAGGTTTGATTGATTCAGTGTTGTTGTTCGGATTTTGAAGTATAGGTGCTGCAAAGGACACATAATGATAAGATATGTATAAATATAGTTTGTTTGCTTGTCTGTCATTCATAATTTGCACATGTTAGTTCTATTAGGATCGTCACCAAATTACATTGTTAAAAAAAGTTAATTTCTTTTATTTATTTACAAATTTATGCAATGTTATATCTTAATATTATATTTTCAATTTTTAAAATTTACACAAAAGGAAGTAAAAATACAAAAACTCTATGTGTGATCAACATGGGTTAATCATTGTCTCCTTTATTTGCACAGGTCCGCCAAATATGTTTGTTTTAAAAATAAAACAATTCCTCCTTGTACATTGGTACATGGTGTGCCTGTAGGAAATACTGTGGTCTTCACAGACTTGTAAATTAAAATAGCAAGTTTGGCCATATTATTGCTGATTCAGCTTCAGTGGCTAGTTCTTGGCGTCCCTGTACTACCTCTAACTTAACAACATCTTGTATATGAAGGTGTACATCTGATAATTGTCAGTGCAATTAGAATATTTGTCAGTGCAATTAGAATATTTGTCAATAACTCTGTTGCCTTGGGTTCCATCCACTTAGCACCTCCTGTCTGGATCACTCATCATCTCAATGAGATTTTGTTATCTATGTTGTAGTGGATGATGATTAGAGGATTGTTGTTTTTATTGTGAGAGATATTTTTTTATAGGGTTGTAAGGAATTTAATTATTAGATTATTAAGTTCACAGTTAGAATACTTACAAAACATATGTACACTTGCACTAATCCACAACTATCCTCTTGGTAGGCATAACACGCAGATGCAAGTGGAACTCAACAGACTACACTCCAACTACCAGAAAATAAGGAAGCAACTCTCAGCGTAAGTTAATAATTATCTTTTCTCAACTAATTGTACTTCTTACCAATCGTGAAACTTTTATTACTTATTTCCTTTAAATAAGAATAGGTATTATGAGGTGCACATGTTTCCTTGTTGTAATGTGTTTGTGATTGTGTTGCTGTTGTATAGTGTGAGGAAGGAGAGAGATGAAGTTATGGACAACTACTTGGAACAAGTATGACTACCTTATTATTAAACCATGTTTGACCGTTAGGAGCTAGCTAGTCCACAGCAAATCCAAAAGTGGCATTTGCACTTTGCAATCCTATGCAGTTGGGTGTCTTCATTTACCCATTCTTACCACTTTACTGATAGGGACAATATACTGTTTACATGTGTTTTCCAGGGTATGCAAGAAGACATTTTGTTGAGAGAACAACAAAACAACTACAATAATAAATTGACCTGTGAAAAGTATGGGGGGAAAAAAACTGAAACATGAATAGGACCAAATGCTGATCCTTTACCAATTCAAATCAGATTGTCATTAATTAATTGATTTGTCTACACAATAAAATTATTGGTTATCTGATATTGAAAGGTGGAACGTAATTAATCTTATGGTCTTTATTTTCCCATTTTTTTAAAATTATCATGAAACAAGGTGAAATATTTTTTTAAAGGAACAGGTATATTGGCTAGACCAATATATAGTTACGTATATGTGTGAATATGTACATATGTACATGTCTATATGTGTATATGCATGTGTGTATGCATATAAAATTATAACAATACTTAAACTTAATTATATTTATGAAAGCATTACATACCTTTGTGTGTGTAAAAGCAAAGTGTAAAATATATTAATGCATTTGGGCTGATGCATATTCATACTATGTATGGGAATCAGATATATTACACGATTAGGAGCCACATAGCTACACTGTCTATACACTGTAATAAATAGGAGTGTGTCAGTTGTTTGTCTTCTCCCACTGTCTCTATGACAATGGTCATGTGACTGTAGCCCTTTCACGAATTCTGTGTCACAAGGAAAGAGTTGCACAATCTCCTTCTTGAGCAGCAGATGACCAAGTTGGAGCTGGAGACTGCTCGGGAGGAGAAGCAGAACCTACAGCTACAGTTGGTAGAAAAACGGTCAATATTTGAAAGGTGAGTTCTTATTTAGAGTAAAAACTCTGTCTGAGTTAGGCCAGCTAATTGAGAGAGGAGAAAACTCTTCATCATTAGCATGAAGATTGTTAGCTATTCGTACTCACTACATGTCCTATGCAAATATGATGAGTTTGCTTTATTTCATGTCAGGTTCCGACTCACATTAAAGAAACTCTTTGGTTCTAAAGATGAGAGTGAAGTGACTGAAGAACCAGTGGAGGCACCAATCATGTGAGTAATCAGCAGCCACATGGCAGCAACATGTGGTAATGGATGCATACATAGCTATAGCTACAGATGTACAGCTCAGACATCTCATCCACCTTCAATTCATATGTACTGTAAAATTAGTTTTGTTTGTTTTAGTTGGTATACAGGAAGGATACAGCTTTAGCTGATGTCATATATGACATCACTGATTCCTTTTTCTGAATTTTCCCCTTTCTTTTTTCGTACAAATTATTCATCCAGAAGATGCCACAACCAATCCCATGGCACTCTAGGATGTCTAGAATAGTTGGTTTCCCTCTCCAGCCATGACTTAGGGTGCTTAGTTTAGTATCTCAACCTGACCCTAGCCTTAATTCTAGCCCTAGAATATTCCCGCATGTCTTGAAAATGTTATAGATATGAATAGTGTTACTGAAACAGACATGGTTGGCTATACAGGATAGCTCCAAGTGTCCAGGACATCCCAGGTAAGGATATCTTAGTCATATTTACTGTAAGCATGATGGGGCATGTATTCTACTTAATGGATGAACAATAGTTTCATAGAGGCTGGCTGTTCAGTTAGCGAGCTGATCTGGACCGGCAATGGTATCAGGGGTTATAACATCACACAGTGTTCTTGGGTGTGTCTTGGAATTTCTGCTCTGCAGAACCTGCAGCCATCACTCAATCTTCTGGCTCAATAAATAATTAGGCAGGAACTTTTATTGGCTGAGAATCTGATTAGGATACTCAGTCAGTATAGGCGTATGTCTGCTTAATTATTGAGCTGGATGGCTGAGGAATAGCTGGTACAGTGATTGGATATACAACATTTCACATGTAATTGCCCAAATGTGTCCACTTTTAGCACTAAGAGGTTGGAAAGCAATTCATAAATATGGACTTGCCAATTGAATATGTCTGTGGTAATTTGCTACTCCATGTTTTAAAGCAAGGACAATGCTGGTGCACAGGTAGTATGAGAACATGCTCATAAAACTTGTGGGTTCATATACCTCTTATGCTAAGCTGTGTTGATAATACAATCACTATTACAGGAATACCTCCTTTCAGACTTCCTTTCATCCAGGCTTCCATTTGGTTGGTGGTAGCTATCTGGTTCGCTCATCAAGTACCTGAGTATCCCATGTGAGAAAAGTGTTTAGCAGTAGTTTAACTGAAATAATTGTATTAATCTGGAGACCCGAATTGAGAGACATGCCTTAATACCAGATATGGGGGTGAGGCCTTGAAGGTGTCATGAGGCTGAGGCCATGCTTTTCTGTACAGCCTCGAGGACGAGGCCTTATCAAGTAGATCTTGTGAGGTCTCATCACACATTTGCTATTCCAAGGTTAGTAATGCTCACCCGGTTACTTGAAGTCCATATGCCAAATTTCAGCCTGATTGGTCCATAAATTAGTTTTTGGTAGGCATAATTACTTACTATGGGTGTGGTAATAACCAAACGACACCCATTGCCACACCTACACATGATTACTAATGCTCATCAGATTACTTGGAGACCACATGCCAAATTTCGATCATTCTGGTCCAAGGGTTTGGCCATCATGCCTAGACACACACACGTGTACACACACACACACACACACACACACACACACACACACACACACACACACACACACACACACACACACACACTTATGAACCAAAATATATATTATATGGGTTCGTGGGTCTGACTCAAGTTCAAGAGTTAATCAGAAGTTCTATTTTTTTACACTTTTTAGCTTTACGCACAAATGGAAAGAGGTGGTTCATGGGTCTTACTTCCTAGGTCCAAGTATTATATCCGAAGTACAATTTTCGGCATTTTTAGCCGTACACTATGAGAGAAAAAGGTGTGGCCTGATGGGACCCAGCCCATGCTACTCCCTGAATCAAGTTGTGTATGCATACCAAGTTTTAGGTCTGTAGGTCCAAGTATTTGTCTGGTCAAGTAACATTTTTGGCGTTTTCTTGTCACCATGGTAACCAATTTCCAGATTTTTAAGCCCATGTTTTAAGTTAGGTTCAAAACCTATGATCATGCCTAATTTCAGAGGAATCTGCCTACAGGTTTGGCCAGAATGATGCTACAAACATGCGTACAGACAGACAGACAGATAGACAGACAGACAGGCAACTGGCCTATGGTCAAGGCCAGGCATCGGCCCATGTCTGCTTAATACACTTTCAGAATGTCATCAGCATTTACACAGACCAAGTCAGAATTTTATATTGTTTGATAGAATGCAAATTTTGTGATATGTGTGTAAGAGAGTGGATTTACGTTTGTTGATGGACAGACTAATTTCCATATTGGCTTAGTGCTTGTGCATTGTTGGCTAGGTCTAAGTTATTCATAGTATGCTACAATTTGCACACATGCGGTCACACTATATGTTGTAGGAACAGAACACCGACTGTTTATGCGGATACGCTATGTAGTGAGGTGCTATTTAGTCACTTGTAGAGGGTGGCACTGTATTGTTTCTCAGAGACTAAAATAACCATTTGTTTTTCCTTTTTTTTCTTCTTTTTTTTTTGTGGTTTTATAGGTATCCTGTTGCACCAACTCCACTCATCAGGGGTATTTGGGACACTTTGGAAGAAGGACATTTTGAAGTGAAGAATGGTTGGTTTGTATCATATGATACACTTGTACAAGAATCTAAACTGCCTCATTGGATGGGGCAGATAACCCTGAAGGGGATGGCAACAGAGAAGGTGAATACAAAAGAAATAGGTTATTGTAGTATCTGTTTCTCATGTGGTCTAGTAGTTAGGTTCCCAAGGAGAGTCGTGGCCTGGGTTTGATTCCCAACATAGGAGCTTCCCCCCACTTTTTCCTTTTCTTTTTTTTTCTTCTTCTTTTCTTCCCCCTTTTTTTCCTTTCTTTCTTCCACTTTCTTTCTTCCACTTTCTTTCTTTCTTTCCCCCGCCTTTTTCTCTTCTTTTGTTCTTTCCTTTTTTCTTCTTTTTTTCTTTATTCCTGCCTTCTTTTCTTTCTTCCTGCCTTCTTTTCTTTCTTCCTGCCTGCTTTTCTTTCTTCCTGCCTTCTTTTCTTTCTTTCTTTCTTCCTTCTTTTCTTTCTTTTTCCTTTCTTACCATTTTCCCCCTTTTCTTCCTTTTCTTTTCTTCCTTTTCTTTTTTTTCCTTTTTCTTTCTTTCTTCTTTTTTCTTTTTTCTTCTTTTTTTCTTCTTTCTTTTTTCCTTACTTTTCTTTTTTATATTTTTAAAATTATTTCTTTCTCCCTCTTCTCTTTCTTTTTTCTTTTCCTTTCATTCCTTTTCTTTGTTTCTTTCTTTCTTTTCTTCTTCCCCCACTCAATATTTTTCTTTCTTTTCCTTCTCCCTCAGCTTTTATTCTTTCCTTCCTTTCTTTGTTTTCCCCTCTTACCCATTTTTCTTCCATCCTTTTTCCTTTCCTACTTTAGTCTTTTCCTTCTTCACTTCAGTTTCATTTCTTCTTTTTTCCTTCTTTCCTTTTCTTCTTTTTCCTTCTTTCCTTTCTTTTTCCTTTCTTTCCATTTTTTTTTCTTTTTTTCCTTTTCTTTGTTTTCTATTTATTTATTTCCTCCTCCTTTCTTTCTTTTTTTTTCCTTTCATCCTTTCCTTTCTTTCTTTCTTTCTTTCTTTCTTTCTTTCTTTCTTCCTTTCTTCCTTTCTTCCTTTCTTTCTTTCTTTCTTTCTATCTTTCTTTCTTTCTTTCTTTTTCTTCTTCCTCCACTCAATGTTTTCTTTTTCTTCTTCCTCTGCCTTTTTTCTTTTCCTTTTCTTTTCTTTCTTACCCATTTTCTTCCTTTTTTTTTCCTTCCCCACTTTATTTTTTTCCTTCCCCACTTAATTTTTTTCCTTCCCCACTTAATTTTTTTCCTTCCCCACTTAATTTTTTTCCTTCCCCACATTAGTTTGCCTTCTCTTTTCTGATTCCCCTTATATTCTTTTTTCTTTATTTTTCTTAAGCCTCCTTTTTACCCTTTAGTATTTTCCCTTCCTTCTTTACATTTTCCCCTTCTCTTTTGATTGTAATTCCTTTTTTCCTATTCCCTCTCCCTCTTTTCCCCTCCCTGTTTAAATGTTTACTCATTTCTTATTACCTCCCCCTTTTTTCCTTTCCTCTTTTTCTTTTTTCTTTTTTCGTGACTTTTCCTTCCCCCTTCCTTTAGTTCTTTTTTCTCCTATTTTGTTTTTACTTTTCCTCTTTTCTAATTCTCCCTCTTTTATACATATATATTTCTTTTTTGTCCTTCAATAAACAACTGTTTGCACATACTATCTACTATAGTGTATTTTCCTCTTTTTTAACATCCCAAAATACTCACTTAATTTTATTCCTGTCCATCATTATTTAAAAAAATGCAGATTGGATGTTCGGCCATTGCTCGTGTCTTCCAATCTCCTATGAAGATTTTATCTCCCAAACGGAAACTTAGCCTCAATAACCGGAGAAAGGAAGTGGTGATGCATTCGGACATGCATGCTGAGATTTGGGTGGCTACCATAGAAGATAGTCATGTGAATATTGAAATCATCGATGTCCTTGCAAGAGTTAGTCTTTATAAGATATTCTCTAAAATAGAGGATGTCTCCTCTTTGAGGATATATATGTTGTATGAAGATGAATTTTGATAAATGTCTGGGCTGTGCAGAGTTTGTTTATTGTCTCTTCAATCTATTGGTTATTGGAACAGTGATGTAGGGACTGTAATTAAAGGCCCTGGAATAGTTTGCAGTGTTAACAGTCATCCTGCATGTCATTTATTTAGAATTGAACAAGAATAGCGACCAAAATTTTTTTTTTATTATGACCTTTTTTTTGTATATTTGCTCTCTCTCTCTTTTTTTTTTTTTTTTTTTTTTTTTTTTTTTTTTTTTTTTTTTTTTTTTTTTTTTGACTACTACTTTTTCCAAAATCTGTGACAGGCTAAATACTTTCAGAGTGCTAAGCATTGATTGCATTAGACTTTGTTCAGAAAAAAGTTTACAAATGATAAGAAACTTGCTCATCGATTAAGTTAGTCTTTGAAATATGTCTGCCTGTTACATACTCACTTTTTTCCTATTTTCTTAGCCTCCAAAGGTTCGGCAGAGATTCATTGTGAGACCCAGGACATCACACATAGCATGCATGGCATCCATTCCTGGCAGGGTAGAAGCCTCCAGTGAATTCTCAAGCAGTATTATGATGTCACAAGAGACTCAGTGGATGGATAAGTCCTTCATCACCTCCTACAGACCTACTGCCACATACTTGGGGCCTTACATCACCACAAACGGTTACGATGGCTCGCACAGTGCTCCCAAAGACACAAAAGTTCTCAGGAGGAATAGCAAGCTTTTTCATTCCTTCACCTCTGACTCTCTACTTTCAAACCATGATAACCTGAAGGTGTCAACTCCGGGTAAGGAGTGGGGAAAGCTTCTTGTCTAACCATTATTTCCTCTACCGGTAATCTAGTGCCATGCTCCCTCTGGCTGATCCTAACAAACTCACTTGACTGTTCTCACACTATGTGAAGTCTTTATGATGCGCTTTATGTGTGAAAAAGATAACAATGTAATGCAGCTATCTTTATCCTAAATGGACCAATAAGTTAAGAACACTGGAAATGATAGAATAGCTGCAATACAATGATTCCCATCCTTTTTATAGCAACATTTCTAACTTAAAGGTGTGGTCAACTGTGTGTATGTGTGGTTAGCTTATATGTGGGTGTGGCCATTGATGTCCTAATTGTGTAAAGATGAGTTGGTAACTAACATTACATAGCATTGTCCATGGAATATCCTAGCTTTATTTTTCGTGTGATTTTGATGGAGTTGTAAGAATCTATAGAGTGTGCACTCCATGCATATTTTTTCAATTGCACACAGTAATGACACCCACTGGAGAGAACACTCTGCATACTATTGATGAAGACATGAGAGGAGGAAGTGGAAAAGTGGGAAGCATTGATCATCAAAAATCAAAGGCAAGTGAAAGTGAAAATAGAATTATGTACCACAATGGTTTCCCTGGCTGGGAGGAGAATGAGAAAAATATTTCAGAAAATCCATCTGTAAACAATCATCAAAGTGAGAATGGTGATGATGATCATGGTACAAGTACGACACATGAGAAAACAGAACAAGAGAATGACCAGACGAGTGAATTGGAAACACCAGTTAATTGTGTTACGAGATCAATCCCACCCTGTTCCATTCTGAAGGAATTAAGTGAGGAGAATGACCAGATGAGTGAATTGGAAACACCAGTTAATTGTGTTATGAAATCAATCCCACCCTGTTCCATTCCGAAGGAATTAAGTGAAGAGAATGACCAGATGAATGAATTGGACACACCAGTTAATTCTGATATGAAAATTCCAGCCTATTCCATTCCAATGGAGTCAGGTAAAGAGAGTGACCAGAAGTTTGAATCGGGAACACCAGTTATATGTGTTAAGATGAAATCAGTTCCGGCCTGTTCCACTCCAAAAGGATCAGGTGAAGAGGGTGACCAGAAGTCTGTAGCAGGGACACCAGTTAAATTTGTTAAGATGAAATCAGTCTCAGACTGTTTCACTCCAAAGGAACCAGGTATGAATAAACAAACAAGTAAGCACTACAGAATAATTGTGGTAATGCTGGGTTTTTAATACGTTTGTTGTTTACCGTGATATTGAATTGTAATTCTGTCTGGAATGAAATGCTTTGCAGAATCTCTAGGGTTATGTGGCAATGAACAATGAACTAATGAAATAGACAACATCCTTGAATTCATTGCAAATATTATACTACACATTTATGAACTACCTAGTATGTGTTCTGTGTGGTTTTCACTAATAAGGGTTGCTCTATTAGTTTAGCATGTAATATGGCCACTTATATACACTGTCATATTTACACCTAGATGCCTGTAATCTATATATGAATAATATGTCCATTCCTATGGAAGAATGGGGTGTCAATAACGTGGAGAGGTCTTAGTTTAGCTTTTTTGCTTGACCTAGTGAGCTGATATTGGCACTATGGATTATGAAGACATAGCTTCATGGACTCCATGTTATGTTGTAATATTCCTACCAAAAATGCCATGTTTTTGTGCTAGTGAAAACACCATGTCTTGTGTTACCTAGGTATATGCAGTTTCAGTGGCTTTGCTGTATAAATCATTTCTATCATCAGCTTTGTGTACTCCTTCCATTCTCTGAGACACTGGGATGCAAAATTACCATATTAAAATACTTTGTTCGGTTTTGTATATCAAACTTTGGCGGAACTTTCCAGTTTGGGTTTGCTTTCATTCCAGTGACTGGCATCTCCTGTGGTGTTGGAGTCATCCCGACTTACTGAATTCAACATTTGGTCATCGGTGTGAAAAGATCAGTTGTTTTGTCTCTCTTGGTTGAATACTCTATGTGAGTCAGGAGCAACATCGTAAATCCAGCCCTGATTCACTACAAAATCACCTGCCAATCCAGTTGCTCCATCCAATGACTTGTGCTTTCTGTTCCTTGCGTAAGTGGCCATCTATCTGGGTAAAAACTTTAGTATAACTTTAGTGGACACCAACTTGAACACATCCTTCGTGGTAGTGCAGCCTTCCTCCCAGATGTCCCTTATCACAAGTTCCAGGTCTCATCCAACTGTCTGTGGAGCTGATCCATCCTTTGTCTATACGTTTCCCTTCTTTTGTTTTGGTAATGTGCAAACAAGGCTGTTTTATAGTATATCATATCCTTCTTGTCAGCTGAGGTTAAATGTCACATGCACTTGCTTATATTTGGTGTAAAAACAGGTAAGACTACAGTTGGGGCAGAGAATAATACACTCCATGAAGGTCTCAAAGGTGGCAAAATTTGCTTCAATATCATCCCTATTCTCCAGCTTGCAGGCCTGACTACTCTCTGCCAAGGCAGTAGCTGAGATGTGATGTCTCAGCCTCAAGTGACCATTACTGCTCCTATCGTTGCTCTCTAATATTGTTCCTGGTGTCTGGCTTCCTCTCTTTCATGCCTCCTTCAGTCCTCATCAACTATCCTTTATCCTTCTTAATTCTTCTTCAACTTTATGTCTCTGCTGATTCTGGTATCTCCTTCATCTGCTGCCCTCTGCTGTTGCATGGTAGTTTGCATAAACTGCAATATCAACACCATGGGGTTAGCTTGCATGGATGTAGCCACCATTACTGCTGCCATCCAACTGCCTAGGCCATTCCTTGTGCTACATTTGGCACTTCAGCCCAGCCTCTTGGCTGGGACAATCCTATGCCTTCTTGCATCTGTTGCGCTAGTGAATCCTCAAAACATTCAGGTTTTCCTTCAGTTTAAAGTATTTCCCATATCATTGACTGTGTCTGGTCTCAATGCTGTTGGTTTTACCTGTTATCAACTGCTTTACTCCTTGAGCAAATCACAAACAAACAAATTCAAATTCAAATCCAAATAGCACTGATAAATGTGGCAGGGATCCACCGCTTCCACCACTTGATGGGATAGCTGTGCAACTCCTCAAACTACTCTGCCTGTCTAAATAGGCTGCCACCAAGGTAGCCCTGTGGCTACCACTATTGTCGAACGTAGGTTGGAAGCTAAACTTATTTTTAATAAATAAGTAAACTAAACTGTCTTCCTCTCTCAGTGGTCTGGCTTAAACACCATTCCCACCAGAAGACCCCCCAGTGGAATTATATGACATCCATACAAGTTCTGTGGTAAACAATTGCTAATAATTATCTAAACTACTGTTCATATTTGCCCATGACAATTATGTTAGTACGGTATAGAAAATATCATAATGTGAAGTATTATATTGGGTATAGGATCATAAATTGAAGATTTGGTCATGACATATTTCACATGTACATGTGTAGGGGGTGAAAATCCAAGAGACAGAATGTTTAGTTTGGATGGGTCCGACTTCAACAAAAGTGGTGACAGTGTGAAAATTGATTATGACTATGACTGCACGAAAGGTAATGGGATTGGTCTGACAGCAAATATGGCCACACCCTCTAGTCCGTGCATGTGGATAATCACTGAGGAGTGCAAGTAAGTTTTTTCTACCTCCAATTAAATACTTCTCACTCACATTCTTTTCTTTTCCATATTTTTCTTTCACTATATGTATGTCTATTTCACATGCTTTCCCCCTTTCTAAATATCAACAACTCTACTCACTCTCTTATATTCACACATCTCCCACTCTATATGTTCACACACTTCCTCCTTTTATATTTATTTTCATGCCCCTCCCACCTCCATATATACTTTCCGTTACACATGTATATTTATATTTCTAAAAATTTACTTTCTCCTTTCTTTTCATTTTCAATTTATTTTATCCTGTTCACTTTTCTCCATATATTCACTCCTGTTATTTCTTATTTAATTATACATGCCCTACTGTTCCCTCATGTATTCACTTATATTTATTCTTCTATATATAGTGTATGCTCTATTATATATATATATATACATACCTATATAGTTTATGTGTGCATATGTTTATATATGTATATATACATATATACATACATATATATGCATACGTATATATATATATACAGTAGGAAGTCAGTTATCAGAATATATCAACCAACATCACTTAAAACCACACCCACAATAATGCAAGCTAGTCAGAACAAAAAACAGAACAAAAAAAGGGCAGCAATTATTGAATTGGGGGAAACATAACAAATTAACCACCCTAGGACCACTGCAGCTGTTTTTCTCCAAGGAGTTCTAGGAACTCAAATTATAATTTAGTGAATAATGGAAGAACTTTAGCTAGTGTAGCTACCCAGTCAACCAGATAAATCAACAGTCTACATTACTATTAGGAATCAAGAGAAGCTGTAGTCGTACCAGAATACATTTAATAGATAAAAAAACAAACAGCATTTTTAACATGCAATATATCATATTATTGTTTTAACTTGAGCAACTGACTTCCTACTGTGTGTGTGTGTGTGTGTGTGTGTGTGTGTGTGTGTGTGTGTGTGTGTGTGTGTGTGTGTGTGTGTGTGTGTGTGTGTGTGTGTGTGTGTGTGCATTTTGAGGCTTGTATCACTAGCAGGAACAAGTTTAGCATTTTTGTAGTAGACTTTATTGACAGGTACTAATTTCAAGATCTTAATGGTTGATTGCAATTCACATACTCAGCTGGACTCCAGCATCCAGTGAAGTACTGCTATGAGGTGTGAACAGCTCACTCATGAGCGTCATACATAGCCCCAACACAACACCTGCCAGGAATCACATGACACAGGTGTTGGACACTAGAGCCTCCACAGACTTGCATACTTGGATACTCATTACTTGCCATAGCGTCAGAGTCTCTGCATGGTTGCTAAGGAGCACTGCAACATATCACAATTCATTCCAGGGAGATGGGAAACTCAAATAGAAGTGACAGTAGAGATGGACATTTTCTTAAAGTAATAATTTTAGAATGGTGCATTATAAAGCCTTCTTTATACACCTATATAAACATCACACACACCAGTACACATAAATACACTGTTTGTGTATTTCATGTAGACATATGAACTTTATTCACTCTCTTTATTTACATGTGCCCAAACTCTTTCTCAGCTTTAAAAAATATTTTTTTTATTAATACTTCATTTCTCTTATGTGTACTATATGTCTTCACACCTGTTGGCCCTTCTCTTTCCTTGCTATTCTGTCACCAATCCACTCCCTCCCCACATCCCCTCCCAAACTTCCATGTATTTTCATTATGTTCCTGACCCCATCCTACCCCCCCCCCCCTCACACACACCTTTCGCCTTCTTTCTGCTCCCCCACCCCCCCCCCCTCCCCAACCCTTACACAGCCTTATTATCTACCCAACTACTGACCCAAGTCACAGACCTATCAATCTGAAGAAGCTGCAGGACCAAGCACTATGCATAGAATATGTGCATGGGTTGGGAGACAAGAGTCCCCGTGTGTTTATTGGGCACAGTAACTCTAAGATATCTGTCTACCACATGGAAGAATGTAAATCACATTATTGTAGCCATGTGCTGGGCTATGTTCCTCTCCTTGTTATGTAATTTTTTTATAAAGTTTAAAAAAAGTTCACCTATTTATATCCCACCATCTGCTTTAATAAATGTGGTCTTAAACACCACTGATAATACAAGCAACATTATTGGTTGATATGCTGTTGATGTATCAACTCCTACACTGAGTGATGTTGATGTACTTATAGTGCATATGTATGTGTAAAAGATATGTATGAGCAATTTGTAGTGAATTGGGTATTGGTCACTGCGCTGTCCACTGCAGTCAGCATCTTGCAAGTGTTTTCTACTACACCAATTAATACCTAATTAACTAGTTAACATGATAAACTATAATGTGGATTGTTATTTTCTGTATGTAGTGACAGATCGCATCTGGAACATTGACAATCCTGACATTATATCATTGCCGAGTGCTAATCCAGATGAAACTCATGCCATTAAATTCATCTCTTGCATTAATGACAGAATCTGGGTAGGGTGTGGTCCATCGATCATCTTTCTGAATACAAAGGACCCTTCCATTCATGAGGTACGCGAGTGAAACTGTAATCACTGTTTTTTGTCATATTGTGAAATCAATAATCAATTATGATGATAAGGATGTGTATCCTCTACTCTGTCATTCCATCTCTTGTGTTAACTATTTCTTCATTTATTCTCTCTTTCATCTCTGTCTATTCTCATTTTCCTTTCTCTTCTCTCCACCCATCCAATGTACCCGGTCTCTCTTCCCAGGGCTCTGTCTTCCTGGACGGGCCTAAGACAAACCTGGAATTAATTTTGCCCCTGGGTGAGCTGGTGGTGGTGGCAAGCAAGTGTTCAGTGATCCATGTGTTTGATGCACAGTCAGCAAAGGAGCTGCAGAGAGTTGATGTGAACTTTATCTCCAAGCACGTAGGTGAGAGGATAATCATTCTACCAACAAAATATTTCTTCCTTCCTTTTTTTTTGAGATATTGAACAGCAGGCTAGAACCAGGATTTCCCCCCCTCTGTGGGGGTGGGGGTCAGGGGGCTGGGGGCATGCTATTCAAAGAAAAATTTGAAAACTTGGTGCTCTGATATGAATTCTGGAGTGTTTTGAGCATCCTACACGACATCTTGCTTTAGATGGAGGGGTATTTCATTTGGGGGGGGGGGGGGGGGGGAATCCCAAGATCCCTCCCCCCCCCCCCTGTTTATGAAAATACTGGACAGGGTTATGGTGAGGAGAGTGTGTGTGATGATGTGTGGGTGGAGTTATGAAGGAGAAGGATGAGGAGTGCTCTGGAGAGAATTACATCTGCAATTTGCAGTAGAAAGTACCATTCAGTTGACACGCACAAAAAAGAAAACAAACTATCTAAACCTCTCTGAAGAAATATTTTACTGGTGTGTGGTGGTTTGGAGAGAGGCAGAGAAGGCACATCTTAAGGCAAAATTTTGAGGTTAAAATTTATTAAATGTGTTCAATAGACTGGTTATTCATGATCAACCAAGAAAAAGGTATTTATAAACAAACCACTGTATTGACTTGACTTACGTTGACAAAAGGAGGAAAAATACATATTCATATACAAGTTAAAGAACCCTTTACCAATTATATCGAACTCTTACACCAATATTTTACTGATTCTATGCTGTACAATAATTGTATGTATTTGTATTAAATTAGTAAACGTCATCAACTTGTAGTTTACTAAATTACCTGTGTGCAATTGTTCCCATTAATTTCTGTGTGTCATTCCAATATTTTATTTATTTAGTGGTCCATTTTGTAATTATTAATACTTAGTATACCATTACAAGGCTATAGAAAGCAAATTTAAGATAATCGCTCAGAAAGTAGGTGTGGCTATATAGTTTAGTGTGCCTTTGTGAGGCTACACTCCTTCAACAGTGTGGAAATCACCAACCTAACCTCCCACTCCCACCTAATATAATGAACTAGGGGTCAACAAGGAATGATTAACTTTCACAAGTATAAAAAAGTATGATCAGTACTTAGCAAAAAAATGTTAAAACGATGATCTGATGAGATTAATTCGTTTAACATAACGTTGAGATCAAGTGCATCTGTCCTTAGCTTGTGCACATACAGCACATAAGATGGTTAAGACACACCAGATTCTTTTCTTGACCTGAGATAAGTCTTAACAAGGTTAGCAAAGATTTCATGGTTGCTTTGGAGCAATTTTGGAAGTAATATAGGCTCAGGTAATACTGTATGTGTGAAGCTAAAAGCTCATGTGTGAGGTTTAACTGGATGATATAATTTGAATGCTTTTCTGAATATTCTTTTAATAACTTGGGTTATTCCTATATGGGAGACCATTGTAATTCCCAATGCACATTCCTTTTCTTTTCTCAATTGCTGTTATATGGCCAGTCTTGTATGTTGCATTTTGTAGTCTTATGCGCTTTGTACTTGATATTAAGAAAGCGAATTAATATGTTGCATCTTTCCAAATCTTTCATTTCATATTCAAGATCTTCAGTTCAATAGAACTCTTCAGAAGTTTGACAGTGACAAATTAGCCACATCTGCCTGCATCGAAACCATGGTTGCTGACACAGACTTCCTATACCTGGGGACTGCCAATGGAAAGGTTGTGTCTGTTCCAATTCAATCGCTAGCTCAACGTCCCACACAGAGCAGCAATAAAATGACTCAGGTTTGGAAAGAGAACAGAGCGACTTTGGAGAAGAGGGATGTGGTCTGTTCTTACAGTTTACCTCGTACAGCAGTGGCCCTCCATTCACACTTGGAAGGCAATGTGAAGGCTCTGCTCAACCTCACACTTCCAAGGATGGAGGAATCTAAAGAGGCAGTGATGCCTCCACACACACACAGCATGCCCCATATGAGCTCTTCTTCAGGGCACAGCATTCCTGTTAGTCCCCCTGTCCTCAACTTCAGGTCACTAGTTATCTCAGTGGGAGAGGGTCATGTGGAATACAAGGAGACTGAAAGTTCACCAAATGAAGATGATAGTATCTCAGTGCACAGAGAGAGGCATGAAGCCTTCCAACTGTTGGTGTGGGGCCACAAAGACACAGTAATATAGAAACTCTGCACTTTTTTATGACTTATTTGTAGTTCCTTTTCAAGCATCACACCTTTTTTTTTACCAATGTGTAGTGCAAGACAATATTTAAGAATTTATTCCAACTATGCTGTACTTATCACATATAATTATGATTACAATTGTGTCTGTGTGGGGGGACAATGTTTATTTGAATAACCATGGATCTTACAAGGCCACAAGGCACATCAACAAGAACTAGAGCAATATGATGTGACAGTGATCGTTGACACCATTCTCTGTGGACAGTCTTCTTCCAATTTGTAAACCATGAATTCTGACAAGAGCTGCACACAAAAAGCATTAAGCAAATTAAACTTGGTAACTACAGGACACCAAGGGGTTGACTGAAATATACCCATTTTTGCTAGTACACAATAATTCATGTAGTTTACGTCTGTCTGTCCTTCTGTTTGTAATGCATCTCCTCCCAGGTGCCTGGACCAATCATCTTGAAATTTTCAGGAGTTGCTCACAGAACCACTGGCCCAGTTTGGAAAGAATGTGGTTAGGGCAACGGCGTAGGTTCACCAAATATTGTTCCTCTATATTCATGGGTAACCATTGTATTCAGAAGGACATTTATAGAGGAAGTTGTGCTCACAAACCACAAAGGAAGTTCAAAGGAAGCTAATTACTAGAGGTGAATTCATAGTATTTACTTTAGAAATGGGGCAATGCCTAGCAAAGGTTTATAACCCAGGTGACTTCAAAAGGACACTAACACTAAGTTGTATTCATATTATTTACTTTAGAAATTCTCCACAAACTCCCACCCTCTATTTAAGACATTAAGCAATCTGAATAAGTTTGTAACTACAGAACAGGAAGCCTGAAGGCCAAAAAAAAAAAAAAAAACTCCTGTAGGGGATGAGGTATCTTTGAATCAACCACTGACCACCTAGTAAGATGTTGGAGCACCCTGGAAGTTTCATGCTTGACCACTCTCTTAGTAAACCTGAGATATACATATATGCATAAATGGATTTAAGAAGCCAGGAATCAGAAGCAAAGGGTTAGCAAGACCAGAGAACATAGCTTTCTTCTGGTAGATAACTTTAAATACCCATTTTGTACTAATAGTAGCTGTTATCTTACTCTAATTCACAATTGTCTGTCAGTATGTATGTATATATCTGTATGAAAATTCGCTATCTTCTCCCAGATCACTTTGGACACCCAGACTGAAGTTTTCAGGAGGTGATGGGCCAAAAAAATAATAATAATAAATAAATAACCAAAAAAAACTCTGGTAGGGGATGAGGTATCTGTGGATCAACCACTGACCGACCACCTGGAAAGATAATGGAGCACCCTGGGAGTTACTATGTTAGACCACTCTCATAGTAAACCTGAGATATAAGTAAATGGGCACAAGAAGCCAGGATTCAAACAACCATAGTACTACAAACCACAAAATTGGGAACCAGCTGCCCAAATGATGTGGAGCTGTGTAACTTCCAAAGTGGTCATATTTGGACATAATAAAAGTGGGACATTTGCAGTAGTAGCAGGAATTGTTAGATATAATTGGAACAGTTTATGAACAAAGACATTTATAGTTTCTTTTCCAAAAGGACTCTATGTAATTTGACTGTGTCGCAAACCTAATTCCTCTCCCACAAAATTCCAGCACACATGTATATATCAATATCGACTTAATAAAAGGTGAAAACAAACCACTAATATACAGTTGGAATGTAGGAGAGCCTGCAATTGGATGTTCTAAAGTAGTAACACTCATGTCCTCTGTGGTTTTGAGCATACATGCTCATAGTCATATACTGAAAGGTTCCTCCACCAATCATTATGGTGCATGTTGCTCTGGAAACAATGAGACTCTGAAGTAAAGCAATAATCACAGAGCCATTTGATTTAATCATGTTTACAAGTGCCGAATCCAATTCTCTTGGGGACAGTTCAGGCTTTAAATTGTCTTGCAAATAGTAAGACAAGTTATTCGCTATAATTTTCCCTGATAAAGACTGGCTTCCATAAGGCCCATCATCAGTGAATAGTAGTGTTTTCGTTCCATTGATACGGTCCAGTGCACTCATATAATCTGACATAATGCTCTCTGTGCATTTGCTAAACTTTAATGAAGACAGAGAAACCGACTGAATTATTTTTTCCGATCTTAACATTACTGCTACATATTCCATTCCGTGCATGTACTCTGACAGAAACTTGTCCAGGTAGTCAAGGACTTGTTGAGCAGGAAGTGATGAATATAAGGAATTGGGGAAGTACTTCATACTCTGTGGGCGAGTATAAACCCAGTAAGGACTCAGAAGAAGTCTTGTGCACCTTGTCCCTGCTAATTTCAATCTAATAGAACTATTGCCTAATCCTCTCCAGTGTTCAAATATAATGGTCACATTATGTTTTGAAGCATGTGTGGACTTGAAAATTTCCCTTTGAAAAGCATCATCAGTAAGTAATCCATTTCTTGGTCTTTCTAAACACACAGTGCTTATATCAAAACCATTGTATTTAAGTACCTGGAACCAGTTCTTATCTGCAAGCTTAATCAATGATTTGCACATATAGTTTTTGTTATAAATAATCTGAACATAAATTACATCTCTTGAAGCATACCTAAAGAAATCATTCCTGGACACAAGGACTGAGCGATTTAATATTAAACTTATCTGATTCCACCTGCTAATATTGAAGAGATCTCTAAACTTGGAGCATGAAGTTTCTTGGTCACTGAAATAGAACACACCTTTACTATTCCCATGAATGCAAGGCTCCACCACTTTCGTGATATTAACTGATTTTGCCCAGCACTGCAGGTCAAACAAGTTCTGAAGAGCATTGCCCATCTGCTCTGCATATCCAATGCTGAGAACCATGGGTTGAAATAAAGAAGCTTGACTAGAATCAACTGGCTTTTGAAGTTTCAATTTCAAATCTGTAAGATCATGTAGAATATTTATTTCAGAACTTAATATAGTCATTCTGGAACATCCCGAGGGTGTTCTGCAGACCATGTTATTTTCAATGACCACCACCGTTATTGTGAAGAGGATCAAGATAAGGGACAGCAACCGCCAGGACCTCATAGCAACACACCAAGACCTCATAGCAACACACCAAATTGGATTTCGGAGTCCACAACGCCCCAGCGTGTAAATATATTGCGTACCTCGACCAACTGGAGAATTGTTGAATATAAGTGGTTTTTGTCCAGCAGCTTGGATTCCTCCTGGTCTCACGCAGCCAGACAGATTAAAAAGGGAATAATCTGTCTAGTCACTGCAGGTATTGAACGCAAGTTTGTGAAATCATAGGGAACAAGACTTTCCGTGTGTATAGTTTATGGGAGTATTTCTTGTTTACTTCCGTCTGTGGTAATTTGGGTCACCTCGGTTGATTAGCAGCTCTAATAGTTAATATTTTGTTTTCTACTTAGCGAATTCCTTACAACTAAGAGGCACACAGATAGCTATAGAAACAATGAACCAGTGAGTGAATATTTTGGGAGGGGAGAATCACTGAATTTCACTTTAGACCTGTGCCTATATGACTTAACCATAGCTTTTTTAGGCTTTTTAGGCTTTTTTAATGGAAAATTTAAATTCCTTTTTCCCCAACCAATGTTTTTGATAAAAAAAAAATTAATAGACACCCAAGGATCATGTCTGCAAGTTTTAGCTCTGTAGGTCCAAGGATTTATCTTGCTGAAGTACCATTTTTGGTTTTTTTTTGGCCTAACATGAGCATAGTTAGTGGTATTGGCCATATATAGGTATTTAAACCTTCTCCTGGAGACACTGATTCCAAAAATATATGGGTTTGTGGATCTAAATTGCAAACTGAAGGCGCTATGGGAAGACACAGACTACAGAGACAACAACTTTGTGTATATATATATATATATATATATATATATATATATATATATATATATATATATATATTAGCGAAAAACCCATCATATGGGCGGGGGTTTTTTGACCATCTTTGGTGGCCTGTAGCCACAAAAATTTCTTCTTTGATGACATATATTGTAGACTTTTAAAACATAAGTGAACATGTGAGATTAGGTTAAAGTGTTTTTAAAGGTACCATTTATATTTGAAAAAGACACATGATGTAGAGAGCAACATCAAAATACAAGCATATCAGTTCTTCTGCCCATACTAATGTGACTTGTCTCCATTCCATACCGGGACACTCCTGCTTGGTCATTGTCTGTCGGTACACAATGATTCACTGGGTAAATATAACAAGGGTAAGGTGAATAATATTTTGTCAGCTCTAACTTATAACATCAATGGATCACTATCAATGGATCACTAGCATGGGTTCCATATGCATAAACATGGACTATCCAGTGCATCAGGAATATTAAAGGTCTTGCACCAAGCAAGCAATTTCCATTCAAGAATAATCTGCTCAAGATGATTGACTTAAGAAATAATGAGTTTTTTGGCCCCCACTATTCTGAGAGGAGTTCAAGAGACACACACACAGACTATCAGAGTTAGCCACAACAAAAAAAAGTATTAAGATTGGTCCCAATTACCAATGTATCTATTACACAAGAGGTTTCACAATTATAGATACAAAGAATCTCAAATCTAACTAATTTGAATAATTTCGGCATGGAATGATTGAAGGAGGAAAGTTCATATCAGCCGAAAGAGAGTCATGGTAGCCACACCGACAGGAAGTTCTTTTCACTACCATGAACCAATGAGGAGGCTGAAATTTGGCATGTGGTCTCCATGTTTCCAGGAGTGTTACTACCCTCTTGCTATGTCCACAGGAAATATTAATCCAGTCGGTTTGATTGGTAAAAAAAAACAAAAATACATCAACAAACATGAGAGTAAAAGCCAGCACCCAAGTTGGTACCAGCATATTTTGCTTTTTGGAGCAGTGCAATGAGATGCAATGGGTGCACTGGTATATATAAATAGGAAATTCTCTGTGTGTGTTCGCTACAGTGGCCAAACAGATTTTGGTGTGCAAGCATGATCCTTGAGTGCCTGACCATGTTAGGCCATTCCTATTGGACTATTTGTTGCAAGGGATTTTCTAACTGCAAGATTGGGTTGGTAGGTCATTTTGAAACTGAACATATCAACATGGATGGTATTGTAATTATTGAAACATAATGAATTACAGCTCTATGACTAAAACAAGTGCTTGCTACATACTGCAGTACAGTTTCAACAGTTCCAACTTTCATTGGTGCAATTTCTGACCAAACAAAAACTATTATTTCATTTATTGTCATGCACGATTTGGCGTTTTGATTTTCAACAGTATTTTTTTCCCTTTCAATTAAGTGGTGGCCGTATTAACAACAACAAAAAAAACCCCACAAAATCTACCACAACAAAAAAATTGAAAGTGGCACCTTTTTTTTAAGTAACAAAAATTAACATGGGACTATATGAGTATGTATGTATGTATGTATGTATGTATGTATGTATGTATGTATGTATGTATGTATGTATGTATGTATGTATGTATGTATGTATGTATGTATGTATGTATGTATGTATGTGTACATACGTATGCATGTCAGGGTAAACACATTCTTCCTATACCAAGAATGATTTTAGATCAAAAATATCTGAGCCACCATGTCACACCTTTTCCTGTGGGCATGCCACTATATCCCACAATCCTGTCATGTCATGTCTGATAGTATGTATTGATAAAGCACCCATTAAAAAATACCCAATTTAATATAGTGCTTCAGATGAGTGAATTTTCATTGAGATAATCATGCAAGAAAGCATACATTAATTAATTGATTAGTTAATTAATGATTTAATTTATTAATTAATTGATTATTTATTTAATTAATTAATTAATTAAGAAAATTCTGAAGCATTATCAAATTTCCCAACAAATGATAGAATTAGTTAGAAATAATGCAATAAAAATTTTGACTGGCTATTTAAAAAAAAAATTATTTTGTTCATTTTTTGCTAAGTCACCCTCAGTAGTAGCTCACTGAATGCCAACCAATGCCCACCAATGCCTACCAATGCCCACCAATGCCCACCACTGTAAACTACCATCTAATTGTGATAATTAGAAGAATAATGGCAATGAAAATTCGCATTACCTCAGACCCACCTGGTTAGGTAGTTTGATCAGGTTGCAGCTGAAAAAATAAGTAGGTTTATGGAAAGCCTGCAGTACTTCTTGATTGTTTATCAGTGTTTGGGGCCACCACATTACTTATCAGTGTTTGGTGCTAACAAAATGTCCACAAAGAGAAGGATAGAATCAACAGGGCAGTCACCTGCAGGTTCTGCTAAAAATGTTTCCTTTGTAAATAACCAACCAGTAACAACTACCACAGATGCTGCCACCTCTCCAGTTGTTTTAAAACCACCAGTTGTCAGCATTCCTTTGTCTTGTCTCACTATTTCCCAATTTTGTTTTAAAAATTAAAAAAAAAAAAGTTTTGTAAATTGAATAGAGAATAGTATCAATCAAAAAATTAAAATAGAAATAAATAAATTTTAAAAAGTATGTTGTGGGTGTGGATGGGTGTGTAGATACCTTCTATTTTGATGCTCCTTGTCCTGACTGGTACTATTAGAAATAAATCAATCTATAAGGGCCCAAGTGTGGTTTGTTAAATTTGATAAGACTTATTCTAGGGGTAGCAGTGGTACTGGAAGATGAAAAGGGTAGAAAATTAATTTTGAATAGAAAGTTAAGCAGTGAATAAATTATTGAAGTCTGAGGATAGCATGTCAGAACAGAAGATTAACATTTTCCCATAAATTATTTTAAAGATAAAGCAGGTGTTTAGGATAATTTTTTCTAGCATGGATTAAAGTAGTGCTAGTATGGATGCTAGGATTCCAATTAAGAATTAATTTGAATTGGTATAAATAATTTTTTCCAGGGATTCAATGAATTAATTAGCATTAGTGAACAGGCCTTTACTTAGACCATCTCTCTTGTAAACAATGGTGAGATGCTATCACTAGGATAGGATAAATTCATATAACAAACATTTCTTCATCTTTATTTACAAAATTTAGTAAGCATGTTTCAGTTGCTGGAATGTGTACACATATGGTGTTCCAAGCTCCCCTGATAACCTGATTATGAATGTACAAACCTCCAGCAGGAGAAACCTGTGCTTTGATGTTTTTTCCATTATTTTCAAACTTTTTTTTTTGGTACTGAAAATTTGAAATACCACCCCTTCCCCTCCCACCACGAATGTCACTCATGGTATAAAAAAAATTGAAATAAATTGTCATGAACTATCCCACCACACAAGGATAATGTCAGGCAAAATTTTATCAAAATTCATTCATCCATTGCAAAACCTTCAACATAATTATGGATATACATAGTCATGATTATTTGCCCCCCCCCCCTTTTTTCAAAATCCTGTCTACGCCCCTGCTTTTAGAGGCGTGACTCCATGACAGCATATGAATTGGAGCAAGATGAAGAAACCAGCATAAATGTTATCAATACAAACCAACCTGACCCCCCCCCCCCCCCAAAAAAATGAACTTCTTACAAAATGAAATGTGTATGAAATAAAATATGCATGCAATCACTACAAATGATACCTCCTTGTTTGATTTAAATAGATACTAATGACATGATCAGATTATTATTGTGGAATTATACAAACTACCATCATTGTAATCATCAAGTTTGTGTATAATATATATATATATAATATATATATATACATATTGTTTGAAAGTATCAATAAAAAATGTTAAAATAATTTTTTTGTTCTGATTTCATTGATCATTTTCTCCCTTATCTGAGGAATCACATCCTGCATACAAGTAGAGGGGGGAAAGATGATGAAAAGAGAGAGAGAGAGATAACAAAGTCATTGATGTTATAGTATTGTGACAAACCTGACAAAAGTTGAATTTTAGGTCCAACACTTGGAAACATGCATACTGTAAAAGACAATAGGAAAAGAAGATAATAGAAAGAATAAGCTCAAGTGTGAGTTGGACTGATCAGAAGCACAAACACATAAACAAAAACAAGAGGATGATAGCTTACCAAGCACAAGAAGACTCCACAGTCATAGCTGTTACTCTGACCTGGTATATCCTATAAATATATACATCTTATACTAATAGAGCAGTTGGTGTTTATATGTCTATTTCTATGTCTGGGTAATCTTCGAAATGGCTGTAAGGATCCTGTTGAAAATTGGCAGATGTGATATTCAGGTAAGCGAAAATAACCTCTGGCTATGTCCCATTTGTCCAAACCCCATTGTTCAAGTGTAGTGACTGAAAGAAGCCCAAAAATGGCTCTTCCTCCGTTGGCCATTTCATTTCCATCAAAGGGAATGCACAGGCTTTCACATGATACCACATCAAAGGGGTGTTAATGCATTTCAACGTGGTTGGCCAAGTTGACAAGGAAAAATAAGAAGAAAAAAACCTATCAGTAATTCAAAGAAAAAGAAATGATGAACTCTAAAGTAATCCACCTTTTTATTTACATCTAAGGGAATGCACAGCCTTTCACACACTACCACATCAAAGAGGCGCTAATAATTTTAACATGGCCCGCCAATTTTACAGGAAAAAAAACCTATCAGCAATTCCAAAGAAAAAAATTGATGAACTCTAAAGAAGAGTTCCATGAAATCCTACCACTGCAAGGGACTGCTGCTTCTGGACAGCTGCTGAAGGTACAGAAATATTGCAGACAAGCAACTGCATTTTGAAAACAGCTGAAGGTACAGAAATCTGTGCACACACAAACCTCTTTTCCATTCAACTGCCCAACATCCACTCACCACTATTCCTTTACACCAAAATAAAATCCATGCATAACCAAAATAATGACTTTCAAGCATTTCACTGAAGGAATTGTGGAAGAAAACAAAACACCCAACCTCTACTTTCCACTAACCCCCCTCCCCACCACATAATTTATTTCCACTCATTTGAACCATCACAGGTTTTTCTTAAAACCTTAAACATTACCATTTCAATTCAACCTTCACTACTTCATCCTAAATCAAAAGTAATGCATTGTCATTCCCATGCTAATGCATTGGCTTTCCCATGCAAATATTTCAAAAATACCACAATATATCATACTAAAACAAAACCAGAAACCCAGAATGCTGCACTCAACAGTTTGGGTACTAGATAAGTTATACTACTTAAAGAATACATTACTGAATTTGTTTCTTACAAAATATTTAAAAAAAAATAATAATAATAATAATAATAATAATAATAATAATAATAATAATAATAATAATAATAATAATAATAATAATGCCAAAAAGAAGATGAACATTAGGAAAAAAAACACCCATGTGCAAACATAAAAAATAGGAGAGATTAAGAAAACACCACTACATACACAAAATATATGTACCACTAAACCTATGAGGCACAAAAGTGAGACAGATGAACAACATCACACACATCTACAGAACATGTCCATCAGACAATCAATAAGGCATAGAAATGAAACAAAGGAAGAGCACCAACTACCAAACAGCACCAATTACGTATACAATAAATTTGTAAAGAAAGAACCAGGAGGCTTCGAAATTAGTCAACCCAGCAACCAAGCAACCAAGTAATACTTTACAAACTGCCAGACAAGACAACATTCTAGAAATCATCAGATAATTAAAATCATGCACTTCAAGTGTTACCAATAAAAAAAAAATAAAAAAAAATAAAAAAAAAAAAAAAAAAAAACCACAAACTTACCAAGCAACTCTGAAGAAAGTCCAAAATTTGTACAACTTTACTTTCATGACTCAAGTCATGAAAGTAAAAACCGATTAAACCATGTACAATTATGTCCAGAAACACTACAGATTCTCCAAGAAGAATTGCACTCTTGCAACAGTCACATCAGAAGTTTCAAGGCTGCAATTGAATTGGACACACAAGAGAATATTTAAAAGTAATCTTGCATGTAGACAAAGCATTTAAACCTCTGGAGGCCCACTGCAGAACTTACAACCTACCATCAACATCGGAATTTGCCACCATTATTCCAAGTACATATATAGGTACCCTAGATGTCATTGTTCATTGCAAAGATGGACAACTTACACACATCAACATGTGGCATAGAAGTTACGACTCCTTACATTATGTCTCACTCTTTCCACATGGAACTGATGGCTGGCAAATTGGGTTAAAGAGAAACAATGGAAAAACAATATCTCCAACAGATTTTTACTCCTACCACCTACAAGTAAGAGAAGGTGAGTTCAATATCTTAATGAGGGCCAGAAGACTAACTCAACAGTATGCAGTAGATGCTCAAGCAAAAATTGAATATTCAAGATTAACGTGGGCTAGGAACCATCAAACTACTATTAGAGCTGAAAAATACCAGGGATTACACGACGCAGTCTCTCAAGGTGATGGTGTGAATGCAGGCAGAAGAATTATTCTCCCACCAACAAATACAGGATCTCCACGTTATTACAACGAACGCTTCCAAAACTCAATGACAATGGTTAGGCATATGGGAAAACCTGATTATTTCATCACGTTCACAACAAATCCCAATTGGCCAGAAATCCAAGAAGCTCTACTACCAGAAGAAAAACCAAGCGATAGGCCGGACATATGTGCCAGAGTGTTCAAAATGAAACATAACAGCTTCGTGGACGACATGTTAAAAAAACAAGTACTGGGCAAAGTAAGAGCTCATTCCTCAACCATTGAGTAGCAGAAGAGAGGTTTAACCCATTCGCACAATCTATTCATCATGGAGGATGAGTGCAAACAACGAACCCCAGAATTTATTGACAGAGTAATATCCTGTGAAATACCTAACATATATGAAAATCCAATACTACATCAAGAAATCACTGCAAACAACATACACGGTCCCTGCGGTGCAACAAACATGCAATGCCCATGCATGGAAGGTGTAGGTCAGGACTGTCACTGCACCAAGGGTTACCTAAAAGCATTTAGGAACAACACTATTGCAGGAGATAGTTCATACCCAGAATATCGCTGCAGATCACCAGAGAATGGTGGATTGATACACAATTTACAAATGAAAAACAACACACAATACAATGTGGATAACAAATGGGTGTTACCATATAATCCATTTCTATCTCTCAAATACAGTGCACACATCAATGTTGAAATAGTAAACTCAGTTGAAGCTTTTAAATATCTAAACAAATACATCACCAAGGGACATGACAAGGTTACTTTTACAGTAGAGGGTGAAGAAGGACAAGAACAGGCTGTTCATGACGAAATTAAAACTTTTCTACATGCTTGGTGCATATCTGCAAGTGAGGCATACTGGCGAATCTACCAATTTCCATTACAATCAAGGAAACTGCCAGTAGAGAAACTACCTTGTCATTTACCAGGAGATCAGGTTGTCCTGTACCAAGAGGGACATGAAGCAGAGACAATTCAAAGTGGAGAGCCAATAACAAAGTTAACTGACTTCTTTGAACTAAATAAACGTGACAAATTAGCAAATGGCATCACATATCCCGACTTGCCAAAATATTATACTTGGAGTCAAACAAATAAACAATGGCAAAGATGTCTTCAAGGACATCGGGACGAACATAAACTACTTATGACTAACTCACTGGGAAGCATTCCAACAATTTCATTGAGTCCACACCAATCAGAATTATATCATCTACGAATGCTACTACGTCATAAAACTGGATCAACCACATATGAACAATTACGCACCATCGATGATCACAAATGTCCAACTTTCCAAGCAGCATGCCTGCAAATGGGATTACTGGACCATTACAATGAAAGAAACTGGGTGATGGAAGAGGCTTCAAGCATCAGATTTGGTCCACAATTAAGAGAGGTATTCTGCACTATACTACTGTACTGTATGCCAGCAGATCCATTGCCATTCTGGAACATGCGGAAATATAAGTTGGCCGAGGACATCATGAGGAGCAAGCAAGAAACCACAATGTCCATGCAAGCAATGCATGAAGTTCTTTTGCAACTACAAGAAAGAATTGAATTTGATGGTTTGGACATGAACAAAAATTTTGGTCTACCAACACCAGATCCAAGCATAGTCCATTTAACACAAGTTCCATCTGTGCTAAGAGAAGAAATGAATTATAATACTGCACAACTCCAACAAAATTTACACAGTTTATTGACCACATTAAACTCAGAACAACAACAAGTTTACGAAACAATAATATGATCAGTTCAACTAGATGAAGGCAAAACATTCTGCCTAAGTGCAAGTGGTGGTACAGGCAAAACCTACATCATCAATGTCATTTTGGACTTCTTAAGGTCAATCAATAAAATTGCCTTGGCAACAGCAATTTCAGCCATTGCAGCAACATTATTACACAATGGAAGAACATTTCACTCCAGATACAAAATCCCACTTCATATTAAAGAGAACTCCATTTGTGGTTTCAGTAAACGTTGTGCAACTGGATAATTAATGCAACAAGTACAACTATTAGTGCTAGATGAGGTCACCATGGAACACAGATACCTATATGAATGCCTCGATCACAGTCTACAGGATGTAAGAAGTAATAACAAACCATTTGGGGGCCTAACCATACTCTTCTCTGGAGACTGGAAACAAACACTCCCAGTTGTTAAACGAGGCTCACAGGCCCAAGTGATGTGTGCAACCTTGAAAAAAATCACACATTTGGGAGAACATACAAACACTAGAGTTACATTTCAATCATTGTGCACAATCAATGCAGAACATACCAAATTCAAACTATGCTGATTACATACTTAAAATTGGAAATGGATTAATTTCACAAGTACCTGAACTAGGCAAGTTCAAAATAAAATATGATGAGACAATGTATGACCTCCTTTACAACATATGCTTTCAAAAGACATGCTATCCTGAAAATCATGTACTACCACAAGACACGTCCATCCTTAAGACTATTTTGTGACCACAGCCCACCAAAGGTGGCCCTAGCAAGCAATGTTGCAGCAAAGATTTCAAACCAAGCTTAGTGGTGTGTGGTAACAGCTGGACCTCCCATCAACATTTTCTGGCCCATTCAAACTACAATTTTTAAGCTGATGCTTTCAAACCATAATAAAGGAGATATATTTTTGTCAAGCATGCATGAAGACAATCTGACTTTTCAACCAAAAAAAAAATCAACAAAGCAGATCACAAAAATAAATCTACACACCCAAGAAGAACTTTGTACTTCTAAATACATGTCCACTCAAACTACATGTACTCCAGCTGGACATGTCCACCTGCAAGGCATGCCCTCATGTAATACATGACTTCCTCTAATACATACCCTCCAGTAAAACCTATCCTCACATAGGGTTGTCCTCCTGTTAGATGAATCATCCAGTAAAATATGCCCTCCTGTAAAACATGTATTCCAGTGAAACAACTTGAACTGTAAGACATGGACTCCTGTAGTACATACCCTCAAGTAAAACATATCATCCAGTAAGAAATGTTTACCAGTAAAACAGAACATATTGCAACATATACCATCATAAAGATATGCACTTGACCAATACATGACCTCCCATACGACTTTTCCACCTACAAAGCATGACACACTTAGACATATGCTCTCATAAGACATGTCATCCTGAAAGACATGTACTCCCATAAGACATGTCCATCCTTAAGACAATTTTGTGACCACAGCCCAGCAAGCAATGCAATTGTGTGCTAGTAATATTAATAGCAGAATTTGATATAGCCATTCTGGAACATCCCCAGGTGTGTTCTGCAGACCAAATTATTCTCAATGATTACCACTATTATTGTGAAGAGGGAAAAGAAACACGAACACAACCACCAGGACCTCATAGCAACACACCCACCAGGACCTCACAGCAATACACCAAATTGGATTTTGACACCTGGAAGTACCATATAAAGTCCACAATGTCTGTTGAATTAAGTGTGAAGGTTGAGATTAAATACCTTAGTACCTTCACGTGGAGAGATTCTGAGAAGATTCAAATCATCAGCCAATTGGCTTTTTTGGTTCAGCTATTCTGCAGCCTCAATTCACACACCATAGGCTTCTCTAACCCTCAGTAACGTCATTATAGCCTTTCCTTACCCACTGTAGCCTAATAAAATAACTTTTAGGTTATCAACTTTTAATAGCCAGCATTTTGGGGGCAGAAGCACCAAAACCAGAATCTGTAGCAGTAATGTCTGAAGCCATAGCTTTTTTGGAAGTAATCTTATATATACAGAGCTTTTTTTGGTTGTTGTTGAGATAACCATTGTTCAAACAAGTAATAGATACAAGCACAGTACACCCTAGATGTGCCTCAGGCATTGAAGGAAGAAATTTCAGCATTTCTGACAAAGTGTCTGTGGCATATTCAGGGGTATAGATTACTTCACTGGAGGCAATCCTGCAGCAGCAAGTTCTGCCAGTCCCTGCTTCATCACCCACAGTCCTTCCCTCTCCATCATCCACACTCCTCCTCCCAGCTCCAACAATAGCTCTTCCCACGAAGCAAGCACAAGATATTCTGTATAAGCATTTATTATTCTGATAATATGCTATTCTCTTTGTCCATTGTAAGCATTGCCCCTTCCCCTTCCCTCAGGTGTACAGCCGCAGACTCCAGTTAGAAGCACAAGGTAATCAGTATAAACATAAGTAGTTGCTTGATTCATGCAAGTTAGGCCCGTAGCGAGAAAAAATATATATACATATAAATAATAATGGTAATATTTCTGTCTGCCAGTACCCATGCGCACGCCACCAAAAGTCAGTCAGCCAGTCAGGGTCCGGTGTTGTAGGCATGAGTGACTCCCCGGTTTAGTGACTCCCGATCAGTCACGCCTAGGTGTGAGTGACTCCCGGTCACTCATGCCTAGGTATCAATGACTCCTGGAGTCACTGGTGCCTAGGCATTAGTGACTCCCCAAGGCACCAGTGACTCCCAGAATTCACTGGTGCCTAGGTGTGAGTGACTTCTATTGCTCCCCTTGATTGAATATATCAGAGCTCATGCACTGATAGCTACGATTCCAACAGGATGTCCTCTCATATCATCTTGTAGCTTTTATCAGACTTTTAATATACCAGTTATATCTATTCATATATATATATATATATGAATAGATAAACAAATAATAATGCAAGTAAATAGCTATAGGTAGTCAAATTTCCACATCCTCCATCCTGGAAGCCCAAAACGAATTTCAATAGTGGAACAAAAGTATTATGATCAAGTAGCTACATAAATGATACAGTTATATAGCTCAACTATATAAATACATAAACTAACATAGATATACATACTTCTTCACTCCATGGTATCTGTTGCTTGAACATGAGTCACTCATCTAGGCAGTAAGACTATATAAGCCTTGATTAATTATTTTTTTCTATCTACTTTTTCTTTGATGATTCAAATAATATTCCCTTCCTGTTAAAATGGTCTACATATTATTCTATATTATAAAAACAACCCATTTTCATGAAAGCTTTGCCTGTATAACCTATGCATACTCATTAATGAGCTATTAATATTTTCAAATATTAAATCATGATTGATTATATGGTGATGTATGAAAGTATAATTTATCAAGACTTAAGAGCTACTCCACTTCCATGACATCACCCCAGTCAGTGGTGCCCAGGCATCAATGACTCACTTAAGATAGCATTCCTGGCTCCAATTTCCCCTCCAAATCATATCACTCCACATTAAGATGCAAGATGACAGACAAAAACCATAATTGTTTATATTGTTAAAGCGCCATCTTCATTAGTGACCATATTGCAGTAGTAGATCCCCCACCCTTGACAATCAAGTTGATTCAATACTTTGCTTGCAGATATCAAGAAGTAAGAGTTTCTTTTACAACATTAGAAATCGATAAAAATCAAGTCAAACTGATAATCAATGAATCATAACATGACCAGTATATTAATTCAACATTAAACAGGAATAATTTAAGAACATATAAGTAAAATCAACAAACTTTACTTGTGATAAGAAATATCAATAGGCATATAAGGTGACATTAATCATAACTTAAAGTTTGTAGTAATCATATTCTCAATTAACAAGTCTGCTGGTAGTGTATGCATGTGTGATGTTCAATTGTTACCTCAAAAATTGTGATATGGCATAAAGAGATAGTATTCTGATAGAAATATGCAGCTGCTATACAGTGCAAAACTTGCACAACCACTGTTCATCAACTGTAGGAGTAGATATAATTCCCTCACATGATAAGTGAAACCATTTTTCACATAGGTCACTTTCGACCATGTCGTCAAATGTCTCTGGCATTCCACATGTACAATGCAGTTTAATCTCTTTGCCTGGAAAGTTGTTCAATCTTGGAGATATTCTCACCAAAAAAAATTGGAAATGGAGTGAATAGTCCATTCCTGAAACAATTCACTATATGCTCTCTCATTTCATATTGATTAAATTCTATCTCTTCAATAGTATTTCCTAGGGCAGCATGCACAGCAAAGGCAATAGCAAAAACACCACAATCAGAATTACCCTTTTGCTATTGTATGGAAGGGATGTCTACTGTTAATATCGAACTTCTTTCTCGCCTTTTTTCTGTAGCTTGCTGTAAATTACAGCCAACTGATTCATCAATGATGGTGATAAATCACTACCACAAAATTTACTATCATATATCATTATTTCCTGGCCAATGCAGTGTGATGTAATCCAATGGTTCTTACTTATGTGGTGGATCTGTATTGCTTCCCCATGAACCGCACTGAATCGGTTATTTTGGGATAGCAGGGTACATTGTAAAACACCTAGGTGAGGAAATTGTGTTTTCAGAATTTCTTGTGCCCGAGAAATGTGTGAGTCTGTTAGCCAGTCTCCCTGTTGCAGAGTCTTCCACATCTTAAGCACCTTTGCCTGTATAAATAAATGAATAGATACACATACTTTCCCAATGTTAAAACAAGGAGATCCAACCAAACTTACCGGTACTTTTGATGTTCTATTTTGGACACCTTTGATATTGGTACATTCGATGATGCAATACTGGTCTCACAATGCTGCTTCTCAAATCTCTGAAAAACATTAATTATATTGAAGTCAAACCAGTCGTATTTTCCAAAGAAAATAATACAGCTCATTATACCATCTTTTTGGGTTTAGGCTCTGAAATATCATTAGATTCTGGATGAGATCCTACAGATAGCTGTAGTGTGAATGATAAATGTATAATGTACAATTACAGAGCATAATATTTGTTATTAACTCTGCATCAGCTATATATAACTTTAAACGGCATTGGTTGATAGTAGTTTTCAGCACTGCACCCTCTTTGTTCTCCAACCGATACACACCATTTTCCAAGTTCTTATTGAATTTGTATGGACCAAGCCATCGCTGTTTCATTTTATCTCCTTTTTTGAGTCTCTCTTGCTGTTTTTTAGGAGGACCATTGTCCCTGGAACATATATCTGAACAATAATAATGATTAAGAACAGAATGACTTAAGTGAAATAAGTTTATGTATTACTTTGGGATCCGAATGTTTTCTGCCATAATCAAGTTTGTCTCTCTTTTGTTGTGCCTTGATATTTGCCTCTGCCATTTCATGAATCTTCTTCTTGACATTGAACATGCTCCTTGTATTTTGAAGGATATTTGCAGGACTCCAATTAAAGGTGTCATCATCAATATCTTCACAATCATCATTAGCATCCCCAAAAGCTATGCCTTCATTACTGTTCTTCAAGTGATAGCTTAATTCAATTGGTAGGATCGGTTTGCTGAACAAAGGAAAATTAAAATAGTGAAAAAATAAAATCACAGAGGATTTGAGATAACATTATCATGAAATTCATTTTAGATTCCCTGATTGTGGCTGCTGATTCATGATTATATTAAGTTAAACAATGAATTACATACCGGCAATACACTACTTCAAATGGGGTGAGTTTTGTTGTTTTTTGAATGCTGGTTCTGTATGAGAAGAGTATAGCTAACTTCATTAGAGTAACCTGCAATGTTTGCTTAAACCTTTTCATTAATCCGTTTGATTGTGAATGATAAGCAGAAGTAATTTTGTGCTCAGCTCCTGTTAGCTGAAACAATTCAGTTTGCAAATAATTGACAAACTAACAGCCTTGATCAGATATGATAATTTTACAACAGCCATATCTAAAAATAAAATTTGTTGTAAACATAATTTTAAAAGAAACCAAATTTAAATACCTGCAAAATAGGTGGAATAAAAACAAGGCTACACCAGCTGCTGACTTGTCCTTCAGTGGAGCAGCCTCAGGCCACTTGCTGAAGTAATCCACCAATGTAATGATATATCTGTTGCCAGCCTTTGTCATTGGTAAAGGACCAATGAGATCAATGCCCAACTGCACAATAAAATTAATTCTTAATTATAGTCTATACACCATATTTAATGACTCACTTGATGCCACACTTGGGATTTAACAGGAATTGGATGCAACTGCGCAGCGGATTTCACAAACTTTGGATTGGATCTCTGACACTTGTCTCACTTTTCCACAAAACTCCGGATATCATTGTTCATACATCTTCGGTAGAAACAAGTTGAAATATTTTCCAAGGTTTTGTTACAACCCTATGGCTTCCTGTGAAAATATTATCTGTTCAGTTTGCTGGAATAGTTATATTTCTAATCGTTGATATGCTATGCAACCAAAGAATAACCAGTAGTTGAAACAAATGAGGATTATGCAGAATCATAGGTTTACAGTCAAGGGCAATAAAATAATATGTTAGTTTTATTTATCCATAGCACTACACAGATCCTAAGTGGGCAATAAATATTCAGCTGATGACATAATGAGTTAGGACCAATAGTTGATCATAATTGAATATTTGAAAAATTTTGATCTCATTACTAGGAAAATATTTATTATGTACTGAAGATAGAGTTGAAATCTACATTTTGATTCCATACATACCTCCTACTCCTGAATGACATGATTCGAGTACCCTTTTCTTTTCATCCTCACTCCTCACACACACAGTCCATGCATTATTGCAACTTTTTTCTTCTTGTAATAGAGAAGTCCACACTCTAACTTGAAATTGTTGTTACACTTCTTTCTTAAATTTGCTTTGTCCCCTTTCTCCATACCACTGGGATATTTACCAAATCAAGCATAATTCTCCACTGCAGCAAACTCATCCATTCTGGAGCAAGATTTAGAATTGAGAGACATACACAATCCAATAATTTTAGGACAACTGTGGGATTTTGATCATGAGGTTCTTAAATACCCTTTCAGCGAACCCCCTAACAGAGTCTTCCACTGATGGTGTGATTAGGGAGCCAGGCAACTACCTGAAAAAGTTGTTAAGTAGTGTCAGAGCCACAGGAGGAGGACCAATCCCAACAAATACAAACGTGGGTAACTAAGAGAGGCTGGATAAAGATAGGAGTTATGATAATTCTGTAGTTAATACAAACATGGGTAACCAAGAGAGGCTGGATAAAGACAGGAGTTATGTGAGTAACCAAGAGAGGCTGGATAAAGATAGGAGTTATGTGGGTAACCAAGAGAGTCTAGATAAAGACAGGAGTTATGTGGGTAACCAAGAGAGGTTGGATAAAGACAGGAGTTATGAGAATTCTGTAGTTAATACAAACATGGGTAACCAAGAGAGGCTGGATAAAGACAGGAGTTATGTGGGTAACCAAGAGAGGCTAGATAAAGACAGGAGTTATGTGGGTAACCAAGAGAGGCTGGACAAAGACAGGAGTCATGTGGGTAACCAAGAGAGGCTTGATAAAGACAGGAGTTATGAGAATTCTGTAGTTAATATGAATGTGGGTAACCGTAGATGCTGGATAAAGATTACTATGAGAACTCACATGAGAAGGATTCAGCTGGCCCCTGGGAGCAGAGGCCCAGGAAGTAACCACGAGCTATAAAGTATAATAGACAGAGATGACTGAATATTATTAAGTTCTTCACTAACTACCAAAGAGTGTATCATTATGTATAGCTGTTGTGCAAATATTGTAAAAGAATCTATTGTCTGATACCAGCAGTTCACTGGATCAGTTTATGATACTTATCTTTCGTGAGAACTCACTTTGTGAACCGGCCACTAATAAGGGGTGGTGTGGTAGCCTTGATGCGAAGTTGGGTAGTGAGACCTAACTTGTGTGTCAGGAATCTTGTCACTGCTCTGGTTTCCTGAGTAACAGAGGACAGGAGCCAGGGAGAGATCACAAGTAGTACATTAATGTACAAGTTTAACAAGATGTCCAGACTTACTGATGGTGTGATCTGGGAGCCAGGCAACCCTCCTGTGAAAGCTGCTTAGTATTACATTAATATACAAATTAACAAGACGTCCAGACTTACTATATGATGTAGTGTGTGTGTGTGTGTGTGTGTGTATATATATGTAACTGATAGGTTTGAGGTCCAGAATGGCTTACGGCAGGGATGTACCCTGGCACCCACATTATTTAATATCTACTTTAGTGCTATGGTGGCTGATTGGCGCAATAGGAGTAGTGGTGCAGGAGTGAGTGTGTTATGTAAACATGGTAGGAAGTTGGTTGGGGACCGCACAGCTAAGTCTAGATTGAGTGAGATGAGAGTAACTGAGTCCCTGTTTGCTGATGATGTGGCATTGTATGCAACCTCTCGGGATAGTTTTGAGTCAGTAGCAGCAGAGTTTGTGAAAGTGGCAAGTGAATGGGGGCTGACTGTGAGTACTGAGAAGACAAAAGGGATGGTTGTTGGTAAGGGATTGAATGAGAGTGATGTCAGACCAGTGCAGGTGGAGGGTGGCTCTGTGGACGTAGTCCAGGACTTCACATACTTGGGTGCTAACATCTCAAGAGATGGGGAGATCACTAGTGAGGTGACTAGAAGAATTGCTAGGGCAGCTAGAGCATTTGGATGTTTGAGGGTGCCAGTATTTAAGAACAAAGACCTCTCATTGGCCACAAAGAGAGCAGTGTATAGGGCAGTTGTTCTAGCTGTATTACTGTATGGAGCTGAAACTTGGACGATGAAGGCTGTGCATACAAGAAGTTTGAATTCTTTTCATAACCGTTGTATTCGGACAATCCTGGGTTTGACGAGGTACCAACAATGGAATGAAAGATTAACATCTCAAAGCCTATCACATAGGTTTGGCTTGCAGCACTCCATCTCTGATATCATTCTGGAGCAGCATTTAAGATGGCTGGGTCATGTGGGTCGCATGGATGAAGTAAGGCTTCCAAATAGATTGTTGTTTGGAGAGCTTAACATGAAGAGACCATGCCACGGGGCAAAGAAGGGGCGGAGGAATGTTCTGAAAGTGGATTTGCAGGCAATTGGTGTGTATGATAGATGGTATGAGTTGTGCCAGGACAGGAAGGGGTGGTTTCATCTGTGTTTAGATGGTGTAGAGAAAATTTCAACATCCAGGTGATGGACCACCTGTTCAGCTAACAAGCAATCTGAATTAAGAACACTAAGTTGTGCCTGTGGAAGAAAATTTCGAAGACAAGGAGATCTGACCAGACACCAACATTTCTGTGTGATGCCATCATAAGCTAAGTTTATTTCCATTGGTCCTGAATTCATCCAGGACACTGCCATCATGGTACTTCGTACCATGGGCAGCTTATAAGTAAGTAAGTATATATATATATATATTAGATATTAAAGAGCCACGATTGAGTCCCCCTTCTTCCCACCCCCTCCCATTCTCGTGCCATTGATGTAGAGATTCCTGATTGACTATTCCAGGGGCTGTGCCCTGGAATAGTCAATCATACACAAACTATAGGTTTCCATAAAACATATATATATTATGCAGGTAATCCAGATGTTAAATGACTAATTACCTAACAAAACACACTAATAAAGTACTGATTAAACATTTACAATTTTTAATACTCCAGTAATAAGGACTGTAAGGCCACTATACCTAGGGTCTGCCCTCTGACAGTAACAATCAATATAGGACAACAAATATACATAAGCAGACAATCAAAACAATTAATTGTCAATAAACTAACAGAACGCAATGCATCTATTGGCAGGAAGATCCTGACTGGAGGAATGCAATAACCCTGAATGGAAAGAAACTTGAAAAAAGAAAGAAAAAAGAAAGAAAAAAGATTAAACATGGTGAAGGAGGAGATACAACTGTACCCAACCATAAAAACCAAGACAAGAGATGTATGGAGTCATTCCCTCCTCCTCCCTCCCTCCTTGTTAAATGGGATCAGAGATGTGTAATGGGATCAGAGATGTCACCGGCTTCTATTTAGGCTACAGAAGGAGCAGTGTTGGGCATCCCTCTGAAGAGGACCTAATAAGGATATATTGCTGGTGTCATTTAAGAATAGGATGATGTATAAAACTATATAAGAACTGGATTTAGAGACACTTGGTAAAGATGGAGTTTGAATCTGTAATCTGAACTGTTATTTAATTATTTCTATAGTAGCCATTGTGTAAGTTAGACACAAGTAATACATGCAATTCCGGGTATGTCTTCTAATGTTTGAAATATTGTAATACCTTAGGGGGAAAGTTTTAATTAAACTAAACCAAATATACTTTGATAGCACATTGTTGTTTCTTGTCCTCTGTGCTTTCAGATAATAATGTTGGAACAAGAAAAAAGTTAATAAATTAAATAAAGCTAAAACATAAAAAGATGCAAGAAATAGTTTTTGGAAGCCAGGAGATTGGACACTAAAAAAATATATTTTTGCCTAATCTGGCTTTAAAAATAGAAGCCATTTGGCAACACTGATGAGGAAGGTGAATGAGAATCAGGATATTAAACACAAGCAGCCTAGTGCCAATAGAAAAATCTTAGGACTGTGTTCCTAAAATTTCTGAATAGACAGCATTGACAGGGCTCACTCCTTTATTCCTCCCTTTTCTTTCTTTTCTTAATTTTTAAAACTTATTTTTAGCTATTATTATCATTGTTTTGTTGTTTTTTTTTGGTTTATTCATGGAGAGTCACCCACGCCTGAGGGGGTCATCATGCCTAAGCGTCAGTGACCTAGGAGTCACTCACACCTGGGGAATCACTCACACCTGGGGAGTCACTCACACCTGGAGAGTCACTCACACCTGGGGAGTCACTCACGCCTATGACACCGGTTCAGTTTTGAAGTGTATCAGATTATCTGGAGCACTGCGTGACTGTCTACTGCTGTAGTGTGTCACTGTGTCACTGTGTCACTGTGTCACTGTGTCACTGTGTAACTGTGAGCCAGCACCTCCTACCCTTCCCCCCCCCCCCCCCCCCCCCCCCAATCTCTCAACTCCCATGTGCATTAGATGGGAGCTAGGCTTGCTGGGAGCAAGATGGCTGCTACCTGAAGTGGTGGTTTTGGGGTTTTCACTTCCAATGCAGGGGTGGCTCAAGCTTCAAAATATTGAGGGGGCTCAGTTTACTAAATATAAGTGGGCAAAGGGGTGGCAAGATTTATTCCCACTATACAAGCAATGCAAAACTTAATTTTTAAATGAGAGAGGGGGGGGTTAATCATGAGAATTTGATAAATCAAGTGTGAGGGGAAAAAAAAGGAGCAATTTAAATGCACCAAAGTGCTCCGCATTCATCTAACACTGTACAAATTGTCTGGCTAATTCAATAAGATCACAGTTATCTGTCAACTGCTTGTGTGTATAAAGTAGTATATCAACTAGCCATAAAATTTTGACCATTGTTTGAGAGACCTAAGAATATTTCTGTACTTTTAGGCTGAAATGGTTGGTGTTGGTCTGTACAGCATATGGACTGGTATTCATTAAAACTACTAGAGCTACCAATTGCCTGGTTTGATGTAGAACATGGAATTTCAGCTATTCTGAAAGTGGGATCACCGATCTCAGATGTTAAATATCCCCTTTATCATTATTGACTTCCTCAGTTACAGGGTCAATTTCAGGCTGACCTAATCTTCAAGAATTATTTCTGGCTGAACTCTAGCACTCTGTCTCTTTCCTAATAACCAAGCATCAAGCAAGCTTACCTGTCTCATTCTCTTAGCAATTTTATCAAAATATACTTCCAGCTGGTTCTAATTTCAGAGCAAGCTGGCAGAATGCTGTTAGTGGTTCACATGTGGTGATGGTGGTGATAAGTGTATCTACACATACAGACGTTTTAGCAGATACCTGCATATGTATATTGACACTCCATACCCTATTTAAAACTTGCTCACTCTCTCTATCCCAGTGAGCAAGGGGAAAGAAAGAAGAGACAGAAAAGAGAAAGAGAATAGAAATGGAGGATTGAGTTACAGCTACTTCATTCATGCATTGACATCATTGTTCAAAAAATTTGGGGGTCTGCCCCCACCTTCCGAAAAGTAAGGGGGCTCAAGCCCCTCTAGCCCCCACCCTTAGCTGCCCCTGCAATATGTACCCTTAGTGGTTATGGTGTTGCTGATGTGAGCCATATAGCTATGTTCAGCAATTTTGGTGGCACTTGCATCAGTGATAATCTTAGGTTGGGACCTTCTGCTGGTTATGGAGGTTTAAATCATCATGATGTAGATCAGATGGTAATGGTGGTCCTGATATTGGGACATCTAGTTAAACTTAATATGGAGGCAAGGCTTGCTGGGAGAAGAGGGCAACTTCCAGAAGTAATGATCTTCCAAAGTACTTGAAGGCACAATGCCCACTGTCCATTTCTATTGTCATTAGTGATGGTGTTGCTGATGTGAAACATATACCTGTAATTAGTACTATTGATGGCTGTTGTGAAAATCTTAGCCTGGGATCAGCTGCTAGCTGTGCAAGTTTGAACCATCTTGGTGGTAATGGGGGACCTTACAGTTTATCTAAAGAAAGTTAAAATGTCTATTTTTTATTTGCATAATATGCCCACTACTGAAGTAATTGGTGAAGTAAATTCTGTGGATAAAGATCAAATCTTAGATTTTTAAAACATTTTGTTTTTTCTGAAACTTTCCCTTTTCCCAAGGAGTATATTGTATAGCTGTTGCTTTCAGGTGAAATGGCTATAAAATATTCTTTGTTGGTATATAATAAGTTATTGATTGGATGGTAGGTTTTGTAGTTTCTTTAATTTGTTTGTAGAAGATAGGAATAAGTATGGAATTCTTATCAATACACCTTTTTTTCAAAATGGGTCAATGTACATAACATAGTAGATAGTCATTCCCCTACTCTGTACCACCTTAATGCAATGGTAGATTCAAGTACTTTTGTCCAATCTGTGGAAAATCCACAGCACAAAGTAGATGTATGCATTAATTCTTCACTGGCTAAAGCTATTGAGGAAAATGGACACAATTCGTTGTTCTGCCAGAGTATATTTTATTTTGTGGACGGTAACACTTAGCACTTAGGGAAGATGGTGGACCTTGATATAATGGTAACCAGGAAGTTTTTTTTTGGCATTAATGAAGATATTCAATTGGCTATGCATAACTCTGTCATAAATGCTCGCCTTGAAAGACCAAAGCTAAAGACTACCACATACGCATCACCCCACATATAAAATGAAATAATTAATTCAGGTAAGAACATAATTATTTAGTTGATAAAATAAGAATTACAAATCTTTTTTTTTTTTCTTTTTTTTTCTTTTTATAATGATGGATAAAATAACTTCTTTTAATAAAGAAATAATTCATTTATGTGTGCAATTTGTACACCATGACATCAGAGAGGATTTTTTGCAATATGCCAAATTAACTAATGTTACTGGCTAGGTGATAGCTACTTCTGCCCTTGATGGCCGGTACCAATTACATCTTGATATCAAAAATATTTGAGGATGGGGATATGATGAGCATCCAATATGTCCTGTGAGTGGATTGGATTGCTAATTGACTGACCATCCTCGATTTGTAAGATATAAAAAAAGCGATCTTCATCACAAATTTATTTTTGGCCTGGCAACACCTGGTATATTCATCGTCTTTACTGGGGTAAAGATCCTTTTAATTAACTGGTAGTACATATTGTATTGAAACTAAAGAAACAAAAAAATTTATGACTGTACATATAGGTTGATATTTTACGAATACTAGCGAAAAATCCACCTTACGGGCAGTTATTCAACCCACATAGTCACAGTGTCTGCTTTGAAAACATTTTGTTGACTTTTGAAACAAAAGTGAACATGTAACTAGGTCAAACAGTTTTTTGGACTACCATTTTTAACAATTTTAGCCTTACACACCAAGAGGAAGAGGTGTGGCCAGATGGGACCCACCCCTTGCTATTCACAGAGTAAGTTGTGTCTCTATGCCAAAGTTTTAGGTTTGTAGCTCAATTTTTTTCCCGGCAAAATACTTTTCCTTCTTCTTTTTTTTTTTTTTTTTTTTTTTTTTTTTTTTTTTTTTTTTTTTGTATGGAAAAAGGGTGTTGCCACATAGACGTGCTTAAAACATTCCTTGGTGACACTGATTGTAAATATATATGGGTTTGTGGTCTAACTTCAATTATTCAAGCATGAACCCAATGATGCACAGACAGACAGACAGACTATTCATACTTTATAGTATGGATATTACATGTAGGTCTATTGCAGCACATGATTTTTTTCACATATTTATCTTTCTAAGTAATAAAAACATCATCACTCTGATTACTCAAAAGGTCCAGTTTAATGCTGAGTTGCCTTTGCACTTCAACAGAACTCTTCTAGTAAATATTGAAGGTGGTCTGTGTCCACTGTAGTGTGCCTCAATCTATGATCCACCTCTAATGAAAGTTGCCAGCTGGGATTCAACCCGGGACACTATATGCAATGCATATATATATATATATGTATATGTATGTAATATATACAAACATATATACATGTGTATACATATACATATATACACATAAAAATTTATTACATTATGTAGGAAAGTTTTACCATTATGCATGGCCACATTTTTTTAACCATATTTGGTAAAATTTGTATGGTACTTCACAATAATACTTGAGAATGTGGGACACTTGAACATGCCATGGAACATACATTGGAAAGCATTTGAACTAAGCTTTCATTTGGCAATAAGATTAAGGGTAGAGGGTGAGTGACAACAAAGTGACTGGTACATATTATATATCTAATGAATAATTAATGAGAATTAGGTTACTACCCCCCCCCCCCCCCCCCCCCTTCCCAAAAAGAGAATCCCCCTTTCAAAAATCCTGGCTACAGGCCTCTGTGGGTACCGTAAAGTCCACAATAACATTGAGGAACTGGTGAACTGTTGAACAAAGTTGTTTTTGCCCAGCAGCTTGGATTCCTCCTAGTCTCAGGTAGCCAGACAGATTATAAAGGGAATAATCGGTCTGGTCACTGCAGCCAGGTTTTCATGATCCCATAGGAAGTGTGTCACAGGCCCAAAATTTAATTCGGGTTACAGATATTGAACAACTCATATCTCTTCTGCAAAGAAATTTATTCATCACTAACTATATGATATGCAGAAGGCAACATTATACAGTTCTGGCCGATCAGATTTGGTGCCATCCCCCAAAATCATAGGGAACTGCAACAATACAGTAGAACCTCAGAGTTACAAACCCCTTGGGAAACTGCAGTGTTCATATCTCTGAAATGTTCAACTGAAACCTGATATCCCAATGATGTGCTTCTTAATAATTATGATTTATTACAGTAATTTAAAGCAATATTTTGGTGAGTACTTATCCTAAATACTGTAACTGAATGCAAATATGCTTATTTGCAGCTGTTCTACTACTATTTAGCCTTTTCAACATTTCTTCCAGCCATGAAATTCAAAATTTATTTTAAGTCCTGCCAGCTTTATTTTTTCCTTACTTTACTTGTGCCCACAACAGAGAATTGTATTAACTGCAGCTGTTCTCCCTTTCTATACACATTATTGGGGTTGTTTTCCTCAGTGAAAGGAACCTAGAGCATTGCAGCAGCTGCAATTCTGGTGGAGGATATTCTTAACCTAATGAAAATAGGTATACTTTTGTGGTGCTTTACCAACTTTTTTTTTCCAGTTGGGGTTGGCTGGTCATTTTGTAACTCTGGAATTCTAACTCTGAGGTTTTACTGTACTTTCATATGTATAGTTCATGGGAGTATTTCTTGTTTACTTCCCTCTGTGGTAATTTGGGTCACCAGGTTTGATTAGCAGCTCTCATTTTGTGGCTCCAGATTTGAAGTGTTGAAGTCAGTAAAAGCTTAGAAAATTAAACGAGTTAAGACCACAGCAGTGCAACCATCCAGCAATGTCTCTGTGTGTAAGCCAAGGAGTAAAGAATAGAATCATCTGATGCTACTCCAACTTTATTCTGTACAAAATTTTGCCAAACTACTGGGCTATTTGCCTTTAAAACCAGAGCAGGAGCAGAGCATCATTGACGGAGAGAGTGCTGGTTCTGTTTTGTCTGCTTTGGACCCTGTATTGACTGAACGCTCAATAATTGATTGTTTTAGACTAGGTAAGTACAGAGATGATCAAAATCTATTGGTACCACAGCCTGGGATGTAGTGTATTTTGGCTAATAGAAAAAAGTTAGCAACCATGCCTGGATTTTCAATCAAGAAAGATATGACACTACAATAATGTGAAATTGAATCACTCTTGTTAAAGGAAAGTCGCTTCTCATCAAGTCTAGAACTGACCAGTAGATTCATTAGAACTCATGACAATATTCTCTTTGTAAAGAAAAAAGAAATATGGAATGGTTCTTAACTCCAGCTTCCAAATATGTTCTCTTGTTTCTGACATAGCATATGACTTATCATCAAGTAGCTCTTCTTGTGCTAGTTTTCACCCAGTCATTACTACTGATAACTTACACTCTACTTTTACTAATGCAGAGATTAGTGCTCAAAGTTGTACAAAAGTACCATCTTTTTCAATCAATTCTCAGTCCATTAGTCTCCTTCCTACTGATTCTTCCTCATCCAATTCTACCACTAAAGATTCTAATCAATGATTAGGCCACCTCTCAGGAGAAGATATTGTTCATAGTACATGTAAGAATAATTTAACTGCTCTAACTCACATTGAGTTAGAGCAATAATCTTAACATATTTTACTATAATGCTAGAAGTCTCCTTCCTAAGCTCACTCAACTTCAGTTGATTGCTGAAGCTTATTCACCAAATGTCATTTGCATTACAGAATCATGGTTATGCTCTGATATCAGTAATTTTGAAATGCATATACCAGGATATCAGTTGATTCGTTTATACAGCAACTGTAATGGAGGTGTCCTAACATACATTTCTATTTATCATAGTTATACTGGGTTTCCCTCTTGCCAGGGTTTAGAACTGCTCTCTGTTGTTATCAGATATCACACATTCAGAGTATGTGTATCACTGTTTTATAGACCACCCTCCTCTTTATCATCTATACTAGACTAACTCTGTACATGTTTGCAAGCATATACTGCGCCCCAATTTTCTAATTTTATTCTATTGGGTGATTTCAACCTTAATTTATATTCACCATATAATCATATGTTCTCCAAACTGGAGTGTTTATCTCATTTATTTACTCTAACACAAGTTGTCACTGAACCAAAACATACTCATCGTAATGGTTCAGTCAAACTAACCTGTACGAATAGTGCCACATTCAGAAGACTACTGCATATTGAAGGAGAGATTTCTTGTACATGTGTCATGAGTCATAACAACTTACCTTGCTTTCTTCAGGGTAGACTTCAAGGGTCTTGCACCAAGGCATGTCCCTCACAAATACAGCACTGAGATGTGCTACAAGTCTGAAGTGGTAAGTAATATTGTTTCTATATTCCATGAAAAATGTTTACTAATGACAAACACTTTAACATAGACTTCTGATACATACAGCAAGTCTACTAAAGTCTTGATTTTACCTGTCATCATAATTGTTTGCAATTGATATAATTCTAACAATTTCAATACAAACATAGAATAGGTGTAGGCTCTTAAGTTGGTTTCTATATAGTTGTACTCCTAACTTATCAGAGGTGGAGGTGCTCTACTGCTGGAAGAAGCTCAACTCCATTATGAAAAGAATAGACATTGGTGTTAATTTGTTTGTTTACTTGTTGAATGAGGAACTACAACTCCTGTATTTTAATTACATTTGTGTAATGGAATGTGCTGCATGATGAGTTGTGTGAATTTTTTTTGCTGTGTGCCATGTGAGATAATGAAACAGAAGCGTTATTTATTGGTGTGTTATGATTGATCACTTAATCAATAATCAATACCATAATCAAGGTAGGATGGATGGCTCACAGCATGACACACAGCCAATGGCTAACAATGTTAGTAACTCATTAACTACATTTTAATAGGTTCCTCTTGTGGTACTTGCAAAAAATGAGCTGATATATGAAGACATGATTGACATTTTGGGAGAGTACAAAAATTATATCCTGTCTAAAGTCATACCTCTCAAAGAACTTATTCCTGGAAGTGAAATCACTGAAAACAGGGCCTATGTTGCCATTTTGATCAGTGGGAATTATCTGTCTGTTGCCCTTACCCGTGGTGCTCAGTACATTAGGAGGACATCAGAGTTGGCCATGCATCAGCTGGATGGAATTTTGCCAGTTGCTGAGGACTGGCATGCAAAAGTTTGCCTACTGGAGGTACTTATTATTAATCGTTTATGAAGTTAGTTAACCAGTTAAAGTTAGTCAAAGTTAAAGTTGTTTTCCTTGAGTCCAAAACCATACAGGCTAGATATTGGGACATGAGGTCAAGAGTCATCTGATGGTGCCATCATCCGGGACCTGCATACCATGTACACCATTTGGTGCTGAGTATTGGCATCTCTGTATAATATGGTCTGCAGTTTGATCCTCCATGCCACACTCACAGATAGCTTAAGGGGCATTCCCCATTAGTGCATGGATGAGCGGAAGCACCCAACACCGGTTTGAAGGTGGTTTAGCCTCGTCCACCTGGTCTTGGCAGAGCAAATCCCAGTGGGCTGGGTCTGGCATCAGGGATAAAGGAGTGCAGTCTGGAGGCACTGTTGCAACATTCTGCACTCCAAGCATGATCTGCACACCCTGCCACATTGATGTTTTGCTCCTTGATTGTCCTGAGGAACTGCTTGTAGCTGGCACAAATGGGCGCTGTGGCCTCAGTCACAGAGGCTGCTTGGCAGGATCTTCTAGCTTGTGGTAAAACAGATGATCTGGTACAAGAGCCTGGCAACTGAGAGAGAGCATGGCCTGCCATCAGCGAAGCTTAGCAGGTTGGATGCCTGCAAGGATAGAAAGATTGTCCAACGTTGTGAGATGCAGGCATCCAGTCATTATGCAGTGTGTCATTAAATGCTTTGTCAATGATGTGGGTGTGTACACTGCAACAACAGACAAGTGCAGAGTACTATGCTGTTGAGTACACAAGGGCCAAGGCAACTGTTCGAAGAACAGCTCCATTGGCTCCCCATCCCAATCCGGCAAGCCGCCTCATAAGGGCTACGGGTGAAGTCAGTTTTCCACGCAGTGACTCTAGGTGTTGGTGGTATGTAAGCAACCTGTCCAGTTTCACACCCAGGTATATTTCTATCTGGGTGAAGAGCAGGTATTTTCCATTAAGTGAAACGTTGAGCTTATGACCTGCCTCTCTGTTGTTCAGATAGAAGGCAGCCGACACCGTTTTTGACCAACTGAGCTTTAGCCGCCAAGTCTGGAGATATGCTACTAGTATCACAAGGTTTTTCTTAAAAACCCTTTGACATCCTGCCAATCTCTACCAGAATGCATAAAGCAAGATCGCCTGCATAAGCATGTTCTGCTCCCAGTGGTAAGGATGAAGCTGTGGTTTATGACAAGCTCCATGATCATTTTGACCATGTGCCTGTCTGGCAGCAGACACAGAAGCTTGCAATTGAGGCCGCAGTGCTATACAGTATCATAGGCTGCTGTGAGATCAACAAACACAGCAGACCGGCCTTCTTTTTCACCCAAAAACTCTCCTCAATGTCCTGAGTCAACAAAGTGACTTGATCAACAGCTGATCTCCCATGTCGGAAACCAGCTTGCTCCCAGGGAGAAGCAGGTCGATGGTGGACTCGACATGTGCGTAGATAAGACACTTGAGGATCTTGAAGGGGATACACAGCAAAGAGATGGGTCGATAACACTTTGGATCCCCTGAGGGCTTATTTGGCTTAAGGATTGAGACAATTAGTTTTCTTCTCCAGATCTTGGGGATCTTGAGGTTGCGCAAGCAGGAAGATAATAATTAACACAACCAGTACTTCATTTCAGAAACAGCATGGAGTATTAACTCTGAGCAGATGGAATCTGGGCCAGCGGCTTTCCCAGGCTTCAGGTGTTGGAGGGCAAAATTGAGCTCTTCTATGGTGAAATCATTGGAGAGACTCTGACTGTCTGGTGTTAAGACCCTCCAGAGGTTGGACACCTCCAAGGCCATGGTCATGCAGACTTGCGGCCTCTCACAGGGAAGATCCCATTTCTCACTACTTGTAATGCGATGGAATTATCTGAAACGGAACATTTGCAAGAGGTGTGTCTCAACCTACCTGTTAGCCTATTGAGGGTACAACATGCTAAGTGGCTGGAGTGTGAGAAGTCAATAGAATGGATGGCTTTATTCCACTGTTCACGCCTTTGCTGGTCAAGATGGGACAGCAGTGCTGTGGCAGCACTGCCAGACTTTTCCTCGTTGGGGACATCCAGGAAGGCGCAATAAAATCTCTCACACTCCTTATCCCAACACAGTATATAGCTGTTTCTCTGACCACGTGGGATAGATCTTTTGGCCATTTGATTATGGCACTGCAGAAGTCCTGAAAAGCCTCCTCAGCAATGGTGGTATTAGAAGATGTTAAACTCTGCATGGTCGTTGGTGAGGAGGCTGTAGTGATTCCAGTCAGCCTTGCGGAAGTTCCATCATTCACCGGTTTGCTCGGTACTGGGGCCACAAGTTTTGCAGCAATGATGGGTGAGGGTCGATGTCAAGACTGAGGGAACTTCTCAAGCACGCATCTGTCAGGGAGCCTGTTGTCTGGTCCGGCACATGCAAAGGCCAGATCCAGTTTGGTTCCGGTGTTCCAGCACCTGGTTGTGAAGCAGCATAAGTCATTATTAGCTGCCCACTAAAAAAAACACTCTCAGTTGGATGTATTGGCTCTGTATTCCCGCTGCACATGCTGGCAATTAATATCACCAGCATATACACATGGGGATGGGAACATTGGAAGGACATAGTCAAAAGGTGCAAGGATGGAGGTTTGTAAATACTGATGCTCTTTAAGCCAGCAATGTCCACGCATAACCATTCAATCTCAGAATCTTCAGGAGATCAACCGGCTAGTGTCCAGGACAGGCTCTCATAAACAAATGTGGCTAAACCGTGCTTCCTGCTTGGGATTGACCCAGCTAGTGCAAAGTTTGGAATTACTAGCTTATCAATACTAGTGCAATGGGTTTCCTGGAGGAGGATGATGAGGGTCTTGGTCTTATGGGCCAGGCACTTGACCATGCTTATGTTGCTGGCAGTGTTCCCTTCAATGTTCAGCTGGAGCACCGCTGGTTTGCAGGTATATTGCTAAGCTCCCTGAAAAAGGTGTTTCCCTGCATTCCAGTGAACTCGGTTGAACTTTAGCCTAGATGGATGGATTTCTCTTTTTCCTCTTTTCTCTTCTCTCCTTTATTTTCAATCTTTGTCAACTTTAGTTTCTCCTCTCCATCACCACGTGAAGGTTGTCGACATGGTACTAATAGATGGCTTTCTTATTCATAACAACAAGACTGTTTTAGTGCCCAACCAATGGGCTTTGCATGCACCTAAAAAATTGGTTACAGGTAAGTTTTAATATTTGGTGGTAGTATAGCAGTGTAGATTGCAAACAGAGAGAGATAGGTTAGAATATGCTCTAAAATATATTGTGCAAGAGCTGTAGGTTGGAGAGAGAGAGGTTAGGGTATTCTCTAAAGCATATTGTGCAAGATCTATATTTTTGGGCAATCAGCTAGCTTTCTGCATTCTATCAGTGGTCTAGGGGTAGTTTCTACTTGAAGGGTGGTTATGGCTGTGAGGATCGGGTTTCTATTACTTTATTAGTGTCTTTGAGTGATTACTTATTCAAATGTGGTTACGGCTAGAGGGGCAGTGGTCAGTCTTTATTTATGGATGTACAGGTGAAAATTTGAAATTAAAAGTTATGTTCTTGTTATTTTCATGCTCTTTTACAATCTCTGGACAGAAAATCATTCCATCCTAAAGAGATTTAGCACAGTCTTTTAATCGACACACATGATCTTTCTGTGCATATTATAATTCTACAGGTATTTTGGAAGAGGCTGTACAAAACCACCTCTGGGACAGACAGGGGGACACTGTGTCCGCTGAGAAATGTCATAAACAGGAGGAATGTGATGAATGCATCAAAAAAATATTGTCAATGCTTCAGAATATTTTTTCGAAGTGGTAGTTAATGGTCACATTTTAGCAGTAATGATGTTTTACCTCAGCATGTCATCCCTACATGACAGCAATAGAAGCATTAATGCTTCCTTCACAATATCACATAACTCTACCATGTAACTTGGCTGAACAATTAAAGTGGACTCGCTTCGTCAATGTACATGGTCTTCCTGGAAACAACATAAGTTCCAACTTGCACATGGAACACTTGAACAAGTTGGTTAAGGTGTCCATAGAAGGTCTGGGGGCTAACAAGTCAAAAAAGGCTATGCAAAGAGTGGCAATGGCAATGGGTGTGCTCAGCAAGATTACTGGGTCATTTGATGATGAAGTTGGTGTTGTTCTCCCCAGTAGAAAACACTCTGAATAATCACAACTTAAAGATCTGGCTAAAATTGTACAGCAGGCTCGAATGTGACCCATTCAACAACATGGTAAAACGGAACCTCAATTCTATTCCTCATATGAAATGGAATTTAATAAAAACATTGAATGAAGACCAACTGAAACACTGGTTGATAGAACAATTTTCTATATTGTACCAACCCAATATGCCAACACCAAATACAGAAGATAGCTGTGACGACTCGAATATATCTGATGCTGAACAATAAGCTATATAGATATATAGGTAGATAGATATATATAATGATAAATATATATATAGATATATCTATATAGATAGATAGATAGATAGATAGATAGATAGATAGATAGATAGATAGATAGATAGATAGATAGATAGATAGATAGATAGATAGATAGATAGATAGATATTACAATCAATCTGTTAAAAATATAAATGAACTATCTATCTATCTATCTCTCTGTCCACATTCACAAGATTTCCACAAACATCACAACACATGCAACCAGCTTGTGATAACTCGCAGCTGAGGAAATCAATATACAGAATACATCGTCTGCACAATGATTGGCTGTTCATGCAGTAGCCCTGCACTTCCTTTGATGTGAAATCTTACTAATGTCAGGGGCATTTTTTATGATGAGGGCAATGGCAGTTTTCCATCTCTGCTGTACATCACATATATTATTGATGTCCAAGATCAATTATTAGGAAAATCCCTAGTTAGCATAGAAAATAGTGTACACTTGTACTTACAGATGCACAAATATCCATTCATTCATACATGAGAACCCATAATAATGAAGTTATACCCATGCAGCTTGCAGAAGCAAAACAAGTTGACAACTTTGCAGCTGCAGCATGACACTCATTGAAGGCAATAATGCCCTCTTTGTTTTCAATCATTGCCGATGAAGCAATGAATGCAATCAACAGTAATCAACAGTGAATAGTTAAATTTGTCCATCCATTGTGTGAATTCAAATTAGAGTGTCAAGTGGATTCTGTTGGTTTGCTAAAGCTTCCTGACACATGAGCAACCTCACTGCATCATTATGTCAAGGACAACCTTATAATGAGGCTGCAAATATGATGGGAAGCAAATCTGGTGTGGCAGCAAGATTTTTAAAAGATAATTCTGTTGAAGTAGCAGTGCAGTTATCCTGTGAAATTAAAGGCTCATGTGGGAGGTATAACTGGATGATAGTTTGAATGCTTTTCTGAATAAAATTTTAATAACTTTGGTTATTCCAATATAGGGAGATCATTGTAATTCCCAATGCACATTCCTTTTCTTCTCTCAATTGCTATCATATGGCCAGGTCCTGTATGTTGCATTTTGTAGTCTTAAGCACTTTGTACTTGATATTAAGGAAGCAAATTAATATATTGCATCTTTCCGAACACTTTCATTTCATAGTCAAGATCTTCAGTTCAATAGAACTCTTCAAAAGTTTGAGAGTGACAAATTAGCCACATCTGCCTACATCAAAAACATGGTTGCCGACACAGACTTCCTATACCTGGGGACTGCCAATGGAAAGGTTGGTCTGTGCCAATTCAATCGCTAGCTAGCTCAACATCCCACACAGAACAGCAATAAAAAGACTGGTATGGAACAGGAACAGAGGGACTTTGGAGAAGAGGAATGTGGTCTGTTCTTACAGTTTACCTCTACAGCAGTGCCCCATCATTCACACTGGAGGGCTATGTGAAGGCTCTGCTCAACCTCACACTTCCTAGGATGGGGGAATCTAAAGAAGCAGTGATGCCTCCACACATGCACGCACACACGCACGCACGCACACACGCACGCACGCACACACGCACGCACACACACACACACACACACAGCATGCCCCACATGAGCTCTTCTTCGGGGTACAGCATTCCTGTTAGTCCCCCTCTCCTCAACTTCAGGTCACTAGTTACTGGTATCTCAATGGGAGAGGGTAATGTGGAATACAAGGAGACTGAGAGTCCACCAAATGAAGATGATAGTATCTCAGTGCACAGAGAGAGAGGCATGAAGCCTTCCAACTGTTGGTGTGGGGCCACAAGGACACAGTAGTAAAGAATCTCTGCACTTTATTATGACTTATTTGTAGTCCCCTTTTCAAGCATCACACTTTTTTTATCAATGTGTAATGCAAGACAATATTTAAGAATTTATTCTAACTATGCTGTATTTATAAAAATTAATTATGATTGCAATTGTGTCTGTATGGTGGGACAATGTTTACTTCAATAGCCATGCACCTTACAAAGGCCACAAGGCACATCGACAAGAATTAGATCAATATGATGTGACAGTGAATGTTGACACCATTCTCTGTGACATTCTTCTTCCAAGATGTACACCATGAATCCTGACAAGAGCTGCACAATAGCAACATCGTGTTATTCTAGCTCTGATCAGAAGTCAGCATGAATGTGAGGGTTTTAAAAATGTGAAAACTTAAAAAATCATATGAAGTTTTGCTCTTTTTCTCAATTTTGTTAAACTATTCAACGCATTGCAACTGTAACTCAGGCAAGTCGAATAAAATAAATTGTGTATGTTCCTGAAGCACAGCTCCCTCTGTTTTCTTCATGAAGTGAAGGACATGGACAAATCTTTGTTATACTTGGCCAGAAGAGTCATCATCATAGATCAAAACAATTACATCAGAATTAATTGTTGCACTTTAAATTTTTATTAATATAAATTTACCAAAAAGTCTAGAAAAATTCACCAAGCTCTAAGTGATATATACATAATACTGTCACTTGCATTAAGTGTAATGTAAGTAGGTGTAGAATAAGATACTATAACCCTTGGTGAGCAGACTTCATTCTTCAGTCTGAGATTGAAACAATAACAGACAGAAGTGAATCATCGAGCTAAACTAACAATATTAGCATGAGTTGTTGTTGTTATTGTTTTTCATCCTCTTATCATACTAAATTCATGTAGTGTGTGTCTGTTTATCTGTCTGCCTGTCCGTGCATAACGCATCTCCCAGATGTCTGGATCAATTTTTCAGAAAATTTCCGGGGTTGCTCACTGGCCTAGTATGGGGAGAATGCGGTTAGGGCATAGGGCCACTAAATAAAATTTCCTGTTCATGAGTAACCACAAAGTTGTAGTCTGAAATAGTATTCAAAAGAACATTTCTAGAGGAATTTGTGTTCACAAACCACACAGGAAGTTCAAGACAAATTACTATAAATGCATTCATAATAATATTTACTTTAGAAATGGGGCAATGCCCAACAACCCCCTCACCCACCCAACCTATGTATGAAGGTGACAACAGAGAATTATATCCCAGGTGACCTCAAGAGGACACTAATTTTACTAGAGGTGCATACGTAATATTTGCACTAGAAATGCCCCACGAACACCCCCCCCCCCCCTCTATATAAAACACTAGCAAAGAACTCACTCTACCGGCGGTTTTTTAGCCCACCTTTGGTGGATTGTGGTCACAATGGTGTCTACTTTGTGAACATATTAACTTGGGTTTTTATATATTATATTTGTATTTAATTTCATTTATTTCATTTGTTCAGTTTTAGTTTACATGATAGAAAAATGTTTCATAGGGATTTGTTATCTATTAATATAAATTAATGAGTGTAGTAGTGTAAATTATGGAGTTGGGTTGTATTGTTATGGAATGGGACAGTGTATATCATAAATTTGAAGTAATATTGTCTGGAAGGTGGTGTTGTACTTAATGAGATTACTTACAAAATGCTTGGCTGCTGCAGTGTTCTATTGAAGTAGCTCATCAGGACCTCTGGGGTCTCATTAGACTTTTTCACTGGAGCAGCAGAGTCCTGGTGGCTCTTTTTCTCATTTCTGTGCCTTGCAGTGTTGGCACACCTCTGCTGTTCTTCCAATGGTCACTTGGTGTTTCTTGAATAATTTTTTGGCAGTGCCTTATTTGAAAGTTGCCTTTAGCCAGTTGATTTCTGTTGCTGCTGTTTCCATGGTTGTTCATTGGTTGCTGTTTGTTTTCTGAAGTCCACCACTCTGATTGTGCATTTTTGTGGTCATATTTGTTACTTCTATTACTGGTGTTTCCTGAAGTTCATCTCTCTGGTTCTGCATTTCTGTGGCTGTTGATCCTAATTCATTTGCCTTTGACATTATATCATTCAATCAATTCTGGGTTGTAGTTTGTGTTATGGGCATGTCTACCTGAAAGGGAAGTGGGATGGTTCTACATAAAGTCAATTAGTGAATAGTTATAGTATTACAAAGTATTTGCTCTTGGCCTTGGATTCGACCTAATTGTTACTTTGTGGTCTGGCAGCTGAATATTCTCCAGAGCATACTTAAATATGCTTATATAGGCATGATTATGGTGGAACTTTTCTTGCAATTCAGTGCTGACATTCATTTGCAGGTCTCAACCAACATGGCTGTTCCTTTGCTTGGCCTCCTCATCTGTATCTCCAATAAAGTACACTTGTACAAACTTTGGTCCCACCTCTGGTAGTCCTATAATTTTGAGATAGCACTGGCCCTGAATCTTGAATGTGATGTAAAATCTTTGGTTGGTCAGGTTGTGCTCTGTTCTGAAGGAAATCATCTGGAATGTAGAGTTGTACTTATTGAGATTACTTCCAAAATATTTGCAGCAATGTTTTCTTCAAGTAGCTGCTTCAGGATCAGTGGGGGCTCCTCAATGAGTGGTAAACAGACTTTCCATTGGAGCAGCAGGGTTCTGCTGGCTCTTTTTCCCATTCCTGTGCATTGCAGTGTTGGCACATATCTCTCATTCTTTCAATGGTCACCTTGCTATTGCTTGCATAATTTGTGGCAGTGTCATATCAAAAACCTGCCTTTAGACAGATGAGGTTTATTGTTTCTGTTGATGCTGTTACCATATTGTGCTTCTGAGGTTTTGTTTTCCTAAGTTCATCTATGTGTTCATGCCTTTTTGTAGTCATATAAGGTGCCTTCCTTGTTGTTGTTTCCTGAAGTTCATTTTTCCAATAATATTCACTGTAGTCATGAATGTTGCTTCTGTTGATGATATTTCCAGTGGTTCACCTATCTGGTCATGTGATTCTATGATTCTATTGGGCCTGTTAGCCCTGCCTTTTGAAGTTATTCGGCCTTGAATGTCTGGTCTTCTTTTGGGCATGTCCCTTTGTAATATATGTTGAATGGTTAAACATTGAATGTATTCATGAATAATTATTGCTTTATAACATATCTTCTATTGCCCTTGATCGTTGTTTGAAGTTGTTATTTGGATTGATTAAGTTGATCTGTTCAATTAATGGAGGTGTAGTTAATTTAGTTATTACTATTGAATTGTGGGTTTAATGGAATATTCAATTATTGAAGGGTATAATCAGATTTTTGTGGTTAGTAAGAAGTGATTTTGTAAGTCAACTTTACCTGATGTTTGAGCATTTATTGAGTTGGACTGGTTGATAGTGCTACTTTTAAATGATTTTTTTTTTTTTTTTTTTTTTTTTTTTTTTTGTGATAGAGGTACTCGTACCTTGTTGGTCTTTTTTATTTCAATTCATAGTAGCATGTACATGGTATGGTTGTAAGTGCTACATCTGCTTGAAATTACTGCTGCAGGTTGTTAATTAAGTGTCTGTTTGCTTATGATTTTGTAAAGGGAAGACAAAAATTTGTCAGTAATCAAAATTTTAAAACAACAGTGCAGGGTTTGTTGTTTTCTTGTGTGTGTGTGTGTGTGTGTGTGTGTGTGTGTGCATGTGTGTGTGCGCGTGGTGGCAGTGACATATTCTACATGGTGTGGTTGCCTGTGTACAATTTATTTTATGACATCTGCTGCTTGATAATTTTCTGTGTTGCTTTTTGTTAATGATTTCATGAGTAACTGTAGGGATGGAAATGAAATACGAACAGGTTATCTACTTATTTGATTAATATGTATGAATACAGTTTGCATTTTAATTTTCTTTTGGAATTAATTCCTGTCAGGGTGTTTTCGTAGGAACTGGTTCCGAATTTGAAAATGTAATCATATTGAAAATGTCATACAGACAGGTTTGAATAAGAACCCATCATTTAGCCTCTTGAGAGTTTGTGTGTATTACTCTTTACTGTGGAGTTCCTTTGTATTAGTCTTTACTCTGGAGTTCCTGTTGTTATCATGGATGGGACGATCATGAATGGAATGCTTCTATGGTTTGTTTTTTCTTGATTTATATTTCTTTTGGCTTTGTTCTCTTTTTTTGGGGAGAAGAAACCCTTTTTTTCTGGTGAGTATTCCAATGGTTAGCATATTGCTTGATGATGTTGTGGAAAATGTCGAATGTTCAGAACCTACCATTTCATGGATTCCTTGATTCGTGGACATGCACACGGACACACTGAGTCCCAATATGGCCTCAGATTTGCCTGGCTAGGTTCCGTTCAATAGTTGTTGTTTTTTAATTTACAATTGCTGTTTTTTATTAGATAGATAGATAGATAGATAGATAGATGGATAGATAGATAGATAGATAGATAGATAGATAGATGTATGGATGGATGGATAATAGATAGATAGGTAGATGGATGGATGGATGGATGGATAGATAGATAGATAGATAGATAGATAGATAGATAGATAGATAGATAGAGCAAATTTAACAACTTTGTAACTACAGGATGCCTAAGGTTGACTGAAAAATACTCGTTTTCGCTAGCTTACAATAATTCATGTAGTGTATGTCTGTTATTACTTTTGTTTGTAATGCATCTCCTCCCAGATACCTGATCCAATCATCCTGAAATTTTCAGGAGTTCTCACAGAACCACTGGCCCCGTTTGGGAAGAATGTGGTTAAACCTAGGGCTAGGGCATAGGTCCACTTAATATACTTTTCTATTCATCGGTAACTGTTGTATTCAAAATGATATTTATAGAAGAAGTTGTGCTCACAAACCACACAGGAAGTTGAAAAGAAACTAATTACTAGAGGTAAATTCATAATACAGTATTTACTTTAGAAATGGGGCAATGCCCTGCAAAGGTTTATAGCCCAGGTGATTTCAAAAGGACATTAGTATTAATTTGTATTCATATTATTTACTTCTGAAATGCTCCACAATCTCCCACCCTTTATTTTTAAAAATTAAGCAATCTGAATAAGTTTGTAATTACAGGACAGGAGCCTGAACCAAAAAAAAAAAAAAAAAAAAGACTCTGGTAGGGGATGAGGTATCTTTGGATCAACCACTGACCACCTAATAAGATATTGGAGCACCCTGGAAGTTACTGTTTGAACACTCTTTTAGTAAACCAGAGATATACATACACTTACATGCATAAATGGATTCAAGAAGCAAGGAATCAGAAACTACCAGTTAGCAAGACCAGAAAACATAGCTCTTCTTCTGGTAGATAACTTTAAATATTCATTTTGTAATACTAGTAGCTGTTATCTTATTCTAATTAACATTTGTCTATCTGTTTGTCTGTTCGTATATGTCTGTATAAAAATTTGCTGTCTTCTACCAGACCACTTTGGCCTACCAGGCTTAAGTTTCCAGGGGGTGATCGCCAAACAAAAAACTGTGGTAGGGGATGAGGTATCTGTGGATCAACCACTGACCACCTGGAAAGATAATGGAGCACCCTGTGAGTTACTATGTTGGACTATTAAACCAGAAATATACATAAATCTGCACAAGAAGCCAGGAATCAGAAGAACACACACACACACACACACACACACACACACACACACACACACACACACACACACACACACACACACACACACACACACACACACACACACACACACACACACACACACACACACACACACACACACACACACACACACACACACACACACACACACACACACACACACACACACACACACACACACACACACACACACACACACACACACACACACACACACACACACACACACACACACACACACACAAGGAAAGAACACACACACAAGCCTTTCCACATTTATAGATATAAATGAGGAACAACTTAGTACTACAAACCACAAAATTGAGAACCAGCTGCCCAAATGATGGTGGAAATATTTAACTTTTTCCAAATTTGTCATATTGCAGCATATTAAAAGTGGGATATTTGCTGGGGGAGGGGAGGGGTTCTTCTGAAAATCTTGATATGTGTATTGTGTGCATTCATTCATTCATTTGTGCATGTGTTCATGCTTGTGTGAGTGAGTGGGTGTGTGTGTGTGTGTGCTTGCATGCATTCAAGCATTATGTATGTATGTATGTACGTATGTATGTATGCAAGCATGCATGCATGCATGCATGCATGTATGTATGTATTATGTATTTATATATAGTAAAAGTGATGTTTTATGTATTTATTAGCAACTTCCAAAATTTATGAGGTATTGAACATTCAATTCGACCTTATAATTCTTTTTTTTTTCTTTTTTTTTAGGAATTTATTAACTTTCAATAATTATACCAATTTTTTTTTAAAGTACTCTAGTTTTAAGTTGTTGTTTTTTGGGGGGTTTCCTTTCTATTGATTTTTTTCTCTGATTCTCAAAAGGAAAGAAGCCAATCACATTTTGCAGCCAGTGGTGTGTTGTTGTGGTGCTCAGGGATGTAGCAAGGAATTCCAGCAGGGGGGTGCTGAGTATATGTGATTGCCATTGGATCAAAATGAGATATTATGAACTTGAACAGCTACATTAAGGTTATAGGATTATAATGAAGATAGAAGTCCGCTGTGATTATTATATGGTGAATAATATCTGTGATTATTATATGGTGAATAATATTGTAAGGTAGTCCACACAATTTCAAGAGACAATATTAAATAAAGTGTAAGAATCAAAATGATACTCCTGGTGGTTTTTTCTAAATTAGTTGCACTGCCAAGATGGCCTCAAATGAGAATATTTTGCCTATCACACAAAAATATTGTGTTAACAATGGAATTGAATCTCTTTTGATTGATCTGAAACAGCATGGTCTAAATGTTGATAGATGTTGTACTGTTGACCTCTCATGACTCTGGAAAAAATCCTCTGCCCTTACTGCTGCTATTGTACTCTTTTAGCTGTTTGTTTTTCTAGTAACTCCAATGCTTTACTAAACTGTGTCAGTGGATGTTTTACAAGCATACCTGAGTTTGACTAATGATACCATACTTTTCACTTTTAGGAATTTGAATTCAGCTACATAGAGGCTACAATAGTGGCTACAATGATGGCTGGTATGGTGGCTATATGGCAGCTGGTATCTGCAGAGATGGCTGGGATGGTAGTTGGGATAATTGACTGGATGGTGAGATAATAGTGGATTGGCTTTAGATGGTGGAATGATAGTGGATTTGGTGGCTTCGGTGGCAGGACCTTCTTTTAACAAATTTTAGAGCATGCTGAGCAGCTACACAAAATGGGCCTTTTTTTGCACTGCTATTTATGATGAAATGCTCATAATTGTAATGAGTTACATCATTTACTCTCATAAAGACCATTGCCAATTTCAAATTTATATTCATACAATTCCTGTCTTTTCATGCTAATGATGTTGCCCCTTGCTTGATAGAAAATTGAGTTATAGTTTTAGTTTGTGGGAGGGATAACTAGCATTCAGTGCTATTCTGACCAGTTTTTTTGTGGTCAGGAATAGACTCACATCACCCACTCAATCTCCCATTTGTAGTGTCCTGAGGCCTTCAAAATCCAGCTATTGGATTTTAACATTGGCAAGTTACTGCCCTGGTCAAGTTGTGTATGTAAGCCAAGTTGTCTCTAGTTTGGCAGTACAGTAAAGTTGACACTCCAGTGATGATTAAATCGAGTACACTGGCTACTAACATTAAAAAAAATTTTTAAACATGAATCAGTATTGTCCAAATTAACTAAATCTTGCTTCATTTGTCCAAATGAATACCAAAGCAATGTTTTTAATATAAACACCATCAGTTTTGTCCCTAGAAATATGTCATAAACAGGAATAATTTAAATGTTGATGAAGCACTGAATAATATTTTAAATACATTTTCAATAATTCAAAGCAGAAAAGTTGCACTCTGCACAGGCAGTAGTAGCAGGAATTATTAAATTTAATTTGAACAGTTTATAAACAAAGACATTATAGTTTCTTTTACAAAAAGGACTCCATGTAATTTGTCCGTATCACAAACCTAATTCCTCTCCCACAAAATTCCAGCACACATGTATATATCAATATCGACTTAATAAAATGTGAAAACAAACCACTAATATACAGTTGAAATGTAGGAGAGACTGCAATTGGATGTTCTCAAGTAGTAACACTCATGTCCTCTGTGGTTTTGAGCATACATGCTCATAGTCATATACTGAAAGGTTCCTCCACCAATCATTACAGCGCATGTTGCTCTGGAAACAATGAGACTTTGAAGTAAAGCAATAGGCACAGAGCTATTTGATTTAATCATGTTTACAAGTGCCGAATCCAACTCTCTTGGGGACAGTTCAAGCTTTAAATTGTCTTGCAAATAGTGAGACAAGTTATTCGCTATAATTTTCCCTGATAAAGACTGGCTTCCAAAAGGCCCATCATCAGTGAATAGTAGTGTTTTCGTTCCATTGATTCGGTCCAGTGCACTCATATAATCTGATATAATGCTCTCTGTGCATTTGCTAAACCTTAGTGAAGACAGAGAAACCAATTGATTCATTTTTTCTGATCTTAACATTACTGTGACATATTCCATTCCATGCAAGTACTCTGACAGAAACTTGTCCAGGTAGTTAAGGACTTGTTGACCAGGAAGTGATAAGGATAAGGAATTTGGGGGGTACTTTATACTTTGTGGGTGAGTAGAAACCCAGTAAGGATTCTCATGAAGTCTTGTACACCTTGTCCCTGCTAATTTCAATCTAAAAGAACTATTGCCTAATCCTCTCCAGTGTTCAAATATAATGGTCACATTATGTTTTGAAGGATGTGTGGACTTGAAAATTTCCCTTTGAAAAGCATCATCAGTAAGAGATCCATTTCTTGGTCTTTCTATACACACAGTGCTTATATCAAAACCATTGTATTTAAATACCTTGAACCAGTTCTTATCTGCAAGCAAAATCAATGATTTGCATATAGTGTTTTTGTCATAAATAATCTGAACATAAATTACTTTCTTTGAAGCATACCTGAAGAAATCATTCCTGGACACAAGGACTGAGCGATTTAATATTAAGCTTATCTGATTCCACCTGCTAATATTGAAGAGATCTCTAAACTTGGAGCATGAAGTTTCTTTGTCACTGAAATGGAACACATGTACACTATTCATGTGAATGCAAGGTTCCACCACTTTTGTGATGTTTACTGATCTTGCCCAGCATTGCAGGTCAAGCAAATTCTGGAGAGCACTGCCCATCTGCTCTGCATATTCAATGCTGAGAACCATGGGTTGATTGAGAGAAGTTTGACTAGAATCAATTGGCTCTTGAAGTTTCAATTTCACACTTGTAAGATCCTGTATAATATTCATTGCAGGATTTAATATAGTCATTCTGGAACATCCCCAGGGTGTTCTGCAGACCAAGTTATTCTCAATGACCACCACCGTTATTGTGAAGAGGAACAGGAAACATGAACACAACCACAACCAGGGGGACCTCATAGCAACACAATATTGGATTTTGACACCTGCGAGTACCGGAGTCCACGATGAAGAACTGGTGCGCTGTTGAATAAATTGGCTTTTACCCAGCAGCTAGGATTCCCCCACCCCACCCCACCCCACCCCACCCCACCCCATGTTAGCGGTCTGACTAACTCCAACAATAGACTTGAATAGACCAGCCAGCCAAATTCCTTCTGCAGCTTTCTGTAGCTATACATAGAATGATAAGATTTTAATGCCATATCCGTGTAGCTAGCTAATATTTATGGGGACTCTAGTTAGCTATATCAAATGATCATAAAATCGTAATAAGTCAGAGCCAATACCTTCAGTAGCTAAATTTAGTTGTTTTTATTTCTTATTGCAGCTAATTGGCTGATTCCAAGAGCTGATGATGCTGGCCTTAACGCTTTAATAACTGTCTTTGTTGATCTTGCATAGAAAAAAATCAGCAAGAGTATATCTGTAGATACTTGAGTCCTGTGTTCTGTTTTAATACTTTGAACCACTTTGAACCACTCTGAACAGTCTCTGTAGGTCAGCATTTGAGTATGGAAGAACCAGTAGAGCTTTAGCCAAAGTAGCTAAGCCACCAAATCAGAACTGAAAAGTATTAGAAATAACTGTTAGTGCTTCCATTCTTATTACATTTAATGAATGTGTGGAAGTAACTGTACATGAGCAATATCAGCATACTACTTGTATCCTTAAAATATCTGGACAAAGCATAATTGTAGGGCCAACTCTTAAAAAGTTATACAATCCTGATGAAAGAAGGACATTGACATAGATGCCGCATGCTAGTGTGAGGTTATAAGTGTGTTTCAACATGTTTAAAATGAAGAAAAGTAGTAAACAGTACACTCTCTCTCTACCTATTCCACACCTTTTCCACATTGAATTTTTTATATTTCAAGATGCTCCTACATCCTCCGCTCAATGCATCTCATCACCAGCACATGCTTATCAAATTCCCTCTTCACTGACATTTTATAGCCATAACCCATTCAAATCTGTGCTTCCTACCTTTGTACCCCTCACACATGCAAATGCACACACATGCACAATGCAACAATGCCTGAATACATGCACACACATCAAACACACACATGCAAACACACAACTATAAAAATTACTTAAAATGAGCTTACATTTATATATTTCATTTAATGAATGCAATATTTCATGGATGATCTAGCCTCATAATAGTTTATATTAACTTTTGTAGCATAAGGTCAGCTCCGATTTTCTCTCTTGTTAATGGTACATCACTCTATAATGGAAAGTAAAATGTGACATTAATTACAGTTATATTTGTAGAATGGGTACCTAAACCTAAAATTTCATATTGTGCATACAATATAATTTGAAACAAGGAAAATAATTTTAAAAAATCACACTTAACTTAGTATACAAGTGTCTGTCTGTCTGTGAGTAATACTACTCCCAAATGGAACCTCCAATCACCACAAATTTTTTAAGGTTTATTTGGGGTAGCACTGGGAGTGCATAGATTGATTGAGTTTTGTCTTAGGTAAAGCTCTGTGAGAAAAGTAATAAGGAATTCATAAGAAGCTTAAGAAATTATGGCCAATAGATTAAGGAACACATCTCCCAAACTTTAAGTCGGTGGTTTGTATTCTGGACTGGGATTTCTCCCTCCTTGCTTCCAATTCAACATCCTTTTTTTTCCTATTGTTCACCCAAAAAAATCCTCCTTATAGTTAACACATTATGCAAACTTATAAGGTTGGCTATGAAGGTATGTTGATGAAAGTGTGACAATATGTCAAAATTGCTACTCATAAAAACTCCACAGTCAAAATTGCTCTATTGGAGTGGAGTGGTATATCCTAAAAATGTTTTAGTAATCACATTACTTAAATGTGAAAATGTGATGGTCAACATTTTGTGTTAATCATGAGCTACATGAAATACTCCAAGCATACCTTAGTGTGACACATTTTTCAATTTGTGAAAATCATTAAATTCTTTCAATATATATGTATATTACAGTTGAAAGTTATTATAAATTGGACATATCATATATTATGCTAGTGTGTAACACCCTTCTCTTCTGATTCTCATAATATGCTAATTCATGTTGAACAAGGTCAAATATGATATGACGCCAGTGCAACCTCTGTTAATTGAGATTACCACAATGGTAAGTTGAGACGTTAACCTGTATAAAAAAATTGAAATTTCAGCGTGCATGCTTGCTATTAGGGATCAACCTGACTGACAAGCAACAACAGACATCGCAATTGAATAACAATGGAAGTGCAAGTGCAAGGAATGTGATTGAGATGAATGGGACAGATGTGGCCAGTATGGCTATTGGAAGTTGGACACAGTGACATCAGAGATTTTGAACAGTTTGGATAATTAGAAAGGACAATAGTAGTGATAAACAATAGATACGGCATGACTTCAGTTTTTTTAAGTGACTTTGTAGTTTGTGCATAGAATTTGGTTGTGTGACAATTGTCCAATTAAACCAGCCTATCTCTATTCTATACTAATTACTTGCAAAGCACTAGTCATCCTTATTTTCAGAATAAGTTAAGAGAAACAGAAACCAGAATAAGGTTATCTGATTTTGGCTTGTTGCAGATAACTGTAGGGAAACAATTGTACCAACAGGCATCATGGAGATTTGACTGCTTGTCTGGCTATCAACCTTTGGTTGAAGCAGTGTGAAGTCCAATCACTCACAATGGTGGCAGCACATGGGATATCGAGATCCCCAACCAAAGTTTGGCCAGAGAGGTGAACTCCTAGTGAGAGGAGGTTCATAGTGGGCTGAAGGCAATTTTTTTTACAAGGTTACACAAGCAGGTATGATTTTTTGAATGTTGCTGGGTTTTAGTGAAGAGTAAGTCATTGCCAAGAAAAAAATTTTTCACTTAGGCTCTTTCTTCAGGAGGAGGAAAGAGCACGTGGCTCCTCCTCAGGGAACCAATACAACAGGGATACCACATAAGTATCTTACCAGGAGTAGAGGAACTACTGGTACCAGTTACACCACTTCCCCTGCAGGAGTGAGAATAACCCACCATCTGAGGGAGAGCGATGCTCCCTTTATGACACCATTGCTACTGCCATATCCAATTATTCCTTTGCCCGAAGGAGCAGACCCAATGGCCGAGATGATGCACAGCTTATTATAGTTGGAGACAGCAAGAGCAGCCAGGGAGGATGCTAGGCAAGAGTGGCCAGAGGAGCACAAGACCTTACACCTTCATGGATTGCTTTCGGGCACTAGCATGCTAGCAGTGGCAAACCTGCTGGCCGAGGACCAAGCAGACTATGACCAAGTTAAAGATACACTCCTGCACATGTATAGAATCACCAGAGATTCTTGTCAATGGAAAGTGTTCCAGACCCCGTTTGACTCTGTCAACCCGGAGACTTGGTTAACACAACATAACCACTTCAACCAGTGGCTGGATTTAGCAGAAATGGAGGACAGGGAAACAATGTGTATGGAGCTTGTCATCTACAAACTACCTACTTGGCTGGAAGAGAGGATACGCAACCTCAACTGCCAGATGCACCGAGAGCTTACTGAAGCAATCATCTGCCACTTTGGAAATCAAAAGCCCTGGTTGGAGAAAAATGAAAAGGGTTTCAGGAAACAAAATCATTTCCCAGCTGACCAAGGCAGCAGGGAACAGAATTCTGATCCAAAGGTGAAGAGGAGAGAGTCGAATAGAGCCAGTGATGGACCACCTCCGTACTCCAGAGACGTGAAAACCATAGAGTGTTTCCATTACAGTAAATTCGGGCATTATCAAAGGGACTGCCAAGTCAAGATACCTCTGATAAAGACAGAAAATGCCAAGTTTAGCTCCGCATTAGCACCATCACCAGAATTAATGGAATGGACAAAGACGCTGAAGGTTGACGGGATAGATGTGAGAGCACTATTAGATACTTATTGTACCAAGTCATTAATACACCCAAAATGTGTCAGAACAAGAGACTATCTGGGCTGGAAATTCCTGTCTAATGCCGCTTCCAATCACAAGACATGGTTCCCAGCCACCACTATAACCCTGGAGCTGGAAGGAAAGAAACGAACATCACAGTGGGAGTGTCTAAACACCTGACAGAAGATATGTTGATGGGCAGAGACATCCCCGACTTCCACCAGTATTTGAAAAAAGTGTTAGAAGAAGATGACACTGAAGCATAAACTACCTCTACAACCACTGAAATAGGCATGGCCGTCACCCGGGCCAAGCGACAACAGCAGGAGGCTCTGGAGGAAGAAGAGCGCCAGCAACAGGATCTTGATGGGGCTTATGTGTCCACTTTCTCAACCAAGGAAGATATCAGTGACACTGTCTGTAACCCTGAGAATAGTGAGATGATTGAACTGGCACCAGTAAACCCAGAGGAACCGCAAGTGACCCATGCCACGTCTCAGACAAGTGACCAGACTCACGACCTAGACCAGCCAGAAGCAGTAGATACCTTCTGTACAGATGAGCTGCAAACTGAAGAGGTAGAAGTTCTCACCCCAGAGGAGTTGGGTAAAGCCCAAAGGTATGATACCACCTTAAAGCAGATCAGAGCTAAAGTGGGAGAGAAAGACAGCTCTTACTATTGGGACCAGGGTATTTTAAAGAGAGAGCCGTACACGAACTTTGGCAAAGCCCTGGTAGTCCTCCCCCAGGTTATAAGAGTTAAAGCATTATGAATGGCCCATAACCTGCCAATAGCAGGATATTTTGGAAGAGAAAGAACTCTAGGTGCACTAAGAGAGCGAGTGGATTGGCCAGGCATAAACAAAGATGTTAGTCTAATGTGTGCGAGTTGTCAGGTGTGTCAGAAGAGTGAGCCAGCCTTAATATCGAAAGCCCCTCTCTACCCATTATACCGGAACCATTTATCCATATAGAAATGGACTTATTTGGACTTTTGAAACAAATGAAGTCGGGAAATAATATATACTGGTAGTGATGGACTACACCTCCAAGTGGTTGGAGGCCTATACACTCAAAAGTGTAACCAGTGAAACCATTAAGTGTTTAGATGACCTAATATCCCAAGTAGGAATCCCGGAGGAACTACTCACAGACAATGGGTCTAACCTGGCATCCTAAACTATGAGAAGTTAAAACGGATCAAAACCTCCCCTTATCACCCCCAGACTGATGGAATGGTTGAGCATTTTAACACCACCCTTAAGACCATGCTAAGAAAGCTTATCCAAAATCCAAAGGTGGAATGGGACAATTGCTTGCACCACATGTGTGCATATAGGGGAACAATTCATAAGACGACCGGATTTTCCCCCTATCAAATGCTATTTGGCCAACCCATGAGAATGCCCCTGGACCAGATGGTACGGTTTTGGAAAGGGAAAGAGGAGAGTGGCCAAAACACAACTATTGAATTTGTCGAGACCCTAAAGAGCAACATTGAAGCAGTTAGGGACTAGGCACTTAAGAGAGAGACAAAAAAAAAAGGGAAGCCAAAAGATTTACCATGACAGGAAGTTGGTGGTGAAAGAGTTTGTTTTGGGAGATTTCGTATTAGTGTTTCGGCCCATACGTACATCCAAGCTTGACAATCAGTGGCAAGGACCTTACCCAGTCAGTAAGAAGATCACTGATGTGACCTACCAGGTTGACTTAGGTACCACTGGGAAAAGGTTTCATACTTTTCACGTAAATTGTATGCTGAAGTGGACATCCCCAGCCCCTGCTGTATTTATAACCCTAATGAGCAGGATAAGCAACCCATTGAGCAAGAGAACAATTTAAATGGAAGTCAAGAGAGGGAGTTGAGTGCATTACAAGAGAAATATGCAGATGTGATACAGGATGTGCCTGATAGAATGTCCTTGGTCCAGCACTTGATCCCTACCACAAATGTACCACCAATCAGACTGCCCCCATACAAATTAGCACACCACTCAAAAGAATTCTTAAGAGAGGAAATTTCAGACCCTGCTCGAACAAGCATTCTTGATCCTTGAACAAGTCCATGGGTGCCTTCAATAATTTTGGTTGCCAAAAAGGATGGATCTAACGGATGTGCGTTGATAACAGGAAATTGAATGCAATCACTTTGGGTGATACTTACCCAATTCCACATATTGACAAACTTAACGATGGAATTGGAGTGTCAAAGTACATAATAATTCTGTATTTAACTAAGGGAACTACCAAGTCCCAGTAGCCCCTGAGCACAAGGAAAAGATGGCGTTCATCACCCTGTACGGCAAATACGAATTCTCAACCATGCCATTCAGTTTGGTGTCCATTCAGTTTGGTATCCACTCCATCGACCATCCAACATCTGATGAATAAAGTGCTCCATGGACTACACCAATTTACAGTCGCCTACCTGGGCGATATCCGGATGCACAGTGCGTCCTGGAAGGAGCATCTGGTGCATCTCAACCAAGTGTTCGAGAGGTTATTGGCAGCTGGCCTTCATGTGAAGCGGAAGAAGTGTCACTTTGCCACAAACAAGTGTGTTTACTTGGGACATGTGATAGGAGGTGGCACCATCAGTCCCATGCAGTGCAAAGTAAAGGCTGTACAGGAGTTTTCACAGCTGAAGAACAAGAAACAGGTGAGGTCGTATCTGGGACTCTGTGGATACTACCAGAAATTCATTTCTAATTTCTCCACAGCAGCCTGTCCCTTGTCCAACCTCACCAAGAAAGACCAGCCAAAGCAGGTCAAGTGGACCTATACATGTGAGACAGCCTTCATGGAATTAAAAGAAACTCTATCAAGAGATCCAATACTAGCAACACCAGACTGGATGACACAATTCATACTGCAGACTGATGCATTTGGCATGGGTCTAGGCTTTGTTTTTAGCCAAATCAACAGCAAGGGAGACTAACACCCCTCAGCATTTGTAAGTAAGAAGTTGTTGCCACATGAGTGCAACTACTTGGCTATTTAGCATGAAGCTCTAGCGATTGTAAAGGGCATCCAGCATTTCTGTACATACCTAGAAGGTACAAAGTTTAAGATCAAAATGGATCATAATCCGCTTACCCACATGTCAACATTGAAAGACAGTCACAGCAGACTGGCTTGTTGGGCCTTAGCATTACAGCCTTTTGATTATACCGTGGCACATAGAAGTGGCCATACTAATGCTAATGCAGATGGAATTTCCAGAAACCAGGGTTCTCTTTTTAAGGAGAGAGGGATGTCAGGGATCAACCTGACTGATGAACAGTAACAGACATCACAATTGACTAACAGTGGAAGTACAAATGCAAGGAATGTGATTGAGATGAATGGGACAGATGTGGCCAGTATGGTTATTGAAAGTTGGACACAGTGACATCAGAGATTTTGAACGGTTTAGATAATTAGAAAGGATAATGATAGTGATAAACAATAGATACGGCATGACTTGAGTTTTTTTTTAAGTGACTTTGTAGTTGTCATCTTTGAAGTTTGTGCATAGTGTTTGGTTGTGTGACAATTGTCCAATTAAACCAGCCTATCTCTATTTCTATACTAATTACTAGCTAAGCGCTAGTCTTCCTTATTTACAGAATAAGTGAAGAGAAACAGCAACCAGGATAAGGTTTTCTGATTTTGGCTTTTGCAGACAACTGTAGGGAGACAGTTGTACCAACAGGTGTCATGGAGATTTGACTGCTTGTCTGGCTGTCAACCTTTGGTTGAAGCAGTGGGATGTCCAATCTCTCACACTTGCACAGACAAAGAGAGATGCAAACATCTTATTCTAAGGTGAAATTACATCATACCCACTATGAGAAAAAGCTTGGAAAAATAGTAGTAGGATACAAATATATTGTAATCCGTTTTCTTCTACTTTTTACTAGGTTGGCTTGCTCATTATGAAGTAAATACATGAGTTAAAATTATTTACTATAGAATGGAAAAATATAATAAGTAACTTATTAAATTTAATATTATAAATCTTGCATATCATTTAGCCAACTACAATTCATCAGTGTAACCAAGTCTTGCAGACATATTTGACCCTGACTCTTTCATCTGCAAATAGATTACCAAGTAGTAAAACATCCTAGAAAGCAGTGATGTATTGAACAATTTTATCTGTTGAACATTGTTGTGATACATGTATTACATATTAAAATGGTTAGAGATTACCCACATGCACAGAAAGGTAATTACAATCTAGCAAGAAAATTATTCCTAGTCTGCATGCTTAGTCTGCATGCATAGTCCTCATGCAGTCTGCATGCATAGTCTGCATGCATAGTCTGCATGCATAGTCCGCATGCTGTACAAAGGTGAACTGCAATCTAGCGAGAAAATTATTTCTTTGTCCGCATGCATATGAAGATGAACTGCAATCTAGGCTATTTAAGCATCTTTAAGTTCACTTACTTGGTCTGCATGCATTGCCATGTCTAGCTACCAGAGTGGTATGTGCAGGCCTGGGCTATATGAGACCAAAATGTGATCTATCTATGGACTTGTTATCAGTCGAATTCATGGACCTGTAGTATGCATACACAGTGACAACTGGGCTCTGCATAGACATGCACTGAGTCACAGTTGGCTGCACTTCTTATTTTGGGCATATTATTGTATGCAAGGCACCAGGACTATATTATAGGGTCAGACATGATCCCAATCAAACATTTAAATCTTCAGTAATCATTATCAAATTTCTGTAGGCAACCAATAGAAAATATTGTAATTAGTTCTATATATATATATATATATATATATATATATATGTATGTATGTATATATGTATATGCTAATTATGTGTGTGTGTGTGTGTGTGTGTGTGTGTGTGTGTGTGTGTGTGTGTGTGTGTGTGTGTGTGTGTGTGTGTGTGTGTGTGTGTGTGTGTGTGTGTGTGTGTGTGTGTGTGTGTGTGTGTGTGTGTGTGTGTATGTATATGCTCATTATGTTTACATAAACGTAGAATAAGTGCCAAAAAATTTAGAATTATGCAAAAATATATATATTATGAAGTAGTAGCTAGCAGTGAATAATAATAGGTACCTTTAACACACTGTTCTTTTATTACCTAGCTTTGTCCACAAACATCGGGAAGAAATGTTCTGTACTCTGACTGCAGTTCTTAGTGAGTGGATGCGCGTTTTAGGTTTTAGTCGGTCTATTTCAGTTTATTCAGGTTCTGTCTATTCCGTGACACTCTCAGAACGTGTAGGGTCCATGCTGAGACACTTCGACTTTCATCATACAATGCTTCAGATGAGTGAATTTTCATGAGATAATTATGCAAGAAAGCTAACCAAAAAGCAATCAAAATTACGGTGTTTCATAACCAGTTCTTAATTACATTTTTCCCAGATTCCTATTCATTATTTATTTTATATCTTTAGAGGATGCATGAGGGATACACTTTAGAGGCATGACTCCGTGACAGCATATGAATTGGAGCAAGATGGAGAAACCAGCATAAATATTATTGATACAAACCAACCTGACAAAAAAAGTGAACTCTTACAAAATGAAATGTGTATGAAATAAAATATGCATGCAATCACTACATATGATACCTCCTTGTTTGATTTAAACAGATACTTATGACATCATCAGATTATTATTGTGGAAATGTACAAACTTCAATCAATTGTAATCATCATGTGTGTGTATAATATATATATACTAGCAGCATATACCCAGCATTACCCAGCCAATATCAACATGAAATATAATAGAAGCTACTCAAATTTCGGCTTTATTGTTCCTTTGGCTATAATTAACCACGCCCATTGGTACACCTGCATTCAGTTAATACACTCACTCCCTTACTTGGGGAACACATGCCGAATTTCAGCCTGATTGGTCCTTAAATTAGCTTTTTCTAGCCAAAATGACTTTCTATGGGTGTGGCTATGGCAAAATCACACCCATTACCATGCCATCATATGTTTAGTAATGCTCACTCAGATTCTTAGAGAGCTCATGCCAAATTTCAGCCATTTTGGTTCTAGTGTTTGGTCATGATGCCTAGACATATACATACAAACATGCATACATACATACAACCAAAATATATATTAAAATGGGTTTGTGAATTTAACTACTTAGGTTCAATCTTTATTCAAAAGTTTGTCTTTTTTTGGCACTCTTTTTATTTACACACCAATGAATAGTGGTGTAGCAAGGAGGGATCCCACCCATGTTACTTTCAAAGTCAATTTGTGTATGTTATAAGTCTGTCGCTCCAAGGGGTTGATGGCCAAAGTACCATTTTTGGCCTTTTTGGGGGGCCTGACATAAAAACAGAAATGGGTGTGGTCATATTCATGTACTTAAACATTCCCCAGATTATATTGATTCCAATTATATATGGGTTCATGGGTCTAACTCCATTGGTTCAAGTGTATTTACTGAAATACCATTTTTGGCATTTTTTGCCTTACACAAGGAAAGGAAGAGGTGTGGCCAGGTGAAACCCAGCCCATGTTACTCCCAGAGTCAAGTTGTGTATACATAGTAAGTTTTAGATCTGTGGCTCCAAGAGTTTTTTCTGACAAAAATACCATTTTTTACTATTTTCATCACCATGGTAACCATTTTTCAAAATTTTTAGCCCATGTTTTAAGTTGGGTCAAAACCTATTATCATGCCAACTTTCAGAGAAATCCACCCACATGTTTGGCCAGAATGATGGTACAGACAGACAGACAGACCGACCGACCGACCGACCGACCGACCGACCGACCGACCGACCGACCGACCGACCGACCGACCGACCGACCGACCGACCGACCGACCGACCGACCGACCGACCGACCGACCGACCGACCGACCGACCGACCGACCGACAGACAGACAGACAGACAGACAGACAGACAGATATCTCTTTATATATATAATATATATATATATAGGAGATATACATATTAATTGAAAGTATCAATAAAAAATGTTAAAATAATATTTTTGTTCTGATTTCACTGATCATTTCCTCCCTTATCTGAGGAATCACATCCTGCATACAAGTAGAGGGGAAAAGATGATGAAAAGAGAGAGAGATAACAAAGTCATTGATATTATAGTATTGTGACAAACCTGATGAAAGTTGAATTTTAGGTCCAACGCTTGGAAACATGCATACTGTAAAAGACAATAGGAAGAGAAGACAATAGAAAGAATAAGCTCAAGTGTGAGCTGGACTGACCAGAAGTACAAACACACAAACACACAAGAGGATGATAGCTTACCAAGCACAAGAAGACTCTACAACCATAGTTGTTACTCTGGCATGGTATATCCTATAAATATAGACAAAGTATAAGAATATATTGGAGCATGCAGGTGCATATGCATAGAACACAACGCACGCACGCACGCACACACACACGCACACACACACACACACACACACACACACACACACACACACACACACACACACACACACACATATATGGTCTGGAGAGCACGCACGCGCACGCACACACACACCACACACACACACACACACACACACACACACACACACACACACACACACACACACACACACACACACACACACACACACACACACACACACACACACACACACACACACACACACACACACACACACACACACACACACACACACACACACACACACACACACACACACACACACACACACACACACACACACACACACACATATATAATATATATGGTCTGGAGGATCATTGTCCTCCTAGAGCCCATGTTCGCAACCTTGAGTCCTTTGTGATCTGTTGCCTTCAGATCATCCTGGGTGTCTCAGTCAGGGAAAAAAAGCACCATATCACCATGTGTGTGTATATATGTGCATATGTGTGTGTATATATGTGCATATGTGTGTGTATATATGTGCATATGTGTGTGTATATATGTGCATATGTGTGTGTATGTGTATATATTTGTATATATGTGCACAATATATATTTATATATATCTATATATATCTATATATATATATTAGAAGACCTATGTAACTATGTAACTGACTATGTAACTATGTAACTGACTATGTAACTATGTAACTGACCATGTAACATGTTAGTCCGTTTCTCAAAATCCCTCTGTTAGATTTTGACCAAACTTTTAGGGATGGAGGAGATCCACCCTGAGATGGTTTTATGCCAGGTGGCATGTGTGGGAAAAAACAAAATTTGTCTGTCTGTCTGTCTGTCTGTCTGTCTGTCTGTCTGTCTGTCTGTCTGTCTGTCTGTCTGTCTGTCTGTCTGTCTGTCTGTCTGTCTGTCTGTCTGTCTGTCTGTCTGTCTGTCTGTCTGTCTGTCTGTCTGTCTGTCTGTCTGTCTGTCTGTACCATTATTCCGGCCAAACCGGTATGTGGATTTCTCTGAAACTCGGCATGATGATAGGTTTTGACCCAACTTAAAACATGGACTAAAAATTTCGCAAAATGGTTACCATGTTAACAAGAAAAAGGCAAAAATGGTATTTTGGCCTGAAAAACTCTAGGACTAACAGACCTCCAACACTGAGAAACAGGAGCCACCACCACTACCACCATGACCAAACACCCACCACCACTTATATTGGCCGGGCAATGCCGGGTATATGCTGCTAGTGTGTGTGTATATATATATATATAAAGTCAAGGACAAACTGAAATTTGCAACAGGAAATTTAAAAAAAAAAAGTTTTTAACAAATAAATGTAAAACTTAAATGTAGCTACTAGGGCATGCCAGGGCTATATTTAAAGCATTAGTGCTTCAAATATACAGTAGCATATCCAGGTTAGCTTAACAAACTAGTGTGTGTGATATAGCATACCCAGGTTAGCATGATATAGTATACTCAGGTTTAGCGTGATATAATGCTAGAATGCTCAGGTAAGCATGAAAACAAGTATTCCTTTGATAAATATTTCTTTTTTCTCTTTTTAGTGTTTTTAAGTATATTTCCTGTGGCTAATTTCAGTTTGCCATAGGCAACCCTTATTCTATACCTGATTCAGTTTGTTGCAGCGTGGACTGCATTTAGCAAATACCTTATTACATAATTTGTAAACAAATATTTTGTTACACAATTGTTACACTGTGCATCAATGGAAGTGGCAATAAATATTCCTGCACTGAAAATACAACTTACTTCTAGCATTTAGTCAATGTTACTTGGCCTGGATCTTGATATTTCTGGCCACATTCTTTGAAAGACCTGTGGAAATTTATTAGTCAAGTAAGTTACCAGAACCTGAATGTGGCATTGCTCTTCACAGTGAGATAATCTACCCACTCGACTTATAGACTGGTGAAAATTCAGGCTGAGCCTATGAAAAAGAGAAAGGAGGAAAAAAGAAGAAAAATAAAGGACACTTAGGAATATAACAACTGCTTTTCTACTGGAAGGGAGGGGGGAGGGGGAATGAAAGAAAAGAAAAGAAATCAAAATGCTGAATTTTCACTGGAAAGAAAGGGGATAAAGGCAAGAAAAAAGACAGATGAAAAAGATAGAAGGAAAGGGGGGAAAAAAGATTGAAGGGATAAATATGGAATGGAAAAAATATAAAAGAAAGAAAGAAAGAAGAAAAGAAAGTGGGGGAAAAGGTGGAAAAGATCAGTATTCAAATATGATGGACACATTATATTTTGAAGCATGTATAGACTTGAAAATTTCCCTTTGAAGAGCATCATCAGTAAGGGATCCATTTTCTTGTTCATTCTATACACACAGTGCTTACATTAAAACCATTGTTTTTAAATACCTTGAACCAGTTGTTGTCTGCAAGCTTAATCAATGATTTGCACATAATGTTTTTGTCATAAACAATCTGAACATAATTTACTTTTCTTGAAGCATACCTAAAGAAATCATTCCTGGACATAATGACTGAGCAATTTAATATTAAGCTCATCTAATTCCATCTGCTCACATTGAAGAGATCTCTAAACTTGAGCATGAAGTTTCTCTAACACTGAAATGGAACACACAGGTGATTATTCACATGAATGCAAGGTGCCACCACCTTCGTAATGTTTACTGACCTGGTCCAGCACTGCAGGTTAAACAAATTCTGAAGAGCATTGCCAATCTGTTCTGAATAGTCAACGCAGAGAACTAAGGGTTGAATTTCAATAAAATTCAATTTCAAACGTGTGAGACCCCACCATAATACCATAATATTTATGGAAGGATTTGATAGAGTGGCTAAGCCATTCTGTAACACCCCCCTGGGTGTACGTTATTTCTTTTCTAGCTAGGAAACCCCTAGAGTTATAAATGTACTCTAACGAATGCCTGCCCGAATTCAACCGGCAGTCCCAGCTAATATAAATCATGAATGAAAGCTATTCTGGACGGGACTGGAGTGGTCATGCTGTATCAACCTTTACCCGTTTTCACGTGGCACTACAATTCTAAAGAAGTATTCACCTCAAGTCAAATGTCATCTAGGTACAGAATCCTACTTCCTAAAACTAAGTTCCCTCTGCGAACAAATCCTCTCCTCAGTGATCATTCCATCAGAACTACTGCAAAGTTTGACCAATTGTACCAATGGCAACTGGACCATAGAGATGCATCCAAGAGCTTTTCTCTCCATGATGGTCCTCCCTATGCTAATGGTGTACCCCACATGGGACATGCACTCAATAAGATCTTGAAAGATATTGTGAACCGCTTCAAACTTTTGCGTGGCTACAGGGTTCTCTATCGGCCAGGATGGGATTGCCATGGGCTTCCCATTGAACTCAAGGCTTGTAGAGATGTAGGGGCACATGATGGCACAGTTAATGCAATTAAAATTCGAACAAAAGCTTCACAGTTTGCTGTAGGTGCAATAAATAATCAAAAACATGCATTCATCAGCTGGGGTTGTCTTGGTGACTGGGATAACCCTTATCTCACTATGGATAAAGAGTATGAAGCCAATCAGTTGCAAGTGTTTTATGATATGTATAGGAGAGGGTGTATTTATCGAGGCTTCAAGCCAGTGTATTGGTCACCATCTACCAAGACTGCTCTAGCTGAAGCTGAATTAGAGTACAGAGATCATGTAAGTAAATCTGCCTATATCCTGTTTCCTCTTGTGACCAAGTCTTTTTCGAATCTTGGTGATATTGGGAACGACACAGTTTCTGCTTTGGTCTGGACCACAACTCCTTGGACTCTGATAGCCAATGAAGCCATTTGCTATCATCCAGCTCACTCCTACGACCTGGTGAGGATTACGAATGGTGTATTGCGAAACAAAGTAGTTCTTATTGGAAACAAGAGTCTTGACAAACTTGGACACATTATTGGTGATTACGAATCACTTGGGTCAGTTTCTGGTTCCCAACTGGAAGGGACTTACTATGCAAACCCTGTGGACCAAACACGTACTGATTCCTGTCCCTTTCTTCCTGCAGACCATGTTAGTGATGAAGAAGGCACTGGACTGGTGCACACCGCTCCTGCTCATGGCTATGATGACTACACAGTTGGCATGAGGCATAATCTGTCGCTGAATTGTTTAGTGAATAATGAAGGGAAGTATACCAGGGAGGCAGGTGAACGTTTGGAAGGTCGATCCGTACTCAACGACGGAAATGAAGTAATTTTGGCTAATCTAAGAGATGTGGGAGCTTTGATTCATGAAGCCCCATACGCTCATCGCTATCCATACGACTGGAGGAGCAAAATGCCAGTGATTGTCCGTGCAACGGAACAGTGGTTTGCAAATGTGAAGTCTCTCAAGGAGCAGGCAAGAAGTACCATCAAGAATGAAGTAACCATGCATCCACCCAGCTCCAAAAACAGACTGCTACCTATGCTCGATGGCAGGGAAGATTGGTGCATTTCCAGGCAGCGTGTGTGGGGAGTGCCTCTCCCAGTCTTCTATAACAAACACTCGGGAGAGCCGCTCATCACAGAAGAAACCATCTCCCACATACGGGAATTAGTGGGTAAACATGGTACAGACTGCTGGTGGGATTTATCCACCACGCAGCTTTTGCCTCCCGCATTACGTAAAAATGCAGAAGATTACAAAAGGGGTGAGGACACCATGGATGTGTGGTTTGACAGTGGGTCTTCCTGGGCTTCAGTTTTGAAAGATTCAGATTGTAAGGCTGACTTGTATTTGGAAGGCTCGGATCAGCATCGTGGCTGGTTTCAGTCGTCACTGCTGACCAGTGTAGCTGTCCAGGGGAGAGCCCCATATCGCACCGTGGTCACTCATGGATTCGTCCTGGACAAGACTGGAGACAAAATGTCTAAGTCCATCGGAAATGTTACTTCACCTGAGGATATCATCAGTGGGAAGATGCTAGGTGCAGATGTGATGCGTTTGTGGGTGGCTTCCTGCGATTACACTCAAGACATCCAACTCAGCGACCTCGTGCTGAAGCAGAGCCAGGATTTTTTACAGAAGATGCGAATCACCTGTCGGTTCATCCTTGGCAACCTTGCTGACTTTGATCCCAGGAGTGATGCCCTTCCATATCACAAACTTTCAAAGCTCGACTGCTATTTTCTTCACCTCTTGAGAGACTACAATCAGAGTGCTCTTAACGCCTACGAGAGTTACAAGTTCTCCGACTTCTACCAATCATTGGTTTCCTTTGTCCCCATCGAGCTTTCATCATTTTATTTCAACATAATCAAAGACCGGATGTACTGTGATGCGGTGGCTAGTGAGAAGAGGAGGTCCACTCAAACTGCTCTCTACCATCTTCTAGTGACACTGGTTCAGTCTGTGGCTCCTTTAGTCCCGCACTTGGCGGAGGAAGTGGCACAGCACCACCCACTGCAAGGTTGGTAATGCAATGATAAGTAACAATACTACCCTAATAGGTGTATGTAAAGTGGCTGTTGCAGAGCAAACCCTGCTATTCTTCTAACCCCCTCTCCCTTCTACACAACATTTTGTACAGTGCAGTTTCTCTGTTTTGTGATTTTCTTTATCTTACATGTCCTTGAAAATCACACTAGTAAACTCTGCCTTCCTCCACCACTTTCAAAGTTGATTAAAAGAAGTATTGCATTGTCTTTTTTCCTAATTTTGTCTTCTCTTATTTCTATTTGTAATTTAATGTAATTTACATGCAGTTCCTAAAATTTCAGACTTACTTAGGTATGTTCCATTCAATAAGTTGTAGAAAATCCCATTATAACTCTGAGACATACAACCATTTCCAGTTCATTGTGTTGTGCTTTTTTTTCTTCATTTTGTTTTCTTTCATTTTGTTTTCTTTTATATATATATATATAATGGATATATGGACAGACACATAACATATGAACTTACAGTCATTGATACATAAATTTATTACTATCAGTTTTTGGGGCGTAGGGTGGATTGGTACACATTGTTAAATTGGCTTATAAATAACTTGTGGCTTAATGGAAAAAAAATAGGAAAAAATTAAGATTAAACACTAGCTGCAAATGGGGGAATTTCTTTTATTAATATATATATATATATATATATAGTCATGTGTGTGAGTGCCTATGAGTGCACACATATTATGTCCATCTATTCATGTGGTCATGTGCGCTAGATGTAACTTTTTACATACGCATAGCTGTACATTAAAGGTCTGTCCACACCACAAACCGGTTTGTACCCCTCTCCAAGAAAAGCAAGTTTCAACTGTTTTAATGTGTCGACACTGGTATAATGCTAAGCACTACCTGTGTGGGCTGATTAATTGGTTGGGCTGATTAATTGGCGTGGGCTGATTAATTGGCGTGGGCTGATTAATTGGTGTGGGCTGATTAATTGGCGTGGGCTGATTAATTGGTGTGGGCTGATTAATTGGCGTGCGCTGATTAATCAGCATGGTCTGATTAATTGCCTTGCATGTACTTCGTATCAAAATGGAGATTTCATTTGCTCTTGAGTGCTTCTTTATTCTGTCCTATTACTCCATGAAATGCCATCCCACAGCGGAGGAGGAGCTGTTAGTAGCTAAACTCCTAATAATGCAAATGAATAATAAAACCACAAATGTTCAATACATCTGAAGCCACTTGAATGCCTACCATACAGGTGACTTCACACGAACCTGTTCGGATGAAACCCATTCCAGTGTACAATGTGGACAGGCCTTAACCCTATTGTGCTAAGCAGTGTGTTCCATATTCAAGATTGTTGTGGTAAATTTCATTATTCCTTTCTTCTTAAGTGTTTGAGTGGACGTTTGGTGATGAAATGGTGACGAATGATACAAAAAATATTGTACTATATATTTTTCCTTTTGTGTACAGTTAATCATGTGCGTTATATGCACTGCCAGTGAGTCTATGCAAGCTCATTCCTGTTCAACAGAATATAAACTTTGTGCAAATGAATAATAAAACCATGTTGATCTTTTTTCGTGGCTTTATCGTATATAAAGTGTATATGCAACTAGTTAACGGAGTGACTAGAGGAGGTTGCATATTGAAGTGTGTGGCCACACAACTTCATCAGTTGGTGCAATAGAAGGCAGAAAGTTTGAACGTAGTCTCCTGAAACGGGTAAAGGGTTGTGGGTGTGTTAGCACACCCTTTTTATACTGATACAGATCAGAGATACCCATGGCATTTTATGTGCACATTCATTTAGATATTTAAGCTCAAATGTTAGAATGTTGATGTTAACAGAATGAAGAGAATGGTATGAGTATTACGATTCACGAGACTTGTGTATCACATGTGGTGTTATCATTGCAGAAAGCATCTTCAAGACATTGTGGTCAGACTCTCCGACAGAATGGGAGCAGCCTGAACTCTACAAGAAAATGGACCTCCTTCGTTCTATCACAGCACTCTCCAATAAGGCCATTGAGAATGCACGCATCTCCAAGTTCATCCGCAGCTCCTTGGAAGCTGACATTAGCATACACACCAAATCTAAAGCTATTTTATCAACTCTCACTGAACTGACCACATCATTGCCTAGCAATGGATGTGATTTGGAGTTTTCACTCAGTGACCTTTTCATTGTGTCCAATGTCTCTCTCTGTGATGTGCCACTTCGAGTTACGGATTATCCAGAAAACATTTTTTCTGAAGCACGCTCTGTGGAGTGGTGTGGGGAGGAGTATGTGGTGGAGGTGGTGGCTGGACCAACAGCTGCATCTTCAGGTGTCAGAAAATGTCCTCGTTGCTGGAAATGGTCGTGTCCTGAGGGGGAGGAGTTGTGCGTGCGTTGTGAAGCAGTGGAACAACCAAGATTGAAAAGAGAAGGAGAATAGAGACAGAGTGCTTACATATTTCTAACTTGAGCTTGTTTGTGTGTTTTGTATAAGTATTTCTTGAAAATTATAACAAATAAATATAAAGTGTGTTTTATTCCTTCCAACTTTTACATGGTCTCACTCATATCTTAGGGGTTGAAGATATCACAGGGTGGTTTTGTCATAGTGATTGCAATAATTTAAATATTGAACCATTATTAACCTCCTTTTTTCTCATCCATCATGACGAACTTGAAAGTGGGTGTGCATGCGTGTTTGTTTGATCGGTGGACAAGCACTGTAAATACAATTGATGCACTGATTGGAATTAATAAATTTAAGGAACCGATTTACATTATGGGTTGCATGGATGTGTTCGTTTTCTTTTTTTTTTTTTTTTTTTTTTTTTTTTTTTTTTTCTTTTTTTTACAGGTGAATAAGATAAAGTTGCATGTTGAAAAATGGACTAATTCATTTTGGTTTTTTTCTTTTATTTTAAAAAATCTATTTTTGTTTATTAAAAAAAAAAAATTAAAAAAAATCAGAATCATGATCACTCTAGATGGAAAGAGCTGAGTTAATCTCCTTCACACTTTCTAAATATCAAGATTTAACCAAGCCAGCAATGCCAGTTGTTTTTTTGATAAATGATACAAAAGAATTGAACTGTATCAAAGCAATTTTGAATCAAACTTGTCACTATCCAAGCGATAGTTTCAATAGTTTACTTTCTCCCTGAACACTTTAATACTCAGTTTTCTTGATTGCAGATGGAGTGTAGAAACAAAAAAAAAAAAAAAAAAAAAAAAAAAAAAAAAAATTAAAGAGTTATACACCAATAATTGAATTGAATTTTAGTCATAGCTACACTCCCAATCAAACATCACCTCTTCTTTTTTTTTTGGAAATATGTTGCACTGAGTATGTACGTACCTTACCACATTGCTCCGCTTTAAAGGTTGCTGTCGACAAATTCCCTGGTGTTGACAAGTTCCTTGGTGTCGGCAAGTTCAAATCCAAGACAAGCTGAAATAGAGAATTTTGTGGACACTTATTAAGGGAAATCCTTATGGCCCTGTCGAAAGATGACGTTGAGACATTTCATCGTGATGGCTATTTATTGGTAGAAAATTTTCTTTCTCATGAAGAATGTGACAGATTAAGGGAGTCTGCCTTCGACCTAGTGGAAAAAGCGGACTTTAGTCTGCATCCAGCCATCACTTTTTCTACTAAAGTGACAGAGGGAAGTCTCTACAAAGCGGATTACTTCCTCAACAGTGGCGATAAAATAAGGTTCTTCTTTGAGGAAGGTGCTGTAGATCAGCATGGGAAGCCTATGCTAAATCCTAAGGTAGCCATGAACAAGATTGGCCATGCCTTGCATGAGCTTGAACCATGTGCCAAAGAAATAACGTTCAGTGATAAAGTAAAGGAAGTGGCCAAGTCCCTGAAGTTACAAAAACCATGTGTTGTCCAAAGCATGGTGATCTTCAAGCCTCCTAAAATAGGTGGTGAGGTGAAACCACACCAAGATTCCACTTTTCTCTATACCTTACCAATGAACCTGTTGGGATTTTGGATTGCTCTGGAAGATGCTGACCTTGAGAATGGGTGCATGTGGTTTGCTCCTGGATCTCACACAAAAGGAATATTGGGTCGGTTGAAGAGAAAGACTGAGGAGAATGGAGTAGTAAGTACGTTCTTTGAAGGAGACACACCCAGTACACATCCTGATGAATTTGTCGCTGTGCCTGTTAAGAAAGGTAGTCTGGTGCTTATTCATGGAGAAGTGGTACACAAGAGTCATGCTAACTTGTCGGAGCGCTCCAGGAATATTTACACTTTTCACTTGTATGATGCAGCTACCTCTGCTTGGAGTGAGAGCAACTGGCTGCAACCTACTGACACATTACCTTTTTCTGTGCTGTACGAATAAATTAACTAGCATTTCAACTGATGCAATATTGTACCTACCTATGTCGACCACCCAAATGTATTTTGTACCAATACTGTGTTTCACACTTGGAAAAGAAGGGTAATCTCTGTTCTATAGAGATGGAGTTGGCAAATTCTTAAATTAGGGTGGTGGGTTAAACCATATATATATATATTATTTTGGCTGCAGAAAGCTGTAATTGTCAAATATGAGTCTACCAAAGCATTAGTCCATTAGTAATAAGCATGTTGTGACTTACTCCTCCCTGCCCCCAAAAATCCTTTCTAAATTGTGGAAGGGAAGTGTGAACTTGTAGTCAGTGTCTGTGGCTGGCTACATGGATGATCACTTATCTGAGCTTTGCTGTACTAGGAAGTTCACTCCACTGTCACTAATTAGTGGGAGTAAAAAAAATCAACTCTAGGTCCAAATTTTATCACAGTGAAAACTGTCCATAACAGAATGCAAACATAGTCACATTGTATGCCGTCCCACTCCAAAGTAGTAATTGCACCACACAATCAACCAGTAGATCAAATTAACCAAGTGAATTACTACTACAGTTTGCAAGATACTTAGGTACTAAATTTTGGTATTACGTTATCTTTATTAAATGCTGGATATTTTCGGGGAGGGAAAGGATCTGTTGTTATTAAATACTCTTTTTGTAATTGATAGGTAATCAATTTCCTTACCATATCTTTATAATCAAGTTATACTTGAGCACTTCTACTGTCATTGACCAGCACATTCATCCAGCCCATGGTGTTCTCACATGGAGAAGCATAGGCTTCCTCCATTGCTCTCATGCTCTTCCAAGGAGTGTTTGCAATATAACCTTGGTGTGGGTAATGTAAAACTTTCACAATGACTACAGAGCTTGTGGGTGAAGTCAGACATCATGCACAACTGTGTATGATTTCCATAACTGAAGGACAGACCATAACGTTGCTGGAAAGATACCACTGCTGGTTTAATGCATACCCCTCACGAAGTATAATCAAGCAACTCTTCAGATATACCACTACTATGCCAGTGATTACTACAGATAGTTGGTGGTGCTTACTTTGTTTGGTAGCACTGTAAATGTATTCTCAGTTTGTGTGCCTATGCCTATACCTCTCCAACAGTGGTACTCATTGATATAACAATCACATAGCAACATATGACCAGTTAGGCAATAGTCAACGTAAACAACTGGATATTGAAAAAGGCAAGTGAAATGAAATGGATGATGACAAAGAAAATAGTTTGGCAGAGATGACTGAAGATGGACAGCGTGTTTCTATTTCTGCATAACACTGCAATAAAAAATATATATATTAAAAAAAGGAACAGTTTTAAATCTGTGATAAAAACAGGATATAAATCAAGACATTAAAAATATAACTATTGGTGAGAAACTTTGTGAAAAGGGAAGATATGATAGGAAATTTCCACCAAGAAATAGTGATTTGCCAAAACAAACATTTCCAGGTTTAGATCGGATCTAATACGGTCCTTGTAGCTACCCTAGACAAGAGGCACACTTGTTGAATTGTATGAAGAAACAGTCTATCTTCTTAGATCACTCTGTATACATTTGTGAATAAAATGGTATTATAGTGTTGGTGCTGAACAAAGATCCAGACTTAGACAAGCTTAAGACCTATCACTGATGGTGCATAATATATTGTTCCCAAGAAGAATAAAGTCCCTCTACCAATTCACCCCACAGCTCATAGTAACCATGTGAAATAAACATTGATAGGAACCAGATATGTGTGTACGTACACACAGATGACTATTCTGTAGCGCCATCTTCGAAGCCTTCGCTTTCAGTGATCAGAGCTCTCTCCAGAATTACCCTACCTTCCTATGGCACACACAGAATAGAAGAGTATGACAGCAACATACAACCAAAAAAATGGGCCATATGAATCATCCATAACCCTGTAACCATTGGCTAAAACCTAAATTTCAGGTGTATGTTGAAACTATTTAAACTAAGAATGAAATAATTAACTAATGCATTCATCAGATAGAAACACTCTACACTAAACAGTGGTGCCAAGATATTCTTGGGTGGTGAAAATGGGAGAAACTAAAGGTAAATGAAGAAGTCTATTAACACAACTGTTACCACGAAACTTAAAACAAATGTACCTTAATCTATTACCTCAGTTACATACTAACTCAGACAAGTCATGAAAAAATCTGAAATGATCTTCAGACCCAACCATGGCATGCTATACCATTACTGCAGTATTTTATAATCAATAGAAATTTCAGAGTACCCTATGCACATACGGAGTATTTTAGGGATAGCGTTTAAACTAAATTCTTCAATGATACATTTCAAATTTAAGATCATTTGTATCAGCATAGTGGTTTGGTAGTTCAAGATTCACTCTCAATACTGAAGTATTACTGCTATGATTAACCTTAGTCATAGAACAAACAAATACAATACACTTTCCCCCTCTAACCAACAGTAAAGATACTGTAGATTATCATAATTAAAGCCAACAATGGAAGTTGCTGGTGCATATATACATAACCAATCTTGGAATCTCTCTAAGATGATTAAAATGACAAAGATAGTGTGGATGAGGGAGAGAAGCCACACAGCACATGTATAAACATACTCACTTTATATCTCTGTGACTCCTCAGTGGCAAACTCCTGTGAATTAAACAACAAACATACATAAATTGTATGATTGAACATTGGTTATACTTCAAATTAATTAGTTTCGTTGCATTGCTATGTACACATGTCTAGTGTTGAAATTGTGCTGAGGCCATACCTAATGATTAACCAGAGACCCATTTTTCATCCCACATTATATAGGGAATTGGCCTATATATATATATATAGTCAACCTATACACACCAGTGGCTTCAACGCTCTGAGTTTAGTCAATGCTACGATGTGTTTCAGAAAAACATTATTAAAAGTAGTATTCAGTGATGAACATATTGTGAGATCAGTCCACCACAATATCTTTATGGTTAACTTCTCTGCTACATGTTACTAACACATTCCTACAGAACTTGCAAGCAGCTGGTGTGTGGCAGACACAACCATCATTATGACATGAAGTAAAAAGTTTAAAAAAGAAAGAAAAACACGTACATATATCCAGCCAAGTCGGGTGCTACATTTTTTGCATGAAACATCTCGAACCACATGCCTCCCGGTCAGCTGCAACGGCACAGTACATATTAACAACTAAGCATGATTTGATATCACCACATGCATGATGTACAAAGAATCCACACTTCCTAAGACATTTGCAAGATACCACGCACATTTTCATTCACTTGTAGCAGATCACATCCTTGGGGGAGGGGGGGGGGGGAGAAATCAATCAAAACAAAACAAAACAAAACTCTCCCTAGCCCTAAACCAACTAGAACCCTTAAGGGAAAATTATGGCATTAATACTTCGCACGGTTAGTGGGAGAGCTGGATCAGAAGGAAAAAGGGTGAAACAAGACTGGTAAAGGTGGGATTGGTTCACTACTAATTAAGGAGTAGAGATATATAGAGAGAGGGAGAGAGAGCCTACTCTATCCAAATATACCCAGTCAGCCTTTTTTCTTGAATGCCTACTAATCAATTATCCAAACACTGCATGAGTGCCCACAAGTATAAATGTGTGGTTGTTACCACCACAGAATCAGCAATACACCATAACTGGTAGACTCTGTATTGTTATATCACTTAACATGTTTGTTATCAGTCAATTCACGTGCATGCCTTAGAATATTCACTGTTGCTATGGTGTTACGTTCACACACTTGCATAAAAACAAAACCATATTCTCATCAATAAGACCTATCCAATGCCTGCCAGCATGCCATGATAATCAACATTGTAATAGGAAGCCACCTATACAGAGGAATAGCCTTGAATCAAGCTTCTAACCACAAAATAAAGGTTTCTTTGTATTTATTGTATTGTATGGGAAGGATTAAAATCACTCCACATAGATTGGAAGTACTTCTATGAGATGTGAAGTTGATTGTGTCAGTAACACTACTACACATTCAGTGTCAAACAAACTCACCATGATTCTGTTCTCCACATCACTGAAGGTCAGGTTCACTCTGCAGTGGTACAAGAAGCAGCGTAATATAGACACAATGATTCTGCACAGAACTACCCAGGGGACACTAAATGCATGATAGATATTTACTATCAGAACTTAAGACAGGAAAAAATAAACATGAATAGAAAAGCTTTTAACAAAATTTGATTGTGTTTTGTAGTAAACTAATTTCACACCAATAGAATTATTTTGATAAACACAATTAATCTCAGTTAACAATATTATGATTCTTTGCAAAGTCAATGCAATGTCGCATGAAATCCTTCCCATATATGCTGCTGAAGTTGATTCAACTAATTAGTAATACTTTTCATTGAGTAATATACTGTGACCAGACCTCTAGAGGTATGCCATGCACCCACCCACACTTCTCTAGGGGGCAGGAACAATGGCCACTGGCAGATCCAGAAAACTGCAAAGGTGGGGGGCACAAAGTTCAGGGGGGAGGGGTGTGTGTGGCATGAGCTAGCTATATGTAAGCTATACACTATTTCTATGGAGCATAGCTAGCCCCTAGCTGGCTATATTCTACTGAACAAATTTTTTGATAGCTTAACACAACATTTTTCTTTCCCCCCCCCCCCTTCAAATCTTCCACTGCAAGCAACTCCCACGTAGTCAGCTCTCCCTCTAGTCTCCACTAGCCAGACTCTATGCCAAGTGCTACAATGGATCACAGCGGTTGGTAAAGAGCCAGGCTATTAAAGATTTCTCTCTCCCAAATGTGGAATGATTCCAGAGGTTTACATTCCACAAAAACGCTATATTTTATCTCACCAGTTAAGCCTGATCCTGCAATTGCTCTAGTGAAGTTGGCTTTGTCTGGTTTGTAGAGGTAATATATTTTTTTGTAGTTGTGAAATTTTTGCTTAATTTTGTGCTTTCTGAGATTTGCTAGTCTGTTTATACTTTAGGGGGAGAAAGGGGGCACAGGGGGCACGTGCCCCCTGTGCCCCCTCCTCCCTACTCTGGTCCGCCACTGATTATGGTGTCTTTCAACCTCTGCTGGCTATCCTTTGCATTAGTCCATGATAGTATAGCCACAGTGCTCAGATAGTCTGACCATTGCATAGCTGCACTCAGGTAAACCGAATATTGGGTCAACGATGATAATTTGTTCACACACTACATATAGATATAGACATATAATTCTGAATGGTTTGTGGGATGTTCTAGTGCATATACACATGCCCATGAGACATTAAAATGTGAGAGATATTTAATGGAATCAACCCATCACAGTGGCAAGCTACATAGTTCATTCAACCTGTTGAACAATGACAGATGCCCAAGAGAGCAAGGATGGCATAGACCATTGTGAGTCAACCTGTTCCTTACATGTGATTACCTCATGAAATATATACACCTAACTACATATAAACATGCGTACGATTATAAAACACAAGAGAATTATGCTTTTGTGATAACAAGGGTAAGATCCCAAGAACTATCCGATCAATCAATTCAGTACTTGGATGGGCTTAGAGTCGTGGAGTGCAGGGCAAGGTATCTAGATTCAACTGTCCAGGCAGCTCAGTGCCCCACACGGACAGAGGGATCATGTCTAGGTAAAAATCACTTTAGATATGACTGCTTTAGAGACTAAACAAGATGTAAACATAATGTATAAAATCGAGTTGTTACGATTCCTAAACACAAGTACTTTCCACTAGTATTCCATAAAAAGCCTTGGACATGAAATGGACATATTTTGATGCTAATGCAGCTGATAATTGCATCATGTTGGGTATAGTTACCAACAACCAACATTGCTTAGTTGAGTAAATGCCTGGAACTCGGGAATCATACCGAACAAACAACCAACCACCTCAAACAAGAACAAAATACTATGCAAGTCCATACAAAGTGGTAATTTCAGAAAGGAAAAATGAGAAGACTTTTAATAAATCAACAAACTTAAGCTTTTATTGTGTGTGTGTGTGTGTGTGTGTGTGTGTGTGTGTGTGTGTGTGTGTGTGTGTGTGTGTGTGTGTGTGTGTGTGTGTGTGTGTGTGTGTGTGTGTGTGTGTGTGTGTGTGTGTGTGTGTGTGTGTGTGCGTGCGTGTGATGCAACAGAGTCGAAACTGGTATCAAATGAATAAAATCATAATGACTAATAGGAACAGCCATATTGAAAGGCAAGAGAACCCCAGTTTAAAATGGCGGATAGAAAAGGGAAAAATCTAATTCCTTGACTTACAACAGAACCCCCAAAAAAGTAACCTAGCAACTATAAAGATACAGTAAATTGATACTGCATGGAATAATGTAGTTGTTTGTTTGTTTTTTTTATACTTAAGTAAGTCGTCAGCTTCAATTAAGATTAGCTAAGCTAAACTTGAGCTGGTGATAACTTTCAGACAAAGATGATTTGTTATACAGCAAATACAATAAATACATTGTGGTCACAGCATCCAGACTAAATCACTGAGTCAAAAAAGCAGCAGATATTTGCCTTCTTGGTGAGTTGACTTCCCTCAATATTTAATCATCACAATGGTACCAGATAAATTTGATTGAATTAACCTGACCTAATCATAGTGATTGCACTGGCGATATAACTGAGTCTCATCACAGATATTCTAGTACAGGGATTGGAAACAGCAATTAAAACCCTACAGAGTGACATCACATCCTGTTTATATCCGTATTACGGCTCTCAAATGAAAAAAAAAAAAAAAAACTCCTTGGCTCTCAACTGATTCACTTGGATATTAAAACCTTTCTAGTGCCTAGAAAGGTAGGGGACAACATAGGGTCCCCTTCAAGTAGTCACATTTTTGTACATATCCAGTGAAAAATTCATGTAAGTTCTTGAAGCTGCATTTCTGATGTTTGTATCCTGGGTGGTTTGTGCTCCTAAACCTTGTGTACTTTTTTTTTTGGTGAAGTAAGATTTGGATACTGTGTCTATTCGTTGTGGCTACAATTGTCTTAGTTCAATGTGGTTGCTTAGTAAAAAAAGAAATGAAATGCTTGTTTTGTTTTGTTTTTGTAGTTCTACCCCCAATTGGTCAAAATAATCAGTCTTTTTTGTGGGGTTTTTCTTCTCAGCATCAACTTGCTGCTTAGTAATAGAAAATTTTGATCCCTAGGCATATGTAAATAACTGTTTGAGTATTTATTACTTCGATACTTGCCATAAACTCATTCACTGACAGTGCCACGCTATGTGAGTTTCTGGCAGGTATCGAAGTAATAAATACTCAAACAATTATTTACACATATGTCTAGGGATCAAACCTTTCTATTACTGAGCAACAAGTTGACGCTGAGAAGAAAAACCCCACAAAAAAGACTGATTATTTTAGCCACTTAGGTCACTGCACCTTGGTACACTGATAATATTCGGTACACTGATAATACTCGGTACACTGATAATATTCGGTACACTGATAATATTCGGTACACTGATAATATTCGGTACACTGATAATATTCGGTACACTGATAATATTCGGTACACTGATAATACTCGGTACACTGATAATATTCGGTACACTGATAATATTCGGTACACTGATAATATTCGGTACACTGATAATATTCGGTACAACGATAATATTCAGATGATATCCAGTATAGCATATCGGGGTGTTTCACGTATTTTACCACTTCTAATCCATATACTAGAATATCTATGATCTTATACACATTATTATCTTATAGGTATTTTAATGCACAATATTGACCGACCTAATAAAGTTAAAATTAATAGATTTTGAATGTGTGGAATAATTTTTTTTTTTTTTTTTTTTTTTTTAATAATGATAAACTTAGCTATTAATTTTTTTTTTTTTTTTTTTTTTTAATATTAAGAAATCAATTAAAAAAACAATGAAAAACCAGATAGGTTTGTGACAATTCCTTACACTTTGTTGAAAAGAAACGCTCGACCAGTGGCACCAGTAAACCGCTACAGATAGTGAGGTAAAAGACGTACAGTTCTGTAAAGTCACCTACTATTATAAATGCCAACAAGTCACACTAAGTTCACATTCAGCCAATCCTGGTACCCTCCAATACCTCAACTTACTGTGGATACCAGCTCTGTCCTGCTGGTTAGAGCTGTGTCACAATTAGCACAAGAATATATTCTTATACCATTCGGGTGGTCGAGAAATATCCTCCCCATAGCGCAAACAAAGGAAAAAAATATATTTTTTTTTGTCAAATAGACACCTCAAATATTTCGTCAGCTTAGTTTCTTCTCCGCTGGAAACCTTATATTGTTGTCTACCGTAAGAAAAGGTAAACAAACAGCTCACGTGACCCGCGGTGACGTGCCGGTCATAGCTCTGGTCATGCGTGGGTGTTGATGCTTTACTTCCCCCTCTCTCGCTCTCTCCCTCTCTCCGGAAATATTTGTAGCAAGTAAGTTTAGACATGGGTCCAGGCCTGGAGGAAGCAAAATTCATGTGTTAGAGCTCACCGCAGGTTTTCTTGGTTTTGTTTTTTTTAATGTTGTAATTTATCTTTAGCTGTTCGTGGCATTCGTACCGTGGTACATGATGGGGTTTCAAAAAAGAGTAATCATATTGATATTACCAGAATAACAATGGCTGGCGTCATTAATTGTTCTTAGCAAGTTGTCCAGTCAGAGTTATTCAGAGTGTCCAGAATATATTATGAATATGGATAGTATCTTCTGATTCACCAATAAGCTCATTAGCCATACCAATGCCATTCAAATTGTATATGAAAATAAGATTTTTCATTGTGTGTGTGCGCGCGCGTGTGTGCGCACGCTGGGGCACCCACAGCGCACACATGTTGCAACATATGGGTCACAATTCTAGATGGTCTCTAATGTGTGAAATGTCAAATAACCAGGAATTTTCTCAGGAAGCTGTCATTCAAAGGAATATTCCGTAAGTGATACCCTGGTGTGGATATAAGGATTTCAAAATCTCCATACAAAAGAAAGCCAACAAAAACCATGGTGCAATGGTTGAGGCACAGCTCTCCCAGGTCTAGATACCTTATCTGTCAGGTGTGCATACTTGTGGCGAAATCGTAGTAGCAAATTAGCATAATTATATACAGTAGGAAGTCAGTTATCGAAACTTCAGTTATCTAAACATACATATCAGTTAACCGAACACCACTTTAAACCACATCCACAATAATGCAAGCAGGTCTGAACAAAAAAGGAGCAATGATTATTAAATGGGCACAGCCACAACCAATAACCAACCAAGGAACATTGCAGCTTTTTTTCATTTTTTTTTTCAAGGAATTCATTCATCTCAAGGTTATAATCTAGTGAGTAATGAAGAACTTCAGCTCTGGAAACCTGGGGGGGGGGGGCAACTTCAGTTATCCAAAACATTTCAGTTATACAAACCCCTCAGGTCCTGACCAGACAAGTTCGAATACCTGACTTTCTACTTTCTTTGTTTTTATATTACAAAAAAATCTACTAGCCTATACCTTTCAAGGGACGTTGTAAAGATTCCTACATGTCATCATGTGCAATCACTTAAATATTAGTACTATAGCATTTAAGTGATTGCACATGACATGTAGGCATCTGAGTTTGAAAGAGTATGACTTCTGGAATGTCAGAGATATTGAGATTCACTACATCTGCTGTTGAAACTACTCCAAGGTATGTGTACCTAACTTGCTATCTAGGTGGATTAAGTTTCCAGTCTGATTTGAAACAAGTCAGACATGACCATCAGAGTTTGAGTGCAACATGGCAATGTTGACTTCAACTCCAATTTCAAGATCTTCGGGCTCAAAAATGAGCCCTTCTTCCACCTTCCTTTAATGAGGCCGTAGATACATTGACTGGATGAGGTGAACATGGACCGCTACTTTAGGGGCATAGCCTATACTTTTTTCAAGAAACACATTTCTTGTTTCCTCTCCAATGCTTCACTCCGTCAGGCCAAGCAATGGTGCCTAGTCAACAACAAATACCTTCTGAGAGAAGTTGACCATGTGCATCCATTTTCATATGCACTGGTGTGCACCATCTTATCTCCAGATGTAATATCCAGATCAAATCTTCCATACAGATAAAAAGTTTTGATCATATGTCACTATGTTCTATCTGGCCTATGGAATGCTTGCTTCTTTAGTCTAGTAAAAGCTGCCATCTGCATCACTTTCTATCAATCCATATCTGGTATATTCCTGGATTTCCACATTTTCATTTGGGAATACTTTCCTTGTCAGCGGCTGGAGTGCAAACTACCAGGTCATCTGGGTTCATATTCAGCTGATGAAGACATAAAATCATAAGATGAAATTTTAGGTCTTGCCTCAAGGTGAATACGATGTCTTCCTGGCCCTAGTTTCCATCTGTCATGCCCTTGCTGGAGATCGACCTTCCTGCCATTTGCTTTCAGACTCACTGGTTCTGCATCTCCTCTGAGAACGACTCAACTCATCGCACTTGTAGCACTTGAGGTTCACAGGAGGGTGGCAAACTGGCTTAAGATTACTCAACTTATGACCATTTGACTGTTGAACATTGTTGACTGGGGGCCTTGCCATATTTCCAACTAATTGTCTCAATATTGGCCTTGACAGCTTAGACCATGATCTGGTGTAATGCTGACACTGCACAAAGTAATGAGTCTCCTTTCCTCTCCTTTGGCAACTATACACAGCTCCTTCTACTGTTGGGAACCAGATACAGCTATACCCCACTATGTGATCCTAGTGTAAAGCCTTCATAGAGTTGTCCATACAGTAAGGTATCCCTGATCCCCAATTACCAACTTGTCCCTGCTGCATGTGATCTGAAACTGCTTCTCCAGACAATGTATGATTCCAGCAACTGATTACTCTTTCCTACTGAATGTGGGTAGCCAAGGTTTTGATCCTGGATCTAGGCATGCACAGAAGAGAATACTAGTTGCCAGTTGTGCATCTCCTTTTCTACACTGCCCAATAAATTCCATTCTTTGGGGTATGATGTGTCTATCCTGTAGAGTGAGTTTCATTGCTTGGTATGGTACTTTGATAGTAATTTGTATACACACATGCGCAGAGGAAGAGGTGTGGCCAGGTGGAACCCAGCCCATTTTGATTCCAGAGTCATAATGTTTGTATGGCAAGTTTCAGGTCTTTAGATCTAACAGTTTGTCAGAAGTACCAATATTCGCCTTTTTAGCCTCACATGCCCACAGGAAGTGGTGTGGCCAGGTGACCCAAACATCCATGCGCTCACACATACACCCCCCCCCCTCCCCGTGCGCACACACACACACACAGTTTTTGGGTTAAAATCTATCTAGGATGTAGGATATGTTTACTATGAAGAGCAGATTTAATTTAGCATTGTGGTTTGGCAGGATGTGGATACACAAACATACATACACGAAATATTACATACACTTAACTGTTTTTATCCAGACACACCAAAAGGAAGAGGTGTGGCCAGGTAGGACACAACCCATGTTGCTCACAGTCAAGTAATGTACGCCAAATTTCAGGTTTGTAGATGAAAGGGTTTGTCAGGCTGTAACACCATTTTTGGACTTATCTTTTTTGCCTGACACAAACACAAGGGGCATGGCTATAGAGCTACTGAAGACTTTCTTGAATAAATATGGGTTCATGGGTTCAACCTGCACACTGTAGATGTTAGAGGAAGACACACTAGGCCAGACACTACAACTTGGTGTTTTTTTGTTTTTGTTTTTTTAAAGTTTTAAAAAAAAATTTTTTTTATACTAGTGTAAGTACCTGTGCAACACAGATCAGCCTTGCATGCTTGTGGGTTAATTAACCTGGAATACGGTTAGCATCTGCGTACACATGACATCTTTGTAAACAGTTGCTAGTCTTGTACTTACCACAAACCACAGCCATTCTGAAGGCCGATTATTTTGAGGAGAGGAGAGCCTTCGTATGGCCAGGTTTTGGATCCTGGGATCCAAATTTTTGAAAATCTGATCTGGGAAGCTCTTTCATTTATATACAACTTCTTTCTCATCTACAATTGTTTCAAGGGCTCCCTCCAAAAATACCCTTTTGATTTTGGGATCCAGGGATCCAAGTTTTCGAAAATCTGTTTTGGCAAGTTTTTCCTATCTACAACTTTTTTCCAAGGCCCCTCAAGAAATGCCCTTTTCGACCACTCTATTAAGTGTGGGATTGATATTTGTTTGCTGGATTTGACCCCAAAACAGGACAATCTCTTTTTCCCAGCCTAAAACCTTCCTTGGGCCAGACTGGTTCTAGCGAGGGGTCTCCCATCCCAGTCCAGCAATCGAGAACACACAAAAACAAACACACACACAAATTACTCTATCTTTATAGTACAGATAAATAACCATTACACAAACTTGCAATAAATATAAAATCAAAAATTATTCACAAAAATCGTAAATAAGAAATCAAAACACAACACAATGACTAAACCTACAAGCTAACTAACTAGCTTGCTCAATAAATAGCAGTTTGATTTTATGCTGTATGGGCACCAGTAGAATTAATTATATGCAAGGATCATGTGTAAAACAACATACATATATACACTCACAGGTCATTAAAAAAAAAAAATTCTATGGTGAAATCATCTACAAGTTTTTCCCACTTTTGATCTCAGCTGCCCACTGCCTCAGCAATCTGTACGCTTCTTGTAGAGTGGAGTCTTCCTGTAGTGCCGATAATTTCATAAAACATCCATATATCTTACAACAGATATACAATGCCAACTTGCATACTTTGCCAAAACATAGCCGTATGTAATTGCTTGCAATGTGAGCATGCTCTGGACTGTAAAATGCAGAATTAGGAATTGCTGCAATGCCCTGAAAAATACATGAAATTGAACATTTTATAAAATAACAACCAATGATAGCACACAAACACACAATCAGAAGGAGACTAGTTGCATGACCATTACAAACACCTTTTCTCTTGCCAACCATTTCACAAACTGAAGGTCATAAGGCTCCTTGTCAGTGTCAAATTCCTTCCCCATGCCTGTAGCGTCTGCAAGAACGAAGTAGCCACCATCAGGCACAGTGGGTTTAAGCCCCACTTCCTTAAGGACAGCACAGATACTATCTCTCTTCTTCATCATAGTCTGGTTCTTCTGAACTAAGTAGCTGTCAGGTTGGCCAAATCTTTCCAGCTCAAGCTCTAGGCCAATGGCAATAGCTTCTTGCACAATTGTTACATGAGTATAATAGGCCTCCACTTGGCATATATGCAAGGTCTTGATCAGTTCTGCTGGAGCTATGGCCCACCCAGTCTTGAAATGGCATGGAAGGAGAGGTGGGTGGGGGGAGGGGTGGGTGGGTGGGGTGAAGGTGGTGAGAGGAGTGGGAAGGAGAGAAAGCATCATTAGTTGCATGTAGGGTTACATCATCCATGGTGGTGCACTACCCTCCATCCTGTGGCATGAAAGGTCTTGCCTTCACTTCCTAAAGTAACAGTTCTCTCCCACATACCAGGCAGGGTGGCTGCAGAGACAGCAACAGGTAGATACAGATCAATTAACATGTTATCTATTAATCTTCTTGTGGAAATAAATTAGGAGTATCATCATTTCCAATATACTGCTTTCTGTGCTTAACCAATTGATCACAAAAGTGTATACTACATGTGCAACCACTTTGAAATCAACTCTTTTTGCCTTTCTCTTCTTTCTTTTTTAATATGTAAAACTAATTTTAGATACACACTGAAGGAGCTCACTGATCATGCTCAAAGCATTACTCCACTACTCTCTAGAATACTATAGATTCAAATTATTTTTTTAAGTTGAATGGATGGTATCCAGAATAGAGTTTTTAAGCTTGCCCTCTTTCACCCAAAACACTATTCCATTGTAGAGGTGATGTCAGTACAAGCTTAATGAGTTGGTCATAACATTTTCCTCCTCTATATTTTTATCCTCATCCCTTCGAATCTGGTGATCCTTAACTAGGTAACTTTGCTATTGTGGAGTGTTTTATAAGTTAACTGAACTGTTACCTAATAAATGGATAAGGTGTGTCTTAATCCTGATAATTTTCTCCACACCCCTTTTCCCCTTCAAATTGTCATACACAACATCTCAAAACTCAATTCAGGGTTAAACTGCTCAAGCATATCTATGCCAGTGTATGTCAGCCATACACACACACACACACACACACACACACACACACACACACACACACACACACACACACACACACACACACACACACACACACACACACACACACACACACACACACACACACACACACACACACACACACACACACACACACACACACACACACACACACACACACACACACACAGTACCTATTCGGATGTGATCAGTGAAGGGATAGACTAGCCACTGATACACTTCATCACTGATACAGAGAACATTGTACTTGCGGCAGAGGTGAGCTATCAACTCCAACTCTTCTCTGGAGAACACCTACAGTCCATGCAGACAGCAAGAGAAGGAGAGAGAGAATCAGGGGAATAAGTACATAATGAATCATGAAAACAAATTATTCTCTACACAGAATGTTTCAATGTTCTAATCCTCCTGGTTGTCCTAGTTGAATCATATCCCTCCTGCATTCCTGCTCTCCCAATGAATGACCTTTCCTAGTGGGTTGTTGGGTGTTGTGAGTACAAATATCTTCGTCTTCTCATTGAAGGCAGCTGCTAGCTCTGCAGGGTCAAACACCCAGTCTTTGGTAGATGTTGGCGGCACGACACGCTAGAGGGCAGTGGCAACAACAACAACAACAACAACAACAGTGAGAATCACAGAAACAAACAACAAACTTAAATTTATGGACAATAAACAAACACAAGAAAGAGTATAATAGAAAAAGAAAACATGTTGGTTATGTGGTAGTTTCAACCAGTTGGTCAGTGTATGTGAATGCACACACACGCGCGCGCACGCACACACACGCGCGCACGCACACACACACACACACACACACACACACACACACACACACACACACACACACACCACACACACAGTGAGTGCATCAGACTCACAGGCCTGAGGGGCACAAAGACTGGTGTCCCTCCAGCTAGTCTGGTCATGGACGAATAGCAGAAGAGGAAGGGCTCCAAAATAATCACCTGGGAAATATACAAGAAACAAATAATACGTCATTTGATACTAGATTTGTTAATCCATATTAACTATTTATTTTTTGTTTTTCACACACCACATCCCCGTTGCTTTGATGTAAGTGTTATGAAGTCAGCTCTGGGTGGGCAGTTACTATGAAAACACAAATGACAAAAAGATGGTATCTAACCATGACCATTGTAATCTAATCATGTTGAAAGAGTTTTATCCTTTTACTCCTAATCCTCATTACGTTACATTACATTGAAATATTTAGAACTCAAGAAGTTTGGCAATGCCTACCCACCTCATCTCCTTCCTGTACAAACCCGTTGATGATGTGAGAGATGGCGGAATTGGCACCGATAGTCACTAATATCTGCAACATATCAAAATAGAGTAGCTATGTAGGTAACAACACCTGGTGCACAACACACACATACCACATAGTTCAGATATCCTCTAGATATGATCTCCTTTTTTTGTTCACTAAATCTCAATCCAGGAGGATTTAAACATTTTTTTAATGTCTCAAAATGTCTGGGATTTTTACTCCACTCTAGTTTTGAAATAAAATACTGCAATTGAGATCAAGAGCTGAACAAAGAGACCACTCCTGAGTCACACAACTTGGGCTTTTCTTTGTGACTCGAATACCCTTCCTTCCATATTTCTCATGATATATCAACCAATATCAATTAGATTAGAGGTGCTGTTTGATGAATTTCCTGGTGGATAAAGACTCCAGCCAGGTGTGCAATGTCTGAAACCATCAATTCATCATATCTCTGTACTGATAGTTCAGCAGCCGTAAGAGTGAGACTTATGGAAGGGGTAGTCGCTGGTTCATGCCAGTTATTGGATGGTTTAAACCGAGACTGGTGCAGTCCAAGTGGAAGAGAAGGAAGTGACAGACAGATTACATAATTGAGATCGCAGATGATGAAAAAAGGGGGAGAAAATCCTAAAAGAGTTATAAAAAAAATTAATAAAAAAAGAAAGAAAATAAAAGGTGTGTTTTGAGTGTGGCTAAAAACATTACTTTACTATATATATATATATATATATATATATATATATATATATATATATATATATTTCTGAGGATAACTCTGGGGACAACCCTGGGGAGAATCTGGTGATAACCATGGGGATGAAAGAATGGATTGAAGCAAGTCCTCAACACAACACAGGTATGTACACAAGTGTAGGAAGTCTAGGAATATGTAGTAGCCTTACATTAGTCATTGGATCCAGTTCCCTTTGCTGAAGCTGGCCATATAGTTTGCTCAAGATTTTCACTAGTCTTGGGTGGCCCTGTTCATTAATGTAAAAGAAAAATATATCTATCATAACATTACAATCAACGACAAACAGCATATACATGGTCTCAAGAGAAACAACAACAAACAATATAAAGTTAGTTAAACTGCATTAAACATCAGTGAAAAACACAACACCAAAGCAGTAACACCACCAATTATTAGACACTTACCATTCCCCGAGTATACTGATGCAGAGATGTGTCCTTGATGGCATCTTGCAGAGCTTCCAGTAGGAAGTCTGGAGGTGGATAATCTGCTTTAGGCTGCAGCCAATGCAGAAATACAAATGAATCTAAAGTCTAAAGTGTATGTTCAATGATGTATACATGAATTTTAATTTTTGACCAGAAGAAATAAATAAATGATTATATATACTTAACGCTCAAGGTATACTATTTGCCTGTTCATTGATGCTGAAAAAATTAGTGCAACTGTCTCTACCAGAATTCTATCAGTTCTTTGAACTATCCTATCCAGTCGCATCTTTACAAAAAATTGTTGCGAAATATTTTCCATTGAATAATACACTGGCAGGCTGGTCAAATAAAGAATTCCTGATAAACTGCTATCCAGTATATGTATCTAAAGCTTAAAAAACTTACTTCACTTATTTGGATTTAATTATTTAAATAAAAATTTATTTTCATTATTTCAAAAATGACCGCACACTCTTCAGCATCATGCTGATCTCTGTGCACAACCAACTCAGCACCCCAACAATTATGCTCTTTTAAAAAAAGTAATTTAATTCAAGTCTCTGTCACTATAACAATAAATGTGATATCTATTGAAAGTGAGTCTGTTCTGAGGTTGACATGATGTAATGGTCAATTTGATTTCAAGATCATCATTCCTACTTTACCAATTCCCTGTGTTTTATTAAATAAAGGTCTACTATTCAATAGTACAGTTGATATATACAATGGACCTGATTTGATACCAATTTTAGTAATGCCTGCCCTTCGTTAGTCTCCATAAGGATTGGGTTGAAATTAATAATTTAGCTTTCATGCTAACGGTTTTTCAAACTAAATAATGTAATTTCATACTTAAACAGAATAGATATACAAATTCTTCACGTAACTGTTTTTATACATCCCAAAAGTGCCTCCTTAAATTCAAATTAAGTCTAAACCGGCTTGTGCCTCCCAGCCACAACTCTAGAAATAAACCCACCAACTCACCCTCCTGGAGGAATGACCTCACCCTCCTGGAGGAATGACCTCACTCATGCATACAAACACTGAATTATAGTATATATATCTTATTGTTTATGACCTACCGTGCCTATATCCACTGGCTTCAGTTCTTTAAAAAGCGGTAGCAATTCAGCCCTAAAAATTAAGAGGTAAAATTATAACAAAATGAATGCATAAAGGTGGAAGCGGAATCATAATTGAAGAAATGTATTATTGAAAAGCAGACCCTGAAATATACAGCATCATCACTTTGTGTTAAAGTCTACCATGGTTCCAATGTGAAGCTACCACAGCACAGATATAAAATAAGTGTGGGTGTGTACAGACTTTTATAGAGACTTAATTAAATGGAGCATCTACCATATATCAATTACAGTAGAGGGCAAAAATAAACTTTCCTGACTATTTCCATTTATGGAGAAAACAAAATTCTTTCATTTGAAAACAAAAAACTTAACAGCCTCTGGAAATAAACCTGTGTTATTGTTTGTTGTTGTTTTTACCTCACCCCTACAATGCATTAGTAATTCAACTGTAGCATCCAATATGCAGTTATTTCTACCACTGCTGTTGTATTCAAACAAGGATTGGTTGTTAAACACCAATCATTCCAGTTACACAGCATACACAAAAAAACAATAACACCAACACCAACAACCCCCCCCCCCCCCCCCCCCCAACCAAAACAACAAAAATACCCCCCCCCCCCCAAGCTACGGGAGATATAATTTCATGTCACAGACCCTGCCCAAGGTGTTTGCTTGGGTTACTGGTATAAGCATGTGGTCTGTGTGGGTACAAACTGGTTAAGATGTACTGCAACATTTTGTTCTTGTAAACTACTAGCTTGTAATTTTGAAAATAAGTGGATAACATCTATATCTCATTGAGTTCAAGGCGAATACAGTTAAGTTCAAATCAATTCAGATGATAGTTTGTGGGTTGCTCTCTTAGCACCTAAAGAAAAAACCTTGCTTCCATGGGATTATGATTTGTAGGGGGAGGGTGGGGGCTCGACACATCACTAAGGTTTATATTTGGAGACATCATATAGTTTAAATTTTGATACAGTATAGTGGGGTTTATTTATATAAGTGTTTATAGCACAGTTTCTTACACCCACAGTTAATGGGTTTTCCCATCAGTAGCAGGGGATGTGAAAGTCCTTACTGAACTGACTCAAGATAGATAAATATATAGGAATACAATTACTAAACACCTATTAACACAGTCACTCCAACACAACATAAATTCACACCAACACTATATAATTTCCAAACATTAATTTTTTAGATTCAATCACCTTAATGTTCCAGAAGAACCTTTAACTATTTGGCAGTGCTTTACTAAAATTTTTAAATTTCATATAAAAAATTAGAATTCCTTTTGTTCCCTACTAGAAAAGTTTAAATCAGGTGGAAATACCTTTGGGAATACTGACACATGAAAGAAAAAGGCAAAAAAAAAGCCAAAAGCCCCAAAAATGGAATTACAGTAATCCCTCTTTTGAGAGACGCCTCTATTGGAAGACAACCTTTTTGAGAGATCACATTATTTTTCTTGCAAGGTGTTAAATTTGCTGCATAAATTTACTTATATTTGAAAAAAACCTCCTCTTTTGTAAGACCTATTTTGTCTGATTTAAGGGTGGAGGGACTACTCTAACTAAAATAAAAATAATAGCAGCTGCTTGTATTTTTTCTTTTAAAAAAAAAAAAAAAAAAAAAAAAAAAAAAAAAAAAAAAAAAAAAAAAAGGGGGGGGGGGGGGGAGTAATAGTGGAATTGCAGGTATGAACTCATTTGTATAATGGCAAGCTACCCACTCTGCCCCCAGCATTGGTACTGATCCCCCACCAACAAACAAATTATCCTCCACCATGCAACCCAAACTGCTCTTCATCTGAAACACAGGCACAGGAGGGGCATTTTAATTGTTTTTCACTCTTAATAAACTACTGGATGGCCAGTAGATGCCTTTTCTTGCTTTTTGGGACACTGAATTAAGGGAAAGGTTGGTGGTATGTAGTGAACACCCCAGAGATTTCAAATGCAGCCTATTTTTAATCAGGTATTCCAAAGGCCAAGGGCAAAAGTTGTCTATTGTATCCTTCCTCTATTGGCTTGCACCCCAAGCTGGGCTGGACAAGGCATAATTTCCTTAGGAACAGAAAATAACCATTTGCTGGGAAAGATAACTGAACCAGATTATAAAAAAAAAAAAAAAAAAAAAAAAAAAAAAAAAAAACTAACAAACTACACCTGGTGAAATCATTCTAAACTGTTTGCCTGTCCTTTCTATTTACTGCCAGCTTCCCACATTGGACTGTGGTATGCTCAATTTGATGTTCTTGTTGTTTCAATATTGAAGAATCCAACACCTTAGCTACTTTATGAGTGGCTCATTTACTGCCACTCCAGGCCACAAATTCAACTGCTCTCAGTAGTAACCCAAGAGGCAATCTGGGTGCCAGTGGCATCAGCAGATGTGGATCAGAGTTTCTCCTACTACACATTTGCCCATTAACATAAAAGAGTGCCTTCCTTATCAGAAAATACGAAGGCCTTAGTTTTGCTATACCACAATGGTGACATTGAACATTTTGCCTGAGAACATATTTTGATGTCTTTGCTCCCTAAAATATGTTTGTCCACATACACAGCATGCATGACCAAAATGCCTTAAAATTAAATATGAAACAGAAAATCATCAAATTTGAGATTTGAAACTGAATTGAACATATTTTGAAAACACAAAAAAAAGAGCAGCTGTTGTTATGTAAACCTGGCAGGATGTGGAGCAGAATAGTGTATCAGCTACCTCTAAACGCTCACCAGCATCTTTTTTCCATTTCTCCACCAGCAGTAAAAAAAAGAGAGGATACAACTTGGAACAACAGCATGTGGCATGTGGGTCAAACCTTTTTTTCTTTCACTTGGAATTTCATATACCTGTACTCAAGATTTTCATAATCTACTGCTATAGGCCTTGGTTATTATTTTTTGAATAATTTGATTTGTTATACTGAAATCGCTACAGCTCAGGGCATGAATGTTTCAGGCCAGGAAGTAATCTTAATAAGTCACCTTGCCAGTTAACCCATTATGTACATACACATTCAGAGTTCCAACAAAGTATTAACACTGCTGGCAATACCAGAGACATGACATTACCAGAAGTTCTGGCTGAACAACTCTTTCGTTCTCCTGGCAGGCTGCACACAAAATGAAATTATCATACACAGAGTCAGTGCATACTAACTTCCAACCACAGCATTAGTAATGTGTGTTGCAACTAGTACTTACCGTGATCCTAAGAGAATTATCCATGAACAAATGGCAGGGATTACTTACTTCCCTCGGAGTCAGTAGGGTTCACTAAGTGCCAAGTGCGCGTTCTTTTAGATGCATACCAGCTAACTACACAAACCAATGTGACTATGCAGAGTGATAATACCGTGGCCAGGAGGAGGAAATGGGTGTGGGACGTTCTTTGCATCTCTGTTTATTGACTCCAAGCCCAACTTAGGTACAGGGTCGCTTCTACAGAAAATAAAGCGAAGGGTTTGAACTGAGTCTGGACAGGCTGTGCGTTTTGTCCGGGCTGGCGACTTCAGAAAAAATATATATGCCAAGATGGGTAATCAGATAACAGCTACTGCTCCAGCGCAGATTCTTCCTGTTGAGAGTTACTTCTCCGAACTGACCGAATATACCAAGACTTCAAGGTTAGTTGCTAGCTCTGAGCTCGTTACAACTTGATAGAATGTTGAAGGCTAAACCTAGGGATCACAATTTCACTATGAACAAGGACTGAAACTCTATTTGTTGCACTCCAGGAGTACACCATCAATAGAGTTGCATATGGAATATAATTACTATATCTATGATGACTAGATCAGTGTATTCTGGTTATTGGTGGAAAATGTCAACCACATCCCTGAATTCATTTCAAACTATATGAACCCAATTATTACTTTACAAAAAAAAAGTCCAATCTTTGAATAGATTTGCTGCACACTTACTTCCTATAAAGTCTATTTTCACAGTCTATTGCGGACTAATTGTTGTTTAGTGTTCCCTGTTGTGATACTGAAAGTTGAATGAAGTTAAGTCAACTCATTCAGCATCTCATCACAAACAAATCTACCCCTCTGACTCCTGGTTCTGTTTGTGGGATGTGGTAAATATGCTTAAGGCATAATAACAGGTGGTGACTTCTAACTCACATGAACCCATTGACCAGAATGCTGGATTGATATGTGCAAACCCAGGACCAGGCATGCACTCCTGCCTGAAAGAAGAGGTGACCAGACAACCTGAAATTTTATTTTTATTACTATTATTATTATTATTATTATTATTATTATTATTATATATATATATATATATATATATATTAATCATTTTATTCACTGTATTTTTTAATTAATTAAAATATATATGTATATTTTATTTAAAAAATTTTTATTAAAAGAACAATCCAATTAGCATGGCAATGGAAAAAAAAATTTTTTTTTTACTCAAGCTAAGGAACCAATACAACTATTTTACGTGGCAATCTCTGCCAAATCAAATCCTAATTACCCCACCCACACCCATTCCAAAATCTCCAACTCTGCTGAATAATTGATCCTAGTTCCATTACATTTATTCACATGCTATTCTATTGTTGTTTTTAAATTTTTTTAAAAATTTTTTACATCATTTATGCATTATTTAAATTTTATTAATATTAGTATTTAAAAAATCCGCCCTACGGGTGGTTTTCCAACACACCTTCAGTGAGCTGTACCACAAAAGTGTGTGCTTTTAAGACATATAGACTTCTTTTTTTTTTTAAGAAATGTACATGCGATTACGTCAAAGTTTTTTTTTTTAATTACCAAAGGAAGAAGTGTGGCCAGATGGGACCCACCCCATGTTATTCGTGGGGTGAAATTGTTTCTGCATGCCAAGTTTTAGGCCTATTGCTCCATTCTTTTTTCTGGCAAAAGTGCTATTTTTGGCTCTCTCTTTTTTTGTATAGAAAGGGGTGTGGCCATATAGATATGCTTATGACGTTCCCCTGGTGACACTGATTCTAAGTATATTGGGTTTGTGGGTCTAACTTCAACCGTTCAAGCGTGAATCAAGGATATGCAGACAGACTATTCGTACTTTATAGTATAGATCAGTTGATTAACTACAAGCTAAACCTACCATGTATAAACTCTCTGTGTTGTTTATTTACTGACACTTTCTATGTTTTCATCCTTTACCAAGTTTGGGGAGCACGAGGTTCCTGAAGGTGGCCAGTGCCAGGCATTCTGATGGCACTGAGGTGGTTGTCAAGGTGTTTGCAAAACATGACCCTCTGTTGCAGCTTGAGCCGTACAAGAGCAAGCTGATCGAGATCCTCAAGAAACTCCATGAAGTTGCCAATGCCCTTCCCTTCCAACACTTCTGGGTGAGCCATTCCTCTTCCATTGTGTGGTTGGTAAACTTTTTTCCCCTCCATAATGAACTCTTGTTAAAAAGCTGTTTTCCAAATTATATTAATTGCATTTGGCCACATCCAATATTAATCAATAGTTGGATTGAATTCCCATTTCATTTTCAATTTCCTAGCAGATATTTTGATAAGGGAGGATGTCGGAACAGGTGCTAATGTCATTTTATAAAAATTTGATGTATATTTCTTATTATATTATATTTGTAGCTGATGCATATCTTAGATAATTCTTACCCATCTAACTGACAGATGAAAAAATATAATATCAAAAAAAAAAAAAAAAAAACGAAACAAAACACCAACCAAGAAGCCTACCTCTCATACTTATTTAACAGTAAAATTATGGCTGCACCATTTCTTGAAATTTGTGTCCAAATTTGCATGTATGCTTCTCAAATTGACAATCTTTTCTCTCTGAAGGAATATTGGAGATGCAATTACCTTTAGAGATATGGGAATGATTAAAAACAGCTTGCACTTTCCCCAAGTAAAAAGGAAAGAAAGAACTGCAGGCTGGAGATTCTCCTGTCTCAATGTGTATCTCCACTAACTACCTGATTCTGTTGCTTCTCAGCTTTATTGTTCTGCTTGTGACCTGTCAAGCACTGCACTCTGCTTCAACCCATGTACTCCTAAGGAAATATTTTTCTTTTGGGAAATTTGATTACTTAATGAGTAGGAAAAAATATATATTTTTCAATGTGAGAATTATGTGAATCCAGTTAACAGGTTTGTATAATTTCTTATTGTTTGTTATGTGTATGAGGAACTTATATGCTGTAGAATGCCATTAGAAAGGATAAGGGATAGTGAAGCTTAAATTCCTTGCAAGACTTCCTCCTAGAGAGTATTCCCTGTGGCATTCAATGTACCATGATTCAGTGAATTTTTACTCAATATTACTTTCCCCCTTAATTTGTGTGCACATGTGTAGTATGTGCATAATAAATTTTCATTTTTGTATGTGTGTAATATTATTCAAAAGAATCTATTAACCGGCTCAGCACAAATGTGGATCCGTTTTTAGCTTGTCCATGTTTGATTGGTTGTGATACACCAAGCAGTCTTATCAAAGCTTTATTTCTACATGCAGGAAACTGACAAGTCAGCATTTCTCATCCGACAACACATACACTACAATCTTTATGACAGAATTAGGTGAGTGGAGGTAAAGCACTGTTCACACATGCAGAGGGGGTGTGGATTCATGGCCTGTGTGTAGTCATGAGCAGTGCATAGACACATTGCAATATATGGTTACCACAGATACAGTGCATAAGGGGGAAGGTACCCAACTTCATTGATTATTCATGAGATTATCTTCTATGTACCCGAACTTTGTTGTTATTCACCCCTACCTTTAATTTTATTGCCAAATGAAAGCTTAGTTCAAATGCTTTCCAATGATTTTGCTTTATGACATGTGCAAGTGTCTCACTAAATTCCATAAAATTCCCCCTCACCAGCACTAACTACAAGTAGCGAGAAGCTGCATGGTCCCACTTAACTGAAGGAGAGTTTTTTGTTACCACCTTAAGAGTGTTTTTAAGTGGTATGATAGCCACACAACACTATAGAAGAGCCTAAAGTGTTTTTTTTAATTTTTTATAGTTACATGGTAAAACAGTAAATTTTACTAAATTATCTCAGCACTAATAATAGTTGTTTTTTCACACAGAATGATATATATATATATATATATAGATACACTTCCTAAAAGTGTATTTCCTAAAATTTTCACTAAGATACAAGTGTTTCTAGACAGAACATCTACATTATCCACATTAACATGAAATCATTTCTTACTTGAGGAATTAACATGGCCTCCACAGCACACCTTCTTCAAATCCACCATAACTCGACAGTGAATCATCCAAATTGTTTCATATTTGAAAGGCAGCTTCTACAGATGTTGTGCAACTATATAAGCAACAAAAGAGAAAACACCTTCATGAATAATTAATAAAAATGGGTACCTTCCCCCTTAACTCCTTATGTTGTCCATACCAAGCAAGTGCAGGTAAAGGGTGGGAAGAAGTGGAATTTCATTCAGTCCTAATGGAATTCTACGACTTCCAACTCCATTGGTTGACTTGGGGCCCAGAAACTAGAGCCTTTCTCCACACTCACTCCTGTTCAACTAAAAGCTGATCTTATAGTTGACAACTGCTGGTCTGCTCTGTTGACTGGTGGCCGTATATGTATGTGTCCATATATGGGAGAGTATTGACTGGTGGCCATGTATGTATGTGTCCATATATGGGAGAGTGTTGACTGGTGGCCGTGTATGTATGTGTCCATATATGGGAGAGTGTTGACTGGTGGCTGTGTATGTATGTGTCCATATATGGGGGAGTGTTGACTGGTGGCCGTATATGTATGTGTCCAGAGGATGCTGATGCTGAATGAGGTGTTGGTCAGACATGACCATCAGGTGGTGACTGTTGGGAGTACTCAAGATTATTAGCTGTTCAGAGTAGATCCTGTATCTTGTGTGTTTTCCCAGAGGATATAAAGGGTGGGGAGGGGTGGGGGTGGGGAGGGGTGGGGGTGGGGAGGGGAGGGGGAGGGATGTGAAATGTACATAGAAAGACCAGCTGCAAAAATTGTTCTGTTTCACTTTCGAAAATGGGAGTACTACTTTGTGGGAGTTGTAAACACACTCCTGGTGAGTTGTGTTGGTATCCCTCCCTCCCTCCTCCTCCTCCATTACATGTGGCAATAGTGCTGATATTGACCCTCTAACTTATACCTTAATATGCCTCGAGTATTTGACTATGATCCCCTTCCTTTGCAAGTTTCTCAGATGTGACACTAAGTGAAACCTTGATCACTTTTTCTTATAATATTACTATGTTGACCACACCCCCACCACTCCCCCCCCCCTCCCCTTGTGCCCCTCTCCATTCCCTGCAGCACTCGTCCCTTCCTGAGTGCCATGGAGAAGCGATGGATCATCTTCCAGCTGCTCAAGGTGCTCCAGGAATGTGACGCCAGGAAGATCAACCACGGAGACATCAAGACTGAGAATGTTCTGCTGACCGGCTGGAACTGGGTCATGCTGGCCGACTTCGCCAGCTTCAAGCCAACACTTCTCCCAGATGTGAGTGAGGAGGTGTGGTCTGTATGGAGAGGTGTGGTCTGTGTAGGAGAATGATGATTGTATGTTTAAGCCTAGTCCCCTGTATACTGCCCATGTCCATTGTGTTGTGGGTGGGTGTGGTTGTTGTGACCTGGTCGGGGTGTGTGTGAGAGATCTCCTAGTTCCTTTCATTTGTCTCCACTAAACCAGTTGCACATCAGCTGTGAATATTTAATTAATTCTTCACCATGGCAGCTAGTGCACATGGGAATAGTTCCCCTGCCATTTTTCCTTTTAAAAATTTGTGAAAATATAAATAGGCATTATTTATGTATTGCATTTTTGTTTTTTTATTGTTGTTTATTTGCCACTCAGGATAATCCTGCTGATTTTTCGTTCTACTTTGACACATCTCGCCGTCGCACTTGCTACTTGGCCCCTGAGAGGTTCTGCTCCCCCGAGTTCTTCCAGGAGACATCTGTCATTGGTGGAGTCCAGAGGTCAAGGGTTCTGGTCCACCAGATGGACATCTTTTCTCTGGGGTCAGTGAGGTCAAATAACATACGATTCTGTGAGTGGCATTTAGTGGATGTGTGATTGTTTCACAGTTTGCCGAAGGGTTGCCACTTTTGTTTATTTCTTTCTTTCTTTATTATTATTATTATTATTATTATTATTATTATTATTATTATTATATATATATATATATATATATATATATATATATAATTTTTTTCCCCCGTGATTGGCAATTGGTATGTGCGATCATTACGCCCCATTTGGAAAAGGGTCACCACTTTTCCCCCCTCCCCTTTCCCCCCCCCCCCCCCTCCCCTTTTTAAAGCTTGGGTTTGTTATATTTCTCTCTTCTAAAGAACTCTTTCCTCCAATTTCCTTTGTGGTGAATGACTTCATGATACTGACCTCTGTACCCTCTGTCGGTAGTTGTGTGATAGCGGAGTTGTTCCTGGATGGACGCCCGCTGTTCACCCTCTCTCAGCTCCTGGCCTACTGCAGTGGTGAGAGGGAGTCATTCGAGACTACTCTGAAGAAGATCAACGACAAGCTCATAAGAGTAAGTAAGGGAGGGAGAAGAGTTGGGAGGGGAGGAAGGGAAGAAAGAGTGGTTATGGGAGGGAGGAGGGGATATTATTTTATCCATGTCACTGGTAGGATATGCTGTGTATGTTTTTCTATTCAAATAAGCATTTTATAGTACGAATGAAGATGCCATTCACCAGCAAACAGACATCTGGTGCAGAGAAATAGTTGTCTCCATAAACCTCAATTTGTTAAAATGTGACCGTTTGGTGCTCTATCTTTATGTGTTCATAGAGGATGGTACGTCACATGACACAACTGAACCCAAGAGAGAGACTGACAGCTGAAGAATATCTGTCCATATATAAAGGCAAGTAGACACTCACGCCTTCAGGCTGCTCTCACTTGCTGGGGGGTTCACCACTCAATGATAAAGGCAGCTATGCAAGAGTGTTTCCAACAGAAATTTTATAATAAACGGTATTTGTCCTCATTTAGGAATTCTATTTAAAGTGCTTGTGTCCTCTATTCATAGAAAATATCTTTCCCGAGTACTTCTATTCCTTCCTCCATGATTACTTCAAAGCCTTCTCCACCACCTCACAACTCACACCAGATCAAACCTTACAGAAGTGAGTTTATTGCACTGTAAGGACCTTTACCATTTTTATTTGCTGTAATTGGAATTGCTATTAATGCTGAACTGTAGATTGTATGTGGACATTGATGCCATCCTAGCTAACGTCATCTTGAACAACCAGAGACAATATCGGGAAGGAGGATATGGAGGTGAGGGGGTGGTGGGTGAGAATTAGCAACTTTTAGTGTTTGAAACTGAAAGGAGGCCATTATGCTGATAATTTTGGTGTCTTCATCTTCGGATCATTGTTAGCCCTGAGCGTGTCAGATTATGATGTGTTTTATCCTTTTGTACACACTCTACGTATTGCCTCACTAGATGCCCTGGTCATTGTCCTGTCAGCCATTACTTCACATATTCGTGTGGCTCAAGTGAGTTGAAGTTAATTTGTGATATTTTAAACATTGTGCAAAATCTCCTTTACCTCCCCCTTCCCCTCCCGCCTCCTCCTCCTCCCCTTCCTCCTCCTCCCCTTCCTCCTCCCCCCCTTCCTCCTCCCCCCTCCTACCCATCTTACTCCTTCCCCTCCCGCCTCTTCCCACCCCTCCCCTGCCTCCTATCCCTCTTCCTCCCTCCTTCAACCTGTCCCAATGATTAGTTTGCTTCCACTAAACTGCAAGCCCTCCAGATGGTGAAGAGGATAGCTCTCCATCTCACTGACGAGTGTATCTTGGAGCGTGTGGTCCCATACCTGGTCAGGCAAACAACACAGTTATGATGATTGCCCTCATCTATTGCCATGCACCATCCACATCTTGTGGACGTTCCTTCATGTAGAATCATTTCCATGTGAATTATAATGTTGAATGTTTCACTAATTGTAAAGTAACGTATTTAAAATTTTGTGTCAGTTATGTCTGTGGCTATCTTCACCGGAACTGGTAGCTGTCTGTAGCTGCTATTCAATGTTAACCTTGTTGTTGATCATGTTGACGTCCATGTGTTTCGCTCTTAGATTTTGCTGCTGAGAGACAAGTGGGCTCGAGTACGTGCAGAGGCAGTTCGTACGCTCACTCGCTGCCTCAGTCAAGTCCAGCACCTCCAGAGCAGGTCAGACAGTCTCTCAGTGGGACAGTCGGTCATGCACATGCTGTCATAATGGCAATGTACAGCTGTATGTGCCCCCCAGCTGATTCATTATCTAATGATGTGTTTTTGCTGTTGTAGTGATTTCAATCTGTTCATGGAGTACATTTTGCCAGCATTGGTGAGTTGCGTATTTATATTTATTGTTGTTTATGATTTATACGCAATATTGTTTTTTAATTTCCTTTTAATTAGAACTACATTCCTTGTGATAGAGATGTGGCAGTGAGGTTGTCCTTTGCAGAGTGTGTGGCAGAGTTGGCAGAGACAGCCCACAGGTGACTGCTCCTTGCGCACATGCACCCACTCCCATGGCAGCTGTCTGTCTATCTAACCCGGGGAGGGGGTGTGTTGCTACAACTCACATTGCCTTGTCATCCAGATAATGCGCTTTAACAGTTCCGGTTGTTGTGTTGTTTGTTTCATTTCCCGAAGTGTGTCTTTGGAATATTTTAGCTCCACAGTCACTTCCATAGACTATGTTAGCATCAGTTGCTATGGCAGCAAGCCAACATCGCTACTACATTGACACACAAAGTGCTGGTTGCTATTAAACATACCCAGCCATTGTGAAGACGAGCTCACACAATCTATCAACGTGATGTACTCTCAGAGGTACTAATGGTGGCTATGCCCTTGTGTGACCATTTAAGCAGTTTATCTCCTTGACTCTCTTCATTTCTTTTTTGTAGCTTTGTTTTAACAGCTGCTCACAAGTACCAAGATGGATTTGAATACATTAAGAGTCTTTTAATCAAAATAACACTTGTATAATGTCAGATTGTTATGAACCGCCTTCTTTAAAAAAATTTTTTTATTTTTTTAAATTTTTTTACATGACTAAAATCCATTCTGGTTCCAATATTTAGGTTTCTGGAGTTGGCTCAGCTCCATGCCAACCAGGAGGATGAGTCCATACTGCTGCAGTATCAGGTACAGGGTAGTTATGACAGTGAACTAATGCAGCTGCAGGATTCCTTCCAGGGCAAGATCATACACCTCCTAAGTGATACAGTGAGTGAGTGGGTGTGGTGTGATGATATGAGTGGGTGTGATGTGGGAGGTGTCCCCCAACTTAATTTGAGGTCTAAACGGGCTAAAAATGTGACATGCTGTCAAAATTTCTGACTATATAGGATGTACATTATATAAATGGTGTATATATATAGCACATGCTACTGTTGTGAAGACCCTGTACCAGTCAATACCACATTATTCCTCCTACCAAACTCAATGACTATTCCTTCCTCCTCCTCCTCCTCCTCCTCCTCCTCCTCCTGTTGTTCATGCACCCTTCCAACACTCTGAGATACTGTCTGTTCATCTACCCGTAGATAGTGAAGGATAGCCTCATTAGAGCCCCACCCACCACCATGCACACCCACTGGGCCTTGCTGTGTGTAGACCCTGCCCCCCCCCCCGGACTGGATCCACCCTGTCCTGTATGATGTGTGTGGCAATACTCTTGTCTGCAGGAGTCTTCAGTGAAGAAAGCTTTTCTGCGACATAGTGCTGGGAAGCTCTCCATGTTCTTTGGACCCCAAAGAGGTGATGATCCTTTACCTTGTTGGTTTTTGGTATTTCATCTTTTTTTTGGTGTGCGTTCAATTGAAAGATAAATGAATTTGTTGTTATGTTGTGTATGTTTGCAGCCAAGGAAGTCATTCTCTCTCATATGGTCACCTTCTTGAACGACAAGGTAGACTGTGTGTGAGTGTGTGTGTGGTGTGGTGTGTGTGTGTGTGTTAGTTCTCTAATAGAGGTACTTGCATACATATCTCCACTGGACTATAATTTGGATGGATGCATCAAAAAATTAAAATAATAACCCAATAAAATCTTGATGCTTTAATTCAAGTTCATGACCTTTTAGCTGCACTAGCATTCCTGACAACATAGTGATTATGGTTGACCTCATGATTGAGATGCTGACATGTAGATTGTCCTTCTCTGGTGTATAAAACCATTTATTTTGGTTGTTGAGTGTTTATCAGGCAGCTGGCCACCACCACAGAGGAGGTTCAAGTGGCACAATACTCCACACCCCACCCCACCCCACCCCACCCCACCCCCCAACAACAGGGTGGTTCCCACTAGCATTGCTCCATTTCTTGCTTCCTTGTACCCCCTGGACCCTTCACTATCAGACAATACACTGACACAGCTGCACATCTACTACTCTGTCTCTCTCTCTCTTTCTCTCTCTCTCTGTCTCTCTCTCTCTCTCTCTGTACGTCTTTCTCTCCAACTATTAATTAAAAAGTATTCTTCATAAAACCTCAACACATCCCATTGAGCAACAACAGAACACTAGTGTTTGTGGTATACACCATGTACACAGTGTTAGTGGTTAATGAACACACACACACACACACACACACACACACACACACACACACACACACACACACACACACACACACACACACACACACACACACACACACACACACACACACACACACACACACACAGAGAGAGAGAGAGAGAGAGAGAGAGAGAAAAGAGAGAGAGGGTGACAATTATAGCAACAGAGGAGCAAGATTCCCTACCAGTGGCTGTTCCTTGCCAATGACCTTACGTAATGTAGTATTGTTACAAGCAGGGTAGCAAATTACTTGGGGTTTTTTTCACCTTGAGAGAGAAAGAGTGTGTGTGTGTATGTTGATCGAGTGTGGCAGATATCAATTTCTGTCTGGACACTTTAAAAAAAATTTCAATTACAATAACTTTTTTGATGTCAGCACTGTTAGATCTGCTCAGTGCTTGGTTGGGTTACCACCTGTGGACAGCAGCTGTTGTGGGATCCCTCCACCCCCCCCCCCCTCCCCTTCTTACAAGCCACATAGTGAATTGCTTGGTTCGTTTTCACCTAGTTTCCTTCCTTCTTTTTCTTTCCTTTTTGTTGTTGTACAAGTTGAGTTAGTGTAAGTAAGTTTTGTTTTCACCTTATGTGTGTGTACACTAGTGTCTGTCTGTCTGTCCACTCTCTAATGTATCCACTGGGATTAACAGAACACTGGGATTAACAGAACACTGGGCCAATTGGGATAACATTTGGTGTGAGCACTTTGGGAGGATGGGAGATAGCTTTTAAATAATTAAATTTTGAGTTGCTGTATATATTTTTTTGTTGTCTTCCTTTGAATTTCACATTTCTAATTAGTTATTACAACCATTTAAGTGATACACTTATCCTACAAACCACACTGTAGAACATTGGGTCACTCTAAAATACCCAGAATGAGGTCATACCCAAAATGAGGTCAGCTAAACTGTGAAGCACATGAACCCTGTATAACAGCAAAATTAAGAATATATGTAGCAACTTGTGGGATTCCATCCTTGGATGACCTAATTTACTACTTGTTTTTACTTTTTTATTTCCATTCCTGACAAGTTCCAGGATCTTCCCTCTAAGATTTATGTTCACTCTCACATGATTATGTCACCATAAATCCACCACACCCATAACCACACCCATAACCACACCTTCATTAGCAACCAGTGTAGGATATATATCACTGAGAGAGAAAGAGAGAACTGTGATGGCCACTGTACACAGCTGATGTTCCTGTGTGTGTGTGTGTGTGTGTGTGTGTGTGTGTGTGTGTGTGTGTGTGTGTTGCCTGTCTCCCTGCAGTGTGATTGGGAGCTCCACAGAGCATTCTTTGAGTGCATAGTGGACGTGGCCACTCTCTTGCGTCACCACAGCCTTCACATATTGGAGCCATTGCTGCAGCAGGTTGGTGAATGAGTGGGTGAGTGAGTGGGTGAATGCAGGACCACATGTGTCTCTTTCCTTTCTCTTGTGCACTCTATACTTTCCCCTTTTTATTCTTTCCTCCAGTATTACTCTTTAATTCTCTCTATTCTCATTTGTGTTCTTGTGCATGTACACATGTGTGATGTTGTTCTCCTCTTCTTCCTTTTCCCTTTCCTCCTCTCACTCTCTTGTATTCTACTTGACGTATTTCATCTTCTATCATTCTCTTCCCCCCCCCCCTTTATTTTGGTTCCCTCTATCTTCTGCTCTCATTCCCTCTTGTCCCCCTCTTCCTCCCTTTTCTCTCCTTCCCACTCCTCTTCTTCCCCTTCCTCCTCTCCCTCTTTCCTTCTCCACCTCCCTCCTCACCCCCCCCCCCCCCACTCCTCACCTCCCCCTCCCCCCTATGTCAGGGTTTGAGTGACAATGAAGAGGTGGTGGTGTGCAAGACTGTAGAGGCCATGACTATTCTCTGTGCAGAGAAACTGTTTGACAGGCAAACTCTATTCAACAATATCTCCAGTCTGGCTCCCTTTCTGGTCTATCCAGTGAGTCAAGCTGCTCATAATTGATGACATCAACTGCTTGTGATCATTTGCTCACACACTAAAAGTCACTCACTTCAGAAGCAGTTCAATGCAAATCATAAATTTACTTGTTTGACTTTATTATTATTTTATAAAGATTTTACTGAATACAATGTGGCGAGAAAACCTAAAGATTTTGTTCCAAGAATATTATGTTCCTTCCTCTAGTGTATTGTGGAGGTGTACATCAATTATCACATACCACCAGAGACTTGGACCAAACATTTTCAATATGTGCAATATTTCAATAAAGGAATGCCCAGAAATAATCTCCAAAAACAACACATTTCTTACTTGTATTTGTGGAAAATATCACATGTGTATTCTTTCATCAAATCAGTGTACATGTATATCTGACTTGCTAGAATGTGTGGATCCGGTATGGTGTGGTTGGGTTCTTGATGGCGGGCTCCAACCAGCTGGATCAGGTTGACTGCGAGTGTTTCGTAATCCCTCATGTGGGCCCCTTCCTGAAGTACCCCATCATCCAGCTGAATGACGTGTGTGTCTTCCTCAGTGCACTCAAGGAGCCCATTCCACGCAAGGTGCTCGACTACCTCCTCAAGCAACAGAATATCTCAGACATCTTTGATAGGTGCATCCCTTCCTCCACCCCCTCCCTCCCTGTGTGTGTGTGTGTGTGTGTGTGAGTGCTAGTTATAAGTCAACAAGGAGCATGTTTGTCTAGACCAGCACATAGCTCATGGCTCTGTGGCTCCTGGTGGCTGCCGAAATTGCACACAGGCTACAAATATATTTCAGTATTATGCACATGTATCGTGATAAATTGCTGTTTTGTCCGATGTGGCCCAGCTTGACAGGTTTAGTCTGAGGGTATACTGCTGAGTTAATTCTTAGCAGAGCAGGTGATCTCATGCTGACTGTGCTGATAGGTCACAAATGTCTGGCATGGCTACCGGGTCATGTGATGTGTTCTTGCTGTTTGTTCAGTTTTCCTGAACTACATATGTCAATGAGCATGGAGCACACTGTTGTATAAGCTCCAGATTAGTTCCACATACTGCTCTACCATTAGAGAAGGATGAAACAATTTCTATGGTGGCAGGCTTAGTGATCAGTGGGCATTGCTTTTAGCTTCATTAAAATGCACTGTAAAGGATAATGGACAGCCATTCCTTCATGCTCAGTATGCAACAACTACATTCTCGATTCTATTGTGAAGCTATTGGAAAAATGTGCCATTTTGGAACTTCTGCAGTCTTCTTTGGATCATGCATACATTTTGCCGGCTGGAGCCAGTATTGAGAAGTTTCTGGAAACTGGTTATGTTTTCCCTGTGTTTACATAGAAAAGCAGTGCATGCAAGTGCAGTCACATGCATGTACATGCACATACATGCATGTCACAGAGCATGTGCAGGTATATCAGATGTAATAGCAAGTGTCTGCATTCTTGTGGGTTCTTGTGTCCCTTCTGGAAGTGCTATCCACATTTAGGGTGTATGATAATCTGTTTATACATTTAGTTTGTTTGAGAGGGCAGCTACTCGTAAAACAAGTTACGATCATGTGAGCGACCAGCTATCCTATCCCATCATCCAAGGTCACTTGATCCATGTGAGTTGCAGGGACTTCTCCTTTTTTGCTGTTCATGTGATTATCACATGACCATTTTTTTGGTACTAAGTTAGACTTTCAAGAAGCTCCAATCTCTTGGTTTGAATGAAGAGCACGAGAATTCTCTAATGGTGAGTGTGTGAGTGTGAGTGTAGTCAGTGTCTGTACTGTTTTGTGTGTGCTGTTCCTTGTTGATGCAGGCCCTGAAGGAGCACATTATGAAGCAGCATTTCAACAGGCAACAGTAAGTGCCAATCAGTCAACATGTGATGCAGTGCCATACTCCTGAAACACACGCACACGCACACGCACACACGCTGGGCAGTGTCTAGGGGTTGTGGCCAGGACAGTGGCTGGAGTCAGAGTGGGCTAAGTGACACAGAATATAACTTAATCTTTAGTCTTTAGTGAGCAGTATGTTATGTATTGGAGATAATTCTACGACAGACTTGACTCTTCTCATGACTATATCTTCCTTTCCTCTCCCCCTCCACTCTTCTCACTCAATTCCTCTTCTCACCTCCTCACCACTCGTCCTCCTCTTCCTCACCCACTTCCTCGTCACCCACTTCCTCTTCTTCCTCACCCACTTCCTCCTCGCCCACTTCCTCCTCTCCAGGTCTTCTGAGGGGGAGTCTCAGTATTCCAGCACTCGAGGAGTGATCAACATTAAGTCGTTGCCCGGGTCTGTCTCTCCTCGTAGTAGGGATCTGGTGTACAGGCCACATGCACCCATCATCACCATATCGGGCAACAAGAAGTAAGACACTCACTAACACACTCACCAACACACACCAGCACAATGTTCCCTGATATGTGCAACTGCAAACTATTCCCAAACTGAACTTTATCCTGGTCCATGAAAATGTGGAATCCTTTTTTTCAAAATGAGAACCATTTGACTTCAACAATTTTTTTCCCGTATTTCAAGTAGTTTTTTGTTGTTGTTTGCTTTGTTTTTGCTCTACATGCTGGTGATTAAAATCTTGTGGATTTATTTTAGATATTGTAGTTACTCATTTACTGACATTGTTCTGGGGTAGCTGTTTTAAAATTGTTATCTTTAATTCTCATGATAGTGAAGTTATGAAGCTTACCGAATAATTTTATTCCATCGTTGTGAAAGTTATCTTGGAACTGCTTGGTCCTCTTGAGTATTCCTTTTTGTGCAATGTGGCAGTTACTTCTGTTAGTCTTCGGAACAGCTAGTTGTGGTTCTGTGGCCACTCTAGTCTCTGCCCAGCTAAGGCAGAGGTGGCCTTTGTATGGAATAACGGGTAGGAAGAAATAGTGTCTACATCTGTGAATGTCATTCATTCTACAGAAAAGACTGGGAATACTGGAGCCCAACATAAGTCTTACTCGAGCAGTTCTTTGGCACAAATTATTAGCTTTGGACCTAGTAGGCACACAGGCAAAGAATGGCCAGTAGGTTCTGTAGTGACATGGTGATAGTGAGTGTTCTCAACTGACATCTTGCTTGTACAGCTTAGCCATGTGGGGCTACTCTGGAGGATTCATCGGCTATATTGCTGGCACTGCACAACTAGTGTAATCCGCTTCCATAGGCACAACCTTAGTGTGCATATACTTACCAATGCAGTTATGGAGGTATTTACCACTCCTTCCCCCCCTCCCAACTCAGAATTATTGGTACGTCAACCCCATCCTATTTAGTTGGTTGTCATGGGAACAATTTAAATTGATGCTGAACCAGACGCTCATGTGAGACATGGAATGTTCCACATGCCATGCAGCTGTCTCTGTGTGTCCAATAATGGTTCTCTTTGTTTTTCATGTTCAGGAAATCCAATCTGAAGACTGGGTCCACATCACAGCTGGTACGGATTTTCTATGTGATGTCTGTGTATATGTTGTGCATAATGTGGGTGTGGTTTGTGAGTGAGTGTGTCTTGGTGTATCCCACACGGTAGTCAATCTTGTTGAAGTAATTTTTTTCTGTTTAGTTTCAACAATATCATTGACAGCTTTCAATGCCTGAATCAGACATAGCTTACTAGTAGCTGCCCTGAGTGGAGAAACACTTCAATTGAGACTTGGAGAGTGAATTTCCACTGGAAAGTCAGTGAAGTTCAGGGCTACTCATCCGTAGCTGCAGAGAGAGAGAGAGGGAGAGAGAGAGTGTGTGTGTGTGTATGTCTGTGTGCATGCATCGTGCATGTTCCTTAATTGGCTGATTGTTTTTGTGCATTCAGTTGTTGATTAAGTAATTGAACACTGCAAGTATACATTTGCCATCCCACCTGTGCTATATGTACTTTGACCTTTATTTGATCCCTTGATTCATATCCAGAATGAGGACTGGGGCCGCATATTTGGGGAGCCACCCGTCCCTAAGTCGCTCTCACAGAAAGACCACACTTCCTCCACAACCCAGTCCTCTGGTAGTGTCAAGCCCAAGAAGCTGCCCCTTGGGTCTCCCGATATGCGCAAGAGGATGGAGGTGTCCTCAGAGCCCCTGCCTCACCTGATCAAGTCCCCTCTGTCTTCCCCCCAGGTGGGGCAGCTGCATCTCCTGCAGCAACAGGCAACACTGGGCTCCAGTGAGATGTTGAGCCACGGCCCGGTTCCTCCTACTTCTGACGACACCAACTGTATGTGTGCTGGCATTTACAGAGCGTGGGGTTTATTAGAATACTTAAACTGTCTCCATATAGTGCCATGCCAACTAGTTTACAGGATATTATTTTTGTGTATAATTTTTTTCTTGTAGAAATGTATTAAACATGTGTATGAATCAATTTAGTGGTGAGCATTAAATTGTGATTGTAAATCAGAAAACTTCCCTTCTTAGCTTGAGTTATCTGATTTTTTTTCATTGATTGAAAGAAATTATATATGAAAAACAGATTATCATTGTGTTATTTGTTGTGATAATTATCTCTCATTTACTCTGTAGGGCAAGCCACTAATGTGTGTGTGCACTGATGTTTACCCTAAACATTTATTCTCCCCTCCTCCTCTTCTCCCTCCTTCTCTCTCCCTCCCCCCCCCCCCCCACCCCACCCCAACTTCTTTATTTCTTTGTCTTTGTTCAGCTTCCTTTGATGTGAGCAGATCGTCAGAGAACATCCCCACATCCTCCCCCATCCAGGTGGGGAGCAGGTCCAGGGGGGGCAAGTTCCTGGGGGATCTCCTCAAACACAAGCGCTCCCGCTCCGAAGGGGCCATTACCAAGTTCAGCCTCAAGGGAGAAAATTGGAAGTGAGTGTAGTTAGTTCTGTATTGGTATGGCCACACTGAACATCTGGAGTTCGTTTTATGCTCTGTGATATTAGGTAAAGGGTAAAAGTAGGCATTGTGGGTGCAGTCGTAATAATGTGTGTTTGGTAAATGTGTATCATGCTCTGGGACGGTTGGACAAAGTGAAGCTTCTGTTTTGGATGTCCTCTCTAAGACCCAGACCAGGAATCTGATAATGATCTAAATATTTGTGTTTCAGTCTGTGGTGTCTGTTGATCAAGTACAGTTGTGTGCATAAGTGATGTGGCATATAGCCACTTTTTTTTTCTCTATGAGTTTGATCATGTGATCTCACACATAGTTCTCTATATGTTTTGTAGGTCCGAGGAAGCCTCTGATGGTTCTGTGGACCTAGTCTCCCCAGGGTTCATTGAAAATTCAATGGTCAAAGGTGCTAAGCTATAGTTTCACTTTAATGCGTCAAACATATTGTCGTAGTTTTCTTCCATATTTGCTATATTTACAGCCATTAGTTCCTTCTCTGTAACCATTGTGTTGTGTCACTGTCGCCTTTGCACGTGTGCAGTAGAATATGCCAGCTGCAAGGAGAACCTGAAGAACCTGCTGGAGTACAAGCAGAGTCAATATGAAGGAGGTGAGCTCAAAGGAGCTAGGGTGGGTGCACTTGCAATATTGGATTGTAATAGTTGTCCGGTGGATGGAGTTTCTGTTCTGTGTGTACCACATCTGCATCTGCAATACCAAAGGCAAGATCTCTGAGTGACACCTTAGCCCATCATTTTCTTTTCTTTGAAAGTTTATTTTTTGTCTTTCTACTTTTTATATAACTACTTTCTGCATACATTGCCTTCTCCGCCATCCCCAGTCAAGTTCACCACTTCCCGACTGGCAGACTCTGCAATGCTGGCCTGCCCTCTGTGGTCACTGACTATAATTAGACAGGAAGCCTTTTAGTCACTGACTAAAATTGAACTTTAACCCTTTGATCACTGACTAAAATTAGACTTTAACCCTTTGATTACTGACTAAGATTAGACTTTAACCCTTTAGTCATTGACTAAGATTAGACTTTTGAAATGTTTAAGCAGACCAGAATTGAAACAAATGGAAGTGAATGGATATCCAGTGAAAGAAAATGGGGTTTGGTCATTTTGAAGCAAACGGCATAGCCACATTAGTCAGTGATTCTGAGGCGAGAGGAAGGGGAGGGGGGGGATGGAAATGGAAGAGTGGAATCCATGACAACCATTCTTCCTGATCAAGCTCAGATATGGCATACACACAGATGAAGCCAGAAATGCTTTTTTGGACTACCAACCCAGGCATACTATTTGGAATAATGTGTGTAGTGTACTGTTTATTTATTAGCAGCGTATATCAGTGTTAAGGATTTCTTTCCTCCTTACTTAATTCATAGGTCTACAATTAAACTAGCCCAACTTCTTGGAAGAAGGGAATCACTTGCACATAGTTTAGTGTTTGTGGTTAGTGTAGTGTGTGCACGAAAATAATTGAAAGAATTTGGGACTTGCATGATTAGGTCAAGTACCACCTACCACGCCTACTTATGGTATTAATGAACCTCCAGCACCATAGAAAATGTATTAGCATTCATGATTGGCACTGCTATTCTTGGGAACTGCAACCTCGAACAAGTGTGTGCTTTCACCATACTATACTTAGAAATCTTATAACATTTCCAGCGTGCCAACTGCTATTTCCAGATTATTCTATCGGTGGTTGTGGAGAAATGGGGTGTGAAAAAATGGTTTGTAACCTTGCCGGCGAGCTTGCTGCTAGTTCTCTGAACTCATTGCCAGGCGGCAGTAGCAGTGAGTGTCAGCAGTTGCCAGGTGTGATATGGCCCAGAAATGGCTGCTAGTTCTTCCCAGAACTCTGTCAGGCAACACCATGTCTCCAAGAAATTCTAGATTTCCACTGGTGTTTCCTGATAGAGTTCTGGGAAGAACTAACAGCTATTTCTGGGCCAGACCATGCCTGGCAACTGTCGGACACTCACCGCTACTGTCACCTGGCAAGGTCACAAGGAACCGTTCGTTCTCTTTCACATCCCATTTCTCCATTACCACAGATAGAATAATCTGGAAATAGCAGTCGGCACGCTAGATACAAGGTTTCTATGCCTGTAATATGGTGAGAGAACGAGCCATTTTGCAGTTGCAGTTCCCAAGAATAGCAGTGCCAGTCATGAATGCTAGTACATTTTCTATGGTGCTGGAGGTGGCAGGTTGTGTGTGATGTAATCATGCAATTCTCCTATTATCAGCCATCAAATTATTTAAAGTTTTAAGTAAAACACATGCGCGCGCGCGCACACACACACACACACACACACACACACACACACACACACACACACACACACACACACACACACAGCTCTGAGGTGGAACCCCCTGCAACTGGCCCACTGCCTCTATTAAATGAGGGCATATTTTAATTCATGAAGGATAATAATGAAGGGAAGATGGTGGTCATGTGTGATGAGTATGCTTGATTGATGATAGTGTGTCTTGTATTGCAGACATGAGATTCATGGATATGGACCTGAACAAGAATGTGGCCTACCAGGCAACTCCAGGGTACGTACAGACACAGGCATGGGTGGGTGTGTGTGTGTGTCTGTGGGTGGGTGGGTGAGTGTGTGTGGGTGTGTGTGTCTGTGGGTGGGTGATGTACTATGCTTGCTGAAGCATGGGGTTGTGGATCATTCTTATCATGTGATTGTGACGGTGCCTATGTTCTCCCCCTCCTCCTGTGTGATCCACTCAGGTGGACTCCAAAGGGACAGCTGGTGGCCCACATACACGAACACAGAGAGGCTGTCAACAGGTACACACACTCCCAGATAACTACATGCATGCCACCATGTGCTTCCTCCACTTCTCCCTGGACAATGTTTGTAGGTCAGATGCACATTGCAAGAACATAATTGGCAAGTGTTTTGAATATTCAATCAGGCAGCAAGATATTACACATTTGCAATGGGTTGAAGCAAATATATACTCATACAGAGTATCACTATGCATTCATATAAACTTGCATATATGACGACCATAAAAAGGCATACATAATTGCAATCATTTCACTGTGCTCCTCTTCGTCTGACCGAACCACAAATATATAACTGTCAATTGTGTTACATGACCTCCAGATTAAGAGTGCTCCCGGACACATCCATGTTTGTGTCCTTTTCTGACGACAGCACGACCAAGCTGTGGGAGGTGGGACGCCTGGAGGGCAAGACTGTGGTGAACAAACCCAAGATGTCATACAGCCATCAAGGAGGACAGATCAAGACCGGCACCTTTTGCCAGGGGAACAAGAGCATCGCTGCTGCTTCCACCAATGGAAGTCTTCAGATCTTCAAGTAAGAAAGACAGCATATATTTCGTGAGGTCAAACGTGATGCGAACTTACCATATGTGCAGATGGAAATGTACATGTAGTTGATACTGTCTGTAGTGTATGCATGGTGTAAACACATGTTGCCTGCACTGATTTGCAGCTGTTGGAAGGAGGAGGAGCAGCTGTTGGTTTTCTCTATTGATTAATTACTACACTTCAAATTGCATGGCCTGAAAAAATGTCAAAGTTCTACTTTTAGTTTACCCACATCTCTGTAGCTTAAACTGTGTCCTTTATTCTGACAGAAGTCAAACTCAGCACTCAGGCAATAGCCTGCACACAGAGCTGTGGATAGAGGATAGTTTTATCAGGGGATATCTTCCTTCCCTTCCCCCCCCCCCCCCCCCCCCCATCCCTTCCTCCTCAGCATTGAAGTGAAGAAGGTTGGTGGTAGCAGTAAGCGTCAGCTGGTGCTAGATGAAGTGGTGGACCCTGCAGAGTATGGGAGAGTGGTAGACCTGGCCACCTTCTCCACTGGCGGTCAGGAGCTTCTCTGCTACGCCACTAGCATGGGCAAGCTCTGTGGACTGGATCTACGCTCCAGCACTCCAGCCTGGGAGCTCACCAATGATGCCAAGTTCGGTGAGTGTGTGATAATGCCTGACCATAGGTTGTGTTTGGGGGATTACAAAAAATGGGACTATCAGGACGTAAAATACGGGGAAATAGTTGTGTCTGTCTCTGCATGTAGGTACCAGTACATAGTTCAGTGAACACAATCAGTTGTATGTGGCTATTTATTTACCTGATTCGGAATAGATAGATATGGAGTGTTTTATGACTGCCAGTCCTTCTCTGGTAAAGGGTTGAAGGGCTAAAGAGTTATTAGAAGTTGGAAGAAAAGGGGAAGGTTACATACAGTGAAGGCAGATAGTGTACAGGAATGAAATACTTGCACAGATTACATCATCAAAGTGTTAATTTACACACAGTCTTCTGCACATCTGGCAGGTCTCATAATGTCCATGGCTGTGGACCCCTTTGAGAACTGGGTGGCCCTGGGGACCAGTCTGGGGTACCATGTGGTCTGGGACATGAGGTTCCAACTGCCCATCAGACACTGGCAGCATACTGGACACGGCGGCAAGTGTAAGTGGGTGTGGCATTTTGAAGACCACACCTATTCATTTTAGGTACCCATGCCATGTACTCCTGTTGGTGGTATAGAGGTGGTGTGCTTCTTCAGGAATAGTCCGTAATAGATGTGCAGAACTAATAGAAATAATGTTGTGATGTTTGTTGAGGTAAAATTTACTCTTTTTTTCCCCCTTCTATTATATGTGCATAAACATTCAACACATTAGCTATAAATAGATTATACATGTACTAGCTATAATTAGATTATACAGGTACTAGCTATATTTAGATTATGCAAATACTAGATATAATTAGATTATATAGGTACTAGCTATTAATAGATTATAGTGTACTAGCTATAATTAAATTATATAGGTACTAAGTATAACTAGGAGTATACATGTACTAGCTATTACTAGATTATACAGTTACTAGCTATAATTATAGTATATGTGGATAGTTATTTGAATATCTTAATTGGCATGGAGTGTATTTATTCAACTATAATAATCATCCACTATAGTTTAAGCAGTCACACAGCGTGGACGCACATCGAAAGTGGGAGAGGATGAGGGTGTGGCATATTAAGTTACATGATAGCATGTGAGCAAGCACACAATATGGACATGTAAACTGTATGGGAATGCATGTTGTATGTGCTGATATGCAGTCCAGCCTTTGGTGCAGTCCATGAACTGTTTCCCTCCATGCCCACATTGTGCAGGCAGCATACACCATGTGCACAGGCTGTGCCCCCACCCCACCCACCCTTCCTCCCTCATCTCGGCCGTCAGCTACAATAACGAGATCTCTGTGTGGGACATGGAGACCGCCACCCGCAGGCAGATGCTGTGGGCAAGCCCCGCCCCTGCCTTCGCTGCTATGTCCAACAGTGTGAGTGCTCTGCCCATGCCCCCTTGTAGCTGGTCATAGTGCACATGTGGTCGTACTGGGCATGTGCGAGTTTATATCCCCAATACGACGAATGTGAACTGGTCTCTTTGAACATGAATTATGCAGTCCGATTCTTACATTGTTAAATTGTAATTTACATCGTCTAAATAGAAGAAATTGGACCACACACAAAAATAGTCTGTATGTTCTTTATTTTAAAGTTTCAACACACTCAGGTTCTCTCTTGTTCACTCCTTTCCCTCCATGTACATCATCTCCAACCATCCTTTTAAAAAATAAAAAAAAAGTTTTAAAAATTAAAAAAATCATTTAGTTCTTTATTTCACCCCCTCCCCCAACACCTTTCCCCCCAGGTCCGCCAGCAAGAGACTGTGCGTGCACTGTCCTCCTGCATTGTAGACAACTGTCCTGTCATAGTCAGCGGAGGCACGGACAGAACCTTACGACTGTGGAACCTGGTGGACCCCGCCCAATGCTCCTGCATAGTCAGGCCAGAGCTTCGCTCCAAGAGGCTCACATTCGACTATCAGTGAGTTACAGGGAGAAGTGAGGCCTGGAGCATACCAGTGGTGTAGTTATAGGGAGAAGTGAGGCCTGGAGCATACCAGTGGTGTAGTTATAGGGAGAAGTGAGGCCTGGAGCATACCAGTGGTGTAGTTATAGGGAGAAGTGAGGCCTGGAGCATACCAGTGGTGTAGTTATAGGGAGAAGTGAGGCCTGGAGCATACCAGTGGTGTGGGACTAGAATAGCACATCCGATGAACTACCAGTTGTTCTTCAATAATCCTTTACCAATTATTTCTTCTTTATTTCCAGATCAAAGATAATTGAAGGAGTAGATGTATTTATGGAGATAATGACCACATCCACAGGAAATTCCCCAACTTCCTCTTCAACGGGACAATTCTCATCATCCTCAGCAGAAGCAGGATATGCTGAAGCAGCACATTCCAGTCTCCATGTGGACTTTGTCACTGACTTGGCTGTAGTGCCATATAAGCAGCAACAGTTCATAGTTAGTTCATCACATGATGGAGTCATCAAATACTGGAAGTGACTCAATATATGGTTGTTGTCATGGGAACTAATGATGTGTACACATGTATGCAAGTCTTTGGGTCATGTTTATTGAAATGTGGTTGATATTTGTGTCACTGGAGCAGTTCTGTGGGTTTACTTTTACCCTACCAGGATGACTACTGAGAAATTCTCTATTAGCTACTAGAATAGTTGTCAAAAGTGCATTGAGGGTCGCTGGTCAGCTTTGTTTTGGGACGCTGTGCAGTGACAAGTCTGCAGAGGCATAATGTTCTCTTCAACCCACAAGGCCACTGGTAGTTAAGCTGGTAGTTTATTCGTGAATGTTTAATTGTGCAGGGGGAAATTTCCAAAACTGTTAGGAATAGAAGGTTGAAGGTCACTTCCTGTCATATATTATCTTGAAAGGACCCAAATCTTAGGTGTTATCTAGGTGGTTGGATCTCTCGTTGGGAACTGCTTCTCTGGAGAGGGGGGGGGGGGGGTTGTGGTTGTCATGATTTATCTATACTATGAAGTGTGAATAGTCTGTGCATCTGTGATTCACGCTTAACCAGTTGAGCTAGACCCACAAACCCATATGTATTTAGAATCAGTGTCACCATGGGAAATGCATGAGCATGTCTATATGGCCACACCCCTTATCTGTATTTTTTAAAAGCCAAAAATTATACTTTTCCAGAAAAAAAGAATGGGGCTAGACCTACAAACCTATATATATATATTTAGAATCAGTATCACCAGGGGAACATCATAAGCATGTCTATATAGCCACACACCCTTTTGTATTAAAAGAAAGACAAAAATTATACTTTTGCTAGAAAAAATAATGGAGCTATAGACACAACTTGATTCTGCATCTGGCCACACTTCTTCCTGTGTGAAATGCTAAAAAAATGCCAAAAATGGAACCTAAAAAAAAACACTGACCTAATTACATGTTCACTTTAGTTCTTAAAGTCTACAACATGTCATCAAAGCAGACACTTTTGTGACTGCAGCCCACCAAAGGTGGGCCAAAAACCTGCCTAATAGGCGGGTTTTTAGCTAGTTCCATAAGTACTGAAAGAAATTATAGAATTTTTCATTATTTCTTTTATTATTTGCCCCATAAGATGGTCATTACTGAGTTTTCTGAAGGACCACCATTTAAAAATATTGAACCCTTGAATCTGCAGTGCCCAATGTTTCATCCAATACCATTGGGCTATTCAGTCCATTAAACTTCTAGTTCTCTGTGTTGGTTGATCATCAAAGAGGGAACCTCCATTATTTCAATTGAAAAATCCTCCTGTCAAATGTCAACTTTTTTGCCAATTTCCTCGATAGTGATATAATTTCTTATTTTATGCAGTAAGAAGTGTTTACATCTCAGGACATTTCAATTGGGTCAATGTTATCATGAAGGAATGACCTCTATTATTTTGGTTGGCATTGACCTTTGTAAGGAACTAATTAGAATATTACCTGCTTATGTTAATATTGTGTTAACAGGCACAAATAAAGTATATTTCAAGGCCTGTAGAAAGGAGGGTACAAGTGTATTAGAATGGTTCCAAATGAAAACAAGTTAACGGGTAAAGCATGGAGAAAAAATGAACACATTGATGCTGTACTCAGCCTCAAGCCCCTAGGGTGTGTTAAGACTATATTTGAAGAATATATTTCTTTAAAAATAACCATATAGCCTTAGACATCCCTGGCTCTAGCCCTTGGGGTGTGTGGATAGTATGCTATCCCATACACTTAATTGGGCATGGGTGTTCAGCAGCATTTGCATTTTTTGATAGCAAGATGATCCCTACCACTAGGAACCACTCTAGTAGACCAGTGCTGAAATGTCTTGCAACATACACTCCTCACTGAATGAAATAAAGAAATTTATCAATACCAGAGCAGCAGGCTAACATCTTGATGCACTTCCCTGGATGATTTATCACTTGTAATTTTATATGGATGCTATCAATAGGATTAAATATGACAAGCACAGCATACCTATAGAAACTATAGAATATAGCTATAGTTACGTAAGTGCTGTAAGTGGTGATTAATTATTCTTATTGAAAGTGGTAATGATTCACATAAATAAGATAAACACATGTATTAAACCTTCATGTTAATACAAAACGATGATAATATTAATGTAATAACACTAGAATCTTTTTATGATCTTGACTTATATTCCTCAGGAATAAAAGGTGGGGGGGGGGGGGGGGGGGGGGGGGGGGAAAGCAAGGTAAAGGATCGGCTAGCGAGACTAACTTGAACCACTGCAACAACATGACAGGGCATCTAATAATTACATTGAATGCCTTTATTTACATTCCGAATGACGTGATTCATTTCCTAGTCCAGGTAGCAGTCCCTTGGGAGACGTGTAGTTAGAAGAAGGAACATTAGAATTTCTAACCTCGAGAGCAGCAGAATTGCTGCTCCACAGTAGCGTAATGAAGTGCATTCGTAAGGTGATTGCGAAATACTAACCAGCGGTATTTTCAATTCTTTTAGTTAGCTGAAGCTGTCCCAAGCCCTATCCAGACATACTACCAAGGAGAGCTACCAGGGAGACTTGGGTGGCTACTTCATCATGGATTCTTTCGTGCACCGCATGAAGAGGGCCATGCAGAGAGGCAGATCTGCTACCTTGCCTCCAGGTTAGTTCAGCTGTCCATGTTGCTATGGAAACTTTAGTATGTGGCTAATCTAAGAGTCCACTATGTTAGGAGTGGTTAATTAGACCACTTAGTAGACTAGTCCTATCATAACTACATGTGTCACTGTGAAGTCTGCAAAGACATGTAACAATGCACCTGGAGAGAACACAGTTCTAACTCTTTCCTTATTGTAGTAGTGGGTCACAAGAAGCTCAAGACAGTTCAGGTTGTAACCAGTTTTCATATAGTTTTCATATAGTATGGTTAGCTTACATGTAGTTTCCATACTGCCTCCCATTGCCCATGCCCAGTACAAAAATGTTAGTTGGGGTATTCACTTGTCTTCCTTCTTTACCACAGCAGCTCATCAGAAATCAACCACCGAATGTTACTGCATATATTTAGTCAAATGACACCTTTTGTGTGTATTTTAAGCTGAAAAAGGATTGATGCATTCCTTATTGGATGAGCGAGCACGAGTCTAGGGCTTGGGCTGGTGGTTGGGTGGGATTGTCATCATTGGTGGTGTCATCTGTGACATCATATCCGTATGAACTATTAATGATAAAATTGTATGATGTACTTAAGCTCAGCTATAAATATTTATCTTCATAAAATAGCAGATTGTTGAACAGTACAGAATAAAATTCAAATTTTAGGGGAGATGCAACTCTGAAATTTTGGTAAGCACAGTCAGGCTACTTTGAGCCACTACGCCATGACTTGTAGCTCCAGTATGACCCACTGTCCCTCGTAGTGTGTGTGTGTGTGTGTGTGTGTGTGTGTGTGTGTGTGTGTGTGTGTGTGTGTGTGTGTGTGTGTGTGTGTGTGTGTGTGTGTACATGCGTGTGTGTGTGTGTCTGTGTGAGTGTATGTGGTGTGTGTGTGATGCTACTGCAGAATGGTTTGTTTATAGGGACTCTTTATCCAGCCACATATTATTAAATATGATCTTTGTTGTTTTGCCCCTCCATTTGATGTGCATACCAGCGTGACATGGCTCAAGGTGGTTGATCTAATTAGAGGTTAGGCTGCTGCATTTTTCCTTGCTCTGTTTTGACACAAGAAACATAAAAACAAATTAGTGAGTGACAGAAGGGGATGTTTATCAGGGCGAAGAAGAAGAAGGGAGGAGGGGCTTATTCCAGCAGAGTGTGAAAGGGAAAGATGCAGAGCTACTTAAAACTCAAATTTTATCCAAATCTTATTTCCATGGTGTGATAAGAGAACTAGGACAAATTCTGATATCTCTGCTTATATTTCCAAATGTCAATATTTCAGCATTGTCTCCTGGATACCATGCAGTGTGTAGTGAACATGTGTGAACTCTGCACTGTGGCTGAGTCCTGGCAGCAGCTTTTCCTTCTCCAGGAGCCATTCAGAATGCGATAGCTCTACATTAGCAGCATGAGAGAGACAGGGGAAGATATGGCCCATGAGAGAGAGGCAGTTTTAAGTAGAAGAGCATGTCTAAAATGGCCTATCAACTTACCTTGTGCACAAGCTTGTTCTCTGTGATGTCTGCATTGCATATGATGGCATGAGTGACTTATAGAAGCTGAGTTACCAGTGGATATTGAGTAGTCAGCAGTAGATACATGTTGACATGAAGTTGATCAACTCAAGGATGTCAGAGCATTTGAAACTAAACATCAGAAACGATTGCTTGAGGTGTACATATGAAGTGCTCCAATTCTTTGCTCACTATCATACAATAGGAACTTTGAACTTTGAAACTAAACATCAGAAATAATTGCTTGAGGTGTACATATGAAGTGCTCCAATTCTTTGCTCACTATCATACTATAGGAGCTCAATGTGTTATGATGGTATTACCAAATAGTGTTGGCAGACCTGGATAAGTGTGTGGGTGTTCTGCCATCACAGACAGAGTACAGGAGACTCAGGCTCACTCAGGCTGTTGTTATCGTTGTTGTTGTTGATGTTTTCTGATGGTGCAGATGATGAAGCTGCTGCTTACGTCCTACTGCCATATGTCATGCAGAACCAAGTCAAGTGAGAGCTTGTAGCCACCCCCTCACACACACTCACTCTCATGCACACACACTCACACAGACGCGCGCGCACACACACACACACACACACGCACACGCACACACACACACACACACACACCTGTGATAGTACCTGAGGGAGATGTGTTCTATTTTTGTGTGTTGTTACTTGCAGGCCAGTGAACGAGCTGTTGACCAACTCGAACTATGACCTTAATTTTAAGTTTGGCCGAGCGAGGAGGACACTAGTCCATGCAGCTGCCAAGTAAGAGAGGTCACCTCATGGTCCCTCCCCCCTATCTCCCCCAGTGTCTGTTTGGAGGGCAAGATGGCGGCCATGTTAGACACACATGGTATCACTATAGGGACATGTTGATGGATATGGGAGAGCTAGGCTCATACATGTTATTGCCAGTGCTTTACAAATCTTACTGTAGTTTGTAAAGGGTTTTACAGATAGTGCTACCTAATGGTATGATAGATTTCGTGCTCCCCACTCTGATCTAACTGTATGTATATTGTTGCATACTTTATTAATTGGAATTGTCTATAATAACATATATATGTATGTAGCTATATAAATAAAAATAAGTAGAAACATTTGTTCAAACATTTGGGCACCGACAACATTTATTATCATACTCTAGGCATGTGCGATAATATGAGCTTGTAGGTGTGTGTTAGCTGTTTGAGCACTGGAGTAGTGCGAAGACCTGGCCTGGTCATGCCCTTCCAACAGGTACAGGGTCTTAATCTCTCATGTAGACCGAGTGTGAACACTAAACCTTATCAGAGTTTGTTTTTTCCAGGCACTAGTGTATAAATAGTTGACCACACCCATCTAATGCATTCCAGGGGTGTGGAGTCCATGTTGGTAGCTATGACTGCATGACAACTGGCGAGCCATTGTCTCTTGTTGATTATATCACACACAATACACACACACACACACAATACACACACACACACACACACACACACACACACACACACACACACACACACACACAATACACACACACACACACACACACACACATACACACACACACACACACACACACACACACACACACACACACACACACACACACACACACCATGTACATCACGATGCAGCACAGGGTCGGCAGATTGCCTGGGGCTGTTGATCAGGAAAGGGGCTCAAGTCAACCTTCAGGACAAGATAGGAGTGACCCCACTGCACCTGGCGGGAAGGAACGGGTAAACTCCACCACAGAAGCTCTGCTTCTCCCACTCCAATCACTAGAGTGCAACTAGCAGTGTTCAGGCTTATTCCAAACAGCATAGAGCACTTCCCACCTGTGTGCCCTACTACACGCTCTCCAGCTATCCCTGTAGCTTCCTTGTGTGCACTCTAGCGTACAATGTCCTCTCTAGTTTGGTAAAGTAATGCATGCCAACTGTGAATAATTCCCCCTCCCCCTCCACCACCTGTGCCCTTATCCCTGCAGGCACAAGAAGTGTGTGCACAAGCTGGTGGAGGCAGGTGCTGACATCAGCGTTCATGACAATGAAGGCCTGACTGTAGTAAGTATTACTAGGAAAGCATACACAGTTGAAATGGAATTATGACACTTTTTTTCTTCCCATTTTATTTTCTTTCTTCCAGTTAGTTTAATTTCCATGAATGCCATTCTCATGTCAAGCTAATTATCATAAACCAAATAAAATGATCAAATTTAAGTATTATATAAAACTTTAACACATGTACAATTTTATGTGAGGAGTGTGAACTCTACATATTTATTGAAGGAAGGGAAGAAAAAAGTAATTTCCCAACCTCTGTGGACTGGTTAAGGATATTTGAATATGCATAACTTGGTGCAAACCAGCCCCAGGCATATGTGACATGTCACCATTTGACTAGTTCTTAGTTGATTTTAGTCAACTTGTCGTACAATGTTGTGTTTTTAGTTTGTACACATTATGGACCAATTCTGACAGAACTGCATATGTAGATGTAGTAAACTCCAACTACAGTGTTAGATAATTCAATTCTTCTTCCTCCAGGCCCCTCACTTTCTCTGCTTTTCTACTCACCTTTCCTACTTCCTGTCCTCCTTTTCCCCCTCCTTTTCCCCCTCCTTTTCCCTTTCCTCTTCTCTTTCCCCTCCCCCCTCCCCCTCCTGTTTGTGTACTCCAATGTTCTGTCTCCCTCTGTAGCTACACTGGTTGGCATGTAATGGACGGACGGAGCTGCTCAAGAGTGTTCTCCAGAAGGGAGAGTATGTGGACGTAGAAGTAGGAAACTAGAAATAATAATGTACACTTTATAAAATCATTCCTGACATTGTTTGATATTACTTTCCTTTTAAATAGGATGTGCATGGGCATACTTCTCTGCATGTCGCGTGTCAGAACGGCCATTATCAGGTCAGTATACATGTGCAATTAAAAATTAACCATGTAACAGAGCATTATCACCTTTATGGAACTCATATGTTTAAATGCATGTACAATAGAAGTGGCATAGTTCTTGGTTTTAGCGGGACATTTCCATTCCACCTGTTTATCATTATATATTAGTATGGGTGGGCTAGGCAGGTCTTCTGTTGCACCAACACACACCCAAATAGTTGTTTCATGCACCTTTTTTTTCATTTTTTTGTCAATTTTTCTCCTAATTTCCCCCTCTTTTCTTTGATCTTTGTTTTTTCTCCC
>OZ017784.1:10518933-10655398 GCA_963969325.1 Lycopodina hypogea | reverse complement strand
TCCCTTTCCCCCCATTTTCTTTATATTTTTCTCCATTTTCCCCCTTTAACTTTGTTTCTTTCTCCTTTCATTAACACACTTCTTTTCATCATTTCCCCCATTTTTTTCTATTTTTTCCTCCACACCCAAAATATTCCTCCTTCCTTCTTCTCTGTGTGTGTGTGCATGGTGGGTGGGTGGGTGGGTGAGGTGCATGGGTGGGGTGTGGGTGTGTGTGTGTGCATGGGTGGGTGTGTGTGTGTGTGCATGCATGGGCGGGTGTGTGGGTGGGTGGGTGCATGGGTGGTGTGTGGGTGTGTGTGTGCATGGGTGGGTGTGTGTGTGTGCATGCATGGGTGGGTGTGTGCATGCATGGGTGGGTGGGTGGGTGCATGGGTGGGTGTGTGTGTGTGTGCATGCATGGATGGGTGTGTGCATGCATGGGTGGGTGTGTGGGTGGGTGGGTGCATGGGTGGGTGTGTGGGTGGGTGCATGCATGGGTGGGTGTGTGTGTGTGTGCATGCATGGGTGGGTGTGTGGGTGGGTGCATGCATGGGTGGGTGTGTGTGTGTGCATGCATGTGTGGGTGTGTGCATGCATGGGTGGGTGTGTGTGTGTGCATGCAAGGGTGGGTGGGTGCATGCATGGGTGGGTGTGTGTGTGCATGCATGGGTGGGTGCATGCATGGGTGGGTGTGTGTGTGTGTGCATGCATGGGTGGGTGTGTGCATGCATGGGTGGGTGTGTGTGTGCATGCATGTGTGGGTGGGTGCATGCATGTGTGGGTGGGTGCATGCCCGGCTCCAGTGTTTACTTGCACTGGTCCATGGTGCCAGCTCAGTGCACATGCACCCTGACTATGTCAGGTGCACATAACCATGTCGATGGCAGTTAGACAATTTGCATTTTGTGTGTGTGTGTGTGGGAGGGGTGGGGATGGTGTGGTGTGTGTGAGAGAGAGAGATGTGTGTGTGCATGTGTGTGTGAGAGAGATGTGTGTGTGCATGTGCATGTATGTGTGAACATGCATGCATACATACATGTGTGTCTGTGAGCATTTGTTTGGGGGGGGGAGTGGGTGGGTGTATGGTGTGCATGTGTGTGTGTGTTTGCATGTAGTTACAAAATTTTGAGTTATCTGCTTTTATCTATTTGCTGGTACACACCACACACGAACAACTAGTAGCATATATCTGGCCTTGCCTGGGATATAATAACATGCCCAGAGGAATAAGTGTGGTGGCCTAGTGCGATCCAACCCAATTCCCTACTGGATTTAAGTGTGTTTGCATGCTTCTAGGACTCTAGGTCCATAAATTTTACAATCCATAGATGTGCATTCATATAAGGACCCAGTAGGGAATTTTCTATTTCAGCTGTTGAGCCTGGATGTGCTAAAAATGTTCTGTCCTCCTATTTTGAATGCAGATAGTAAGTGTCGCATAAGGCAAATATTAAAGCTGTGATCTGAAGAAAAAGGTGTAATATGTTATAATATAAATTTGTAATATATGGTTTGAATGATAAATATAAATGTGTTTTGTAGTGATATTTTCGGTAGATGAAAATAAGTAGTGATAAAAAGTTGTGATTTTGAACTGAATCCATCTGGTAACCATGTCATACTTGACAACTCTTAGACATACACTATAGCCCTGTCCACACTGCACACTAAAACTGGTTTCATCCTTTTCTGGAACGGAATCCACACTACACCCAGTTTCATCCCAATGAAGGTGAAGGTGCAATGTATGTTTTTGTGTCCTTTCACTTGACCTTATTGTATTTTTTTTTTATTACTGATGTTCTTCTTTTCTTGGCATTTGTAGTGATTAGAAGTGAATCTTTGAATCCTGTAAGATAATCTTTATTAATAGTTTAATTTTTCTTAATATGGATTTCTAGTTGCTTTAGCAAACCCTTAACTTCTCTTTTTTTGTGTTGTGTTATGTTGTGCACTACATTTTGGTAACCTAGGTACTTTTTTTTTTTTTCCAGTTTTTTTTTTTCTTTCTTTTTTTATCAGTTCAGTGGTGCAGGAAACAGTTGGTACAGTTTGTATATGTCCCTGAAATGTTTTTAGGGTTTTTTTTTAAACTTTTTTTATTTATTTATTTATTTTTTTATTTAAAAAATTTTTTTATTATTATTTTTTTAATTTTTTTTTTAAATTCCCAATCTATCCAAATGAGTTTTGTGTTTGTGTTTGTATGCTCATGTTTTCAATCTAAGTGAGTGGGTTTTGGCTGGAAATTTATGGTCTCGTTCTTCATATTTATCTGTATTAATTTTTAATTGGTTTTGTTTGTATTTCTTCCTCAATTATGGTGTGCATGCACCTGCTTTAAAATTGAGCCAGACAGTGGTAGTGGCAGGTCCAGCTGTTAGCACACACCATTGAGAATGGTTTAAACTATTTGCTAGAATAATATTCTTACTGAAACTGTCTATGGTCCTTTTATTTGTATAATTTTCTTATTGATACTATGTCTGTGCCTCTTTTAGTGTAAGATTTTATGGCGTGCTATTTTGGCTTCCTATAAACACTGTTATCCTTGTAAAATTATGGTTAGCCTTTAATTTTGTTGTACATAATTAGTGATGGGTGGGGTGGTGGGGTTGGAGATGTAGGTGCAGAGAATTCCTTATCTCCAGCTGCTCCCCCCCCCCCCCCCCCCAATGCAGCTATTTTTCATTATTTTCTGATGCTGCAGTCAAATTGTCTGGACTGAATTTGCTTCCTTTGAAATCTCTGATAGGTTCTTATTCAGCTCAACAGGTCATGCAATGTTAAATTTAATGCATTATCCTCTCTTGGAATGGTAGAGTGTAAATGCCTACGAATTCTCTTTGATAAATAAAAAATAAATAAATAAATAAATAAAATAAAAAATTTTTTAAAAATGGTGGACCACAAAGAGCCTTTTTTTGGTGCTTGTTTTAGCTTTTCCAGGTGAACAATGGGGTGTGGACAAATGGGACCTAGCCCAGGTTACTTTCCCTTACCAGAAGATCTTATCTCCCAATTTTCAACCAATTCCTTCAGCCCTTTGGCAGGTTATCATGTGTGTGTTCTGTATGTATATGTATATATATATGTATACATATAATGATTTGCCACAGATCTTAGTGTAAAACCACTCCTGTTTTTATTACAAATTTAATTTATTTACCTCATTTTCAACCTTCAACAATATACACCTCTAAGTCTTGGACAGATTTTTCTTTTCATTTGCTCATGATCCAATGTTAGCAGTGTTTAACATTGTTAACAGAGATGAATCCTCCCCACCCTCCTTTCTTCTCCTCCTCCTCGTTTAGGATATGCCATGAACTTATTTCTTACTTTATTGAAAACCTAGAGAGCGGTGTGAATCATGAATTTATTGATAGTGAGAGAATAAATATCCCGCCTTCTTTTTTTTTAATTTTATTTTCAAAGATGTTAAAAATTTGATTTAAAAAAAAAATAAATAAACAAATGCAATAAATATGAATCACCAAATAGATACATTTCATCCTTATAATTTAATGTCTTGACTACTAAATAATGTTACTGCTTCAGTGTCAAGATCATATGAAGGAGAATTTGGTTCTTCATCTTCAATTTGTTCAACAACCATCTCACATTCAGCCTTTGCTGATTTTCCTCTCCATGGTTCCACAAAGCAGCAGCACTTCAAGTAGTACAACACCAGGATTCTCTCCTTCCATGGCATGGAGTAGAGCTTCTCTACATCCTCCAATGTTATTCCCTGACAAGGAAGAAGAGAGGGAGTTTGCATACAATGGATAAAGGTAGAAGAACTTGTCATTTAGCAACTTGAAGTAAAACAAAAGGAACTTCACAAACTTTAGTTTCTGGTAGAAAGAAGAGGACAACTAGAAATAGGATTGCAACATTGGCAGCGAACAGGAGTAATGTTCCTGACACTCCCAGAGGAGAGGTGAGAAGAAGAGGAGCCACTTGGCCAGTTATAATAATCCCTGTCCACATTGCAGAATTACACACAGCCACCATGAACCCTGGGGACCAAGACACATGTTGATGATGTCAAGTAAAAGTGGGAAGGTTAAGAGAATGAAAGGGAAACATATTGATATCAATTCGGTGCACTTTCTGCTAAACATAGAAAAGAAGCACCTCCTTAGGAGACCCTGTACTGCCTTCAGGCAATTCACCAGAGAGCATGCATTAAGTTTTGGTGTGCCATGCATGCTAATATAAATATCTCTTCCCTACATAAATGTGATACTTTAGTATCAGAATAATCAGGTTGAGAACTAAGATTCATGCTTATCAGTAGCTCAGTTATTTCATGTCTCTGCACTCTAGTGATGATATTCTAATAAATAATTCTGCTATATCTATCTATCTATCTATCTATCTATCTATCTATCTCTCTCTATATATATCTCTCTCACTATCTCTCTCTCTTTATCTCTCTCTTTATCTCTCTCTATCTCTCTATATATCTATCTATCTCTCATTATCTCTCTCTCTCTATATATATCTCTCTCTCTATATATCTATCTCTCTCTATATATCTATATCTCTCTATATATACATATATATATAAAAGCTTAGCTGTCTATCTGTCTGTCTGTCTGTCTGTGTTGTAGGATTTTGAAAACCGCTGGACCGATTGGGATGAATTTTGGCGTGAGCCCTTGGGGCGTGTGTGGGATGGTTGTTACATGATTAAATTTTTAAACTACCATATTTTTTTTATCAATCTTTCTCTATTTTACTGTATTTTAGTTTATTAATTAATCTATGTTCTTCTATTGGTGCATAACCACTGGGAATTAGAAAACAGCTGGGCAGATTGAGATGAAATTTGGCATAAGCACATGAGGAGGGTGGGTGCTGGCTTTTATATAATTAAAATCAGAATTACAGGATGTTTTGCCTATCAATCTACCTTATTCTATCTGCGCATAACCACAGGTATTTAGTGAACCGAAAGTCTGATTAGGATGAAATTTGCCATGAGTTGGTGGGGTGATTTTTACATAATAAAATGTGCAATTGCAGCAATTATACCATCTATCTATCTTTATCTATTTGCATATAAACACTGGAAAGATTGGGATAAAATTTGGCATGCAGATGGGGTATGTAGGGAATAGTATTAAATAATAACATTTAGAATTACAGATTTTCCATTAGCTATCTCTCTTATTTTCTTTTGCTGTTAACTGCTTGGCTGACTGAAATAAAATTTGGACCAAGAAGGCTTCTTTCCCTTTTACCTTCACTTTCCACTGCAATAGGCGTACCAAAGGGAGTCAATGGGTCAGATCCAGCATAGCTATGAACTTAGCCCCACCTAATCTATCAATAAACTTCCACTTTTTGCATCGGGTAAGCACCACTTGGGCACTTTCTGCTAGTATATATATATATATATATATATACATGACACTGACTATAAGACAATGAGGTTCAATGTCAGTCATTGGGTATCTGTTTATAGAAACCATAGAAAATGATTTTTTTAAAGTGAGTCAAGTTGTGTGTGTGTGTGTGTGTGTGTGTGTGTGTGTGTGTGTGTGTGTGTGTGTGTGTGTGTGTGTGTGTGTGTGTGTGTGTGTGTGTGTGTGTGTGTGTGTGTGTGCATGCGTGCGTGCATACATGACTATGTTCCAGAATATTCCTGTGTGCACATAGAAAAGAATATATGATCCACATATACATATTTCTAGAAAGAAAAAAAAAAGTTTTTAAGCATGATACAACAATATTGGACTGATCAGTGAATAAAATACCAAAGAGTATCAATCGTATGTGATTAAGCTTTTAAATTTCAGAAGATTCCCTGTGGTGAAAACAATAATATAGTCCACCAGGATTTTTTGTTATAATAAAATTTAATTTTATCAAAAAATTTATTATTATCATTATTATTATTTTTAAATAATAATATTAAAAATAACCCAATGCTATGACAGCGATGTTAATTCGTTTCCATGAAATAAATGTGTCAAAGGCACGGAGGTTACGTCTGGCTAGTTTGCTATCATGTCTTACCTTTAGCTGATAGTGGAGATAATTCCCCCAAAATTAACCAAGTGATGTTCCTGGCAATTAAAAATGAAAAAGAACATTCACACTTCACTTATACGCACACACAATGTGAAGCCTTATTCACAGTGTTGATGACCACTTACCCGCATGTGGACGCAAAGCATGCAATATTCACGGACAAGAAGACCAGTGTAATGTATCCTGCAGCTCTCTGAGTCTTTGTGAGTTCATTTGAGTTGATATTGTCCAGATCAAACTTCATGATCAATACAGAAGATAAGATAAGTGTAATAAACCCTCCAGCAGCTCCAATCAAGTAAAGAGGTTTCCGTCCAAACTGTAATGATAAAAGCATGGGGGGGGGGGGGGAGGGGGGGAGAGGGTTATATTTCACCTTCCTTAGAATGAACCTAAATAGCCAATAATTTCGATGTCCAAGCACACTGAATTGGTATGGATAAGGTCTGCAAGTGAGTGAAATTGTGAATGAAAGGTAAGACAAGTGGACATAGAAAGATGAATGGCTCAGAGAGGTAATGGTTAAAAATATGCCACCTAGAAGTCATTGGCAAGTAAAATTTCAGTAGCTGATGACTAGAATTGAGAATTTTATTTAATGAAAATGGTGAAATATTGAAATATTTATTTACCCAAAATAATACCAAAAACATTTAAAGAAAAATTTTTTAAATGCCAGAATATTTAGAAATTAAAAATTATTTTATTGACATGCCTGTGTGTAAAATGAAAGCAAAATTGCATTAAAAAAATGGACATATCCATTTGTTGGGAAGACTAGCATATCATTTCGTAATATATCAGTTTTCTATTCTAGAAACTAAAAGTGCAATGTAAACAAGTTCATGCACATGCAATTTTATATACTGGCAATAATTGATTACAATTGGTTTCCTTAGATTCTCTGTAATCAGTCGCTGGCCATTAGTGGTCAAAATATTTCTGTATATATATATATATATACAATACTGTACGATTTGACCCTTTCGACTAGCTGCAAATGCTATTTCACTTTTTTTTTTTGCAGAAGAATCCGTCTCCCTGTGAAAGGAACCTGAATCTCCTCTGGGATCAAATTTGTTAACCATTTCCGTGTAATGGCTTCCATATTTCTTTTTTGTCAAAACAGAGGTCCACATGCAGTGGAGGGAGGGAGGGAGGGAAATGCAATTTGGAACATCAATCAGCTGTTTTTCCCCCTTTCTTTCCTCTCACCACACACTCAACTCAGCACCATTCCCAAAAGTTCTCAAAAGTACTCCGAGCATGCCAGTTGATGCTGATAATTTTACTGAATGTGGGTAGTCCAGGGCTACAATATTTAACTTTAAATATGGAAAAATTGTAATCTATTTAAAAGAAATATTTGTTGTTTAGACTAAAAAGCCAAAATATATATTTAATTTAGACCAAAATCATGGAAATATTACAAAAAAAAATGTATTAAAAAAAAATTCCCAACTCTATTGATGACATAATAGGAAGTGGCAGTTCTATATTGTAGAGGTAACATGCATGATTACATCACACACAATCCGCCATGCCTACCTATGGTATCAGGGAACCTCCAGCACCATAGAAAATGTACTAGCATTCATGACTGGCAATGCTATTCTTGGGAACTGCAACTGCAAAATAGCTTGTGCTTTTATGATACTATAGGAATAAAAATTTTATCAAACTTCCAGCAAGCTGATCAGTAAATTCCAGGATATTCAGAGCTGCAGTTGTGGATAAAATAGAGCGTGAACGTGAAGAAAGGTTAGTTGAGGTATTGCCAGCTAGTTCTAGGAACTCATTGGTTGGCTGCAGTGGCCAGAGATGATGTCCACCCACAAGTAGCAACTACTTCTCAACAAAAAAAAAATTTTGTGGATTGCCACAGATGCTACCTGACAGGGTTCTGAGAACATTGCAGCTATTTCTGGGTCATGGTTATCCCTGGAAACTGTCTGACAGGTACCACTACTCCCACATGCCAATGGGTTCTAAAAACTAGCAGTAAACTCACTGGAGAAGTCATGAACAACCTTTTTGTTCACTTTCATGCTCCATTTGCTCCATAATCAGAGCTAAAATATTCTAAAGTTTGTTAGCAGCACACAAGGAAACTTCATAAAGTTTCTATTCGTACAGTATGGTGAAACACAAGCTATTTAGCAGTAATAGTTCTTTAAAAAAATAGCATTGCCAGTCATGAATGCTAACACATTTTCTATGGTACTGGTGGTTCATTGATACCATAAGTAGGCGTGGTAGGTTGTACAGGACTTAATCATCAAGTCCCCTATTATAAGGTGTTCAAACAGGCACAAAACGACTTGAATAGTTGACTACATAAATAGTTGATTATATTTTGTATAGTAGTACAGAGGAACATTATCACATTACATTCTGTACTACTTTAATTCTTGTGGAAAAAAATAATATTATGAAATAATCTCACAATGACACACATTGCATATACACTAATCTAATCATTAGAAATACATGACCACAACTAATCGGCTTCTTGTTTTGAATAATAATCACAAAATAGGTCAAAGTTAAGGAATGTGGTGGATAACCGTAAATGCTTATCCTGCTAGATTACAATATGTCGTTAGTTAGTTGTTAGATATGCTTAATCTCAGGACCTTACACTGATTCAGCACTCACAACTGATAATATTAATTAACCACATTCTGGGAGTATCATGCCCCAGCTAATTGACTTCTTCCTACTGTATACAAGTATTGTGTACAATATGCCATCAGCTGTGTGTGCGTGCGTGCGTGTGTGTGTGTGTGTGTGTGTGTGTGTGTGTGTGTGCGTGTGCGTGTGTGTGTGTGTGTTGCGCGTGTGTGTGTGTGTTGTGTGTGCATGCGTGTATGTAGACCAACCTTGTCTATGATGGGCAGGGTTAGCACCATAGGTATCAGGGCTGCTCCAATGAGTGATAGAGGAGCCAAAAATCCTGGCAAACCAATTCGGCAGAATATTGTCACAGAGAAATACCTGCACACAATTAAACCACAGAATAGTGAGCAATGCATGTGTGCATCAGTCCACACTTTGGGAATAAATAAGCATGGCAAGACAACGGCAATATTTCTTTACAAGCAAAAGGTTCATACTTCAAACTATTACATGACCATAAGCTACAGAGCATGATTGCAGCTGCTGATCTAGTAGCAGTGACCAAACAATAATGTGGAAGTAATAAAAATGTTGTAATAATTTGGTTCTCCCACATGGTGCAGATGTTGGCAGCCATTGTGGAGTATACCACCGATAGCATTCAAATTCTGAGATGCTATTACTTGACGGGTGAACAACATCATTAGATTCTACTACTTTATATAGTCCATCAAATGTTCAACAAAAAAAAAAGACAAAAAAAAAAAAACTTTAAAAAAAAAAGGAACAAATCAGCATTTAATTTAGCCTAGTTTAGGCTACCTCTTCTCCCTACATGATTGAAAGTTGAAACGTATTAATCATATAGTGCAGATATTGCCTGGGGCAACATAAACAAGGAAGAAGAAGAAGAAGGGGGAAAAGGAAGGGAAGAAAGAAAAAAATTTTTCTCAAAGTAAAAAAAAAAAAAAAATTATTGCACAGAAAATTTTTAGTTGGAGTGTACTTTAATTGTAATTGTCCTGCTTTAGTTTGAACTAATTGCTGACCAGCAGTCACCAGTTTTCTTGCATCCAATAGATTCCACAAACACACTTAAAAGGAAGCAGGGAACAGAGCAGGTAGTAACTGCTTAGCTTAGCAGAGATGTGCTGTAGTCATAGAACTGTCTAGACCTTCTCCAACACAGGATAAGGATCAGATAACTTCCACTGGGTAATGTGTCTACATTTTCCTGGTGAACAAACATGGATAATTCATTTCTCCCTCTTCTATATGCACAAATCCACATTCATATATGTACAAGCTCGTTTGCAAAACAAAAAAACAACAACTCTTCATCCACCTCACAAGTGAGTGTTGGCTTTTCTCACCAATGGCTGTTCAATCTGGACTTTGCAAAAATGTTTGTGTAGAGAAAACACGCAAACGCCATGAATTTATGACAAGATGACCCACATTATTAACACACTGACACTATGTGACCTCAATTGGTACTATATGAGCTGCACCTGGCAGCCTGCCTTAGTGAGGGCACCTGATGAAATAGTTGGAGGGGGCAGAGCTGTGCTGCGTTGCAGAGATATCACATGGCTAAGTTGTTTGCTTGATGCTTATCCAGTGTGTGCCCCCATAGAGGCATAGTCAACCTGCCTCCACCCAGTGTGATGCTTATCCAGTGTATGTCATTGTGAGTGTGGCTCATTTACACACCAGCTAAAGTTGCCAGGGAGCAGGGAATGTTACTTGTAGGGGATGTCCTGGAGATCTGCACAGTGTAGTCAAGAGAGAGAAAGTATAAGTGTTTACCAAGTGCCCTGGAGTTGGCTGAAACACTACTTCGCTGTATTCATCAACTAATGTGCTTGTATAGTGTCATCATGATCACAAGTACATTCAATGACAGAGTATCGACGGAGGATGGAGGGAAAGGGGTCGTTTCAAATAAAACTTACAACAAAACATTTATTCCGGTAAAGCGTGTCAAAAGAATTATCCCAGCAACCAAGATAACTCTAACAGAGAGAGAGAGAGAAAGAAAAATAATGTCAATAATTGTACATTCAATATGCATTTGTCCACACAAACCTTTGGAAGACCTTCCACTGAAGAATGAATCGAATATTATTAGAAAAAGAATTGGTATTAGAAGAAGTTGATTTTATAGAGGTTAGTTGTTCTTTTGCTAGTTTCTCATCCTTGTATATGAGATGGAGCAGTTTGAGAGCCTGGTTTTCTTTACCTTTCATGACCAACCACCTGAGATAATTAGTATATCAACACTTCTCATCCCTACAAGGACTGCTAATCAGTGCCTTACTGTGAGGTAAATTAACCTCAGCCTAACTGTACCTGGGAGATCTTGGAGCAAATACCATTCCTAGAGCAACCAGTGTCCCAGCCAGGAAAGGAACAGCCACTGATATTCGCCACCCATAGGAGAGGTCTTTAACAAAGATATTCAAAACGATTCCTGCCTGTTGTAATAGCAATTGATAGAGAATATGCATGTCAGCCAAGTGCTATGCATGTTGTAAGTAATTAAATCAGGCCACTGACATGGACTTCACATTATAATCTCAAGTGTTAAAAACTTTTTAGAATAGAAGTAGATAGTTATATTGTAGTATAATATTAAAGGACTTGCAAGATTCCTTTGGGGAAGTTATGAAATACTGCTAACATGTTTTTCATTTCACATATTTCATTGCAACTAACTTTAATTTGCAGCTGAGTTGCATTGCTTTTTACCTTGAATATCATAAAACTTACAAGGTTACCCAAAATCCAGTTAATAGAAGTAATTGATGCTAATTTCCCTCTTGACTGTTCAGAAACTATCTCCCCAATGTAAGTTGATGTTAATGGAAAACATAATCTGTAAAGACATTAGACATCATGATCAGAATGATTCCATGCAAACAAATTCCCCCATTAGTTACCAATAAATGCCTGTATTGCAATTAATACACATGAATATGCAATACATCTCGAACACATTTACGTACATGGCCTATGGGGCTCTAGCACTGGATACTCCGTTTGGATCATAATAACTTTGATTTTGTAATACCACTAATCTTAAATACTAAAACTGCAAATGTCAGGTGGGCTTTGATGGTTATCTTGTTCATAGATGTATTAACTGCCATACTAGGACTGCACATGCTCACAACTTTGATGAAATAGTCTATATTATTCTACAGATGATGCTAATTCAGCTCTTATTTTGTTTTTCTTATATTTAAAATCCACACTCATTTCGTTGTAATTGCTCTATGTCTTTCTAAACCTCTCAAAACCTGCTGCTAACCAGCTGTTTGCTGATGCACCTGGACTTCTATCTGTCAGTCTTCTCAATCCAACACGTGTGGACCCTATCACTGATTTACACCTGAATTCAGAGAGGTTGGAGCAGAAAACCACATCTCATCAATTATTCATGAGATTTTACTTATTTAAATGGGAAAAGAAAAGTAACTACTTGATATCTGCCAGGAATTCCAACCAGAATCTTTCTGATTGACAGTTTTCTGTGCTAACCCTTACAATAAGAAATAGTTCTATAGCAGCCATAATGTCATAGCTAAATACATTGCTTATACACAGGATTCTTTGACACAGATTGAAATTGGAAACAAAGCAATTTCCAAACACTGAACCAGTTGGTGTCTCACTCATAACCTCTCACATTAGGACCAGCATTCTTTATTCACCAAAATAACGAAACCCACTTACCCTATACCAAGTCCACTAACGAATCGACTCAAACACACCATCCTATAAAAACAAATAAAATATGATTCTAAACAGAAATATGCTGTGTTCCCTAAATCCCACAAGTGAGTTGGAATAACCAGATGGGCAAATCTAGGAAATGTAGATAGGAATGAATTATGCTGTGATATAGATCTGACAACAATGGTTTATGGTTTGTGCTCTGGCTTCCACCTAGCCCTTCCCTTCCTACTATAAAGAATTAAGAGATGCATTACTTAAACTCCAGATTTTTCTTAATTATGAGTGTTGGTCGATAAGTTTGAGTCATTGACTTTAGATTTAGAAAAGCTTAAAAATCAACTTGTCCACAACCCAATGGCCACTTTTCATCAAATAACTTGCAAAATTTATGGGGAAGGAATCATTGGCACATACATACTGAGAACAATACATTTAGAACAAACCACAAGTGAAAGGCTGAAGTGTGAATGAGTCCCCCAAGAGCCACCACACCGCTTCCAAGGATGATAGTTAGCTTTCTTCCCAAGCACTCAAAGAGAGGACCACCGGCAATGGATCCCACCAGTGCACCGACAGCAAACAGAGCCACTATCAAGCCCTACACAACACAACACAACACAACAACAGACGACATAGTGGAGGAGGGGGAAGAAGGGCTCCTGCATGCTCTCCATTTAGGGTTTATATCAGATCCTTCCAATCATTCCCAAATTATACACAATTCAACGATTTGTCAGTTTGGTTTTATAGAAATCATTATCATCATTATTAGAAGTAGCTAGTATGATCAAGCATTGATGCTGCACATTATTGGCTGCGATATAAATCTGAAAAGGGCCAACAAGCACACTATCGCTTCATACCAGAGCCAATTCAGGATTTTGCTGTTGGTTATAATTTTTGGTGGAATTTTCTGTTAACACCTTGGCAGAGAGTTAACTTTTTTAGATTCTAACATAGTAAATGTTAGAGATTAGAAGCGATCATTCATGGGATGAGGGGAGATGGAAAATAGAGTGTTTTCAGTTCAGATGGCACTCAACTGGCTCTATCAAACACGATAACAGCACTTTTTCTAAAAGACAGAGATAACAGAAACTTCTAAAAGACACTACACTCTCTTGATTGCACAGATACAGTTCTCGTAACACAAAACATTATTCACACAAATCATAACCAATTAATTCTGTATACATTCCTACTGGTAATATATTTGTATAACAACCACATTATAATAACGTCAACTGAACCGGCCTGATAATCAGGACAACCAAACATTTGCATTATTAAGGATGCTTGGTCTTGATTACCTAACCTCTTAACACACTTTAATTAAAGGAACATTGGTTAGTGGTCAAATACCCTCTTTCTCCTCCAGAATAAAAAAAGAAGGAAAAAATGGTAGTGAGGATTCCCAAGATGGTTCAATTGTTTGCTGTTTCCATGGCCTGTGCATTAGCAATACCTCATCAGGTAACTTATCCTTACTGACCACCCACGATGTTAGAAAAACAGTTAAGGGGGGGGGGGGGGGGCGAAATAGAAATAGCCATCTGCAAGGGGGGCATACATGTGTCAGCGTATACGCATGCAAATGTTAGAAACACCTAAAAAAACTTCCCACATGACATTATAGAGTGTGTAGTTGATATTTGGAACAGAAAACCTAGACATAATGCTGTATAAATGTACTTTATTTGCTTTTACCAAAATGCTCAGGGGGGGGGGCACAAAATGCTCAAGGGGGGCAAATACCTCCCTCGACCCCCTAAAAAAATCCTGTTCATCATAAACAAAGTGGGCTAACTGACGCTGCTACAGTATTACAACATTGCACAGTCCCTATATAGTAGGCAAGGGAAGGGTAATACCAAGATTGCACTGGTCCCTGCATCGTCTTGGAAACTGCAGGACTGACTGGAGTTGTCTCCATCAAAGGCTGAGTTGTAGGAGAGATTGAGGGCCATGCGGTAGCCAACCATGTCCTTCACTCCACTCAGAGACCTGACAGGAATATAAGGTGCAACTCATAGTCAACAACACAACAGTGCGGGACAACAATAAATACAGTTGTAAAACTTATGATACTATAATGAAACTCAGATCACAAGACAGCAGCAAATATATGGGCAGTCTTCATGTACAATATACTTAAAGCTATGTACTTAAAGTCCAGCTGATGTGTTAAGACAGGAGCTTGGAAGGAGCTTCAGGTCCTGACTATCCAATATCTTGATTATGTAACAACCAGTATTATCAATAGCACATTAGTGAGTAGTCCTTCTATACTAGAGGATGAACCATGAAAGTAATTATGTCATAAGAAAGCTTCATCAGACCCCTGCCACCCATCCTTCTTTAGGGCACAGAAAGAAAGATCTGATCAGTGAGTTACACCTTGCACACATGCTTAGTGTGTGAGGTTACTGCACAATCCATAGCTTTTTTATGCAGCTTAGAATAATGTGTCCCTTTCTTTACTTTATGCTCCACAGAGTCCGGTGACCTTTCCTTATATCATGACTCACAGAGTGTGCTGACCCTTTCCTTATATTATATCCACAGAGTCTGGTGTCCTTTCATCTCTACAAATAGATTTGTGGGAGACAATATAAGGTTGTCAGCACCTGCAAACCTCAGATCATTGCAACTAACCAAAATACCAACTAGCACTTGTGCATGCCACTCTGGTCAAATGAGTCAATAGTGCCATTTTGAGATTCTACAGAAAATTTTCGGTGCATTGCCCTCAAATTCACCACCACTCAAGAGGCCCACAGGCCAGTGGTAGTGTAGCTTGTCGTTAATGAGTTAGTTGATGCAAATAAGTTGTGGTTGCAAATATTCCTGAAATTGATTATCTGCAAATCCTCTCAGCTAACAAAGAAGTACACCAAAAGCATTCAAAGAAAGATAAACAAAATTGGAATGCTAAATGAAACTGTCATTGGGCATGCACTTATATTCTTCTATCAGAAACAGCCTGGACACTGACTTTATTCCAGGCAGGATCAATTCACCTTTGTGTTTGTAGTTCTAAGTTCACATTTCTTGGATATAAGTCAAGGAATTACTATTATTATTGATTTTGTTGTTTTTCTATCTACCATTTTTTTAAAAAAAGAAGAGATGATTGCACTGTCGACCCTTTACAATGAACACACAACTGAAAATAGTGATCAGGTATTCTAACTCTGAATCAATGTAACGGACAGGATCTGAAAACACATATTTATCCCAAATGTACGTAAGTATCATTTTGGTATACAGCTATTGCATCATCTAGTTTATTTGACTTGTGATACAGGAGCTACATCACCTAGTACTATACAGCTATTGCATCATCTAGTATTGACTTGTGATACAGGAGTTACATTATCTAGTACTGCAAGTATACAGCTATTGCATCATCTAGTGTTTGACTTGTGATGCACGAGTTACATCACCTAACACTGCAGGTGCACAGCTATTGCATCATCTAGTGTATATTTGGGGAGGTGCACACAACTGCATGATCTATGGGTCTGATTTGGCATACAAGATTTGCATCATAAAATTGGTGTATAGCTATTGCATCATCTAATATTGAGTAGAGAAAGACTCCATTTTATTTATCTTGAATAAAACTTGGAAAAAAAAATTTTTTTTTGACTTTTAAAAAAAGATAGAAAAAAAAAGAACAACAAAAAAGAAACTGTCAGGGGCAAACAACACTAGGTTGCTAGGTTGCTAGGTTATGTACGGCTCTAGCCCTTACCCCAACCCATACCTCATCCAATTCCATAGCACTAGCCCTTAATTAAAAAAAAAAATTTTTATAAATAATACTAGCTATTTTTTGGGTTCAAAACTATTTTGGTGTAAAATTAAGTAAATATTTGCTCTTTTTTCTCATGCTGGTTTGCCACAGACAGTAGATCCATCTAGGCTCCTCTCCACTGGTGAATAACAGTGCAGAGAAAACAGTAAAGGGTCTTCTCCTACTGTCTTTTTGATTAGACAAGCCAATACTGTGTCCTAGACAGAAAAGATCATGGTGGCACTGTTTTTAAACCCCTTCAACCAATGCAACCAATACCAGTACTCTGAAATGGCAGACACAGAGGATTCATCTATGCTTACTGGAACAGGTCTTTACTTCTGTGTAGGTACACATTGCTAGTTGTCACTTTCCCTGAAGTATCACTCTGTAGTAGTTCTCCTTCTTGCAACAGCTACCCAAAGTACTTTATCTATCCTACCAGCAATCCTGTCTCCTGGCTTACTTACAGTTACTCTAACCATAGATATTCCAGTGCAGGGGTTGGAAACAGCAATAAAGAGACTATATAGACATCACATCCTGCTTTTATCCATGCTACTGCTCTAAAATGGAACCGTAGCTTTCAAATGATTCACTCAATTATTAAACCCTTTCTAACCCCTAGAAAGGGCAGGGGTAACATAGGATCCCCTAATTAGTCACAGTTTGTAGATAACCAGTAAAAAAATTCATGTAAGTTCTTGAAGCTGCATTTCTGGTGTTTGTATCTTGGGTGGTTTGTGCTCGTAAACATTGTATAGTTTCCTTTATGTGAAGTAAGATTTGCTTACTGTGTTTTATTCATTGTGGCTACAATTGTCTTAGTTCAATTATTGTTTAGAAAAAAAAATTAATGAAATGTTTGTTGTTGTTGTTTTTGTTTTTTTAGTAGCTACACCCAAAAAGGGTCGAAATAATCTGTCTTTATTTGTGAGTCTTTTTTTCTCAAAATTAACTTGCTCCTCAGTAATAGGAAGTTTTGACCCCTAGATATGTGTCCAGATAATTTGTTGAGTATTACCTGCCAGAAACTCACTCACCAACAGTGCCATGCTAAGGCATTTACTGACTGCACTACCAATTTAGCCACTCAGGTCACTGCACCTCTAAGTATGCAGATAATATTCTGATAATATCCAGTATAGCATAACACAGATGTTTCACATAATATATCCATTTTTTTAATCCACACACTAGAATATCTATGGTCCAACTGCAGGCTGCTCTAAAGAGAGTAAGCAATATAGCAACAAATGAACTGAATATCAAATAAAATATTTGTTGTTTAACCTCCATACAGCCATGGTCACTCTCCAAGTACTATCAGCATTTTGTATAAAAGTAACAGACAGACACCTGCACATCCCAGACAAGTATCTTTAATACCAACCTTCCCATACACTTAATCTTTCCTGCTATACAATATGCCCTGCATTGGTTACTAATCATTAATATTACTCTTTTTAAACTCCATATACCACAATATGGATGCCACAAATGATTAAATATTCTGTATATAGTCCATACATTTCAACATAATATACTAACATGACACAGAAAATCATGTTGAGGCAAGAAGGAAGGAGAAAAAAAGAGATAAATTGGTAGAAATAGAACAAATTCAAAAATATATGTGCTGGAGGGCATGCCTGGCATGGCCCTGGCAAATGTCAACATGAAACATCAATGAAGCCACTACAAACACCATTTCTAGATCTTGTATCTTCATTAAAAAAAAAAAAAACAGCAGCAACTCATAAGTAGGCATGCAACCAGGTTGCCCATTGATTATTTACAGGATGTTTTGAAAGCATTGTGTATGCTGAATGGTTGATCTCCAATGTTGCCCAATGATTTCCAATGTTACCAGTTGATTTTTTTTAGAGAGGTCCAATTGTTTTGGAGGCATGGTGTAATGCTGAACAGTGAGACTCATAAGGCGTGTGTTGAAGTGAAAAGGAAAAAATTAACTGTTCACTTACTAACCAGAACTATGAATATTCCTCTTAAACTTAATTGTAGCACATATTTTCACATACTGGAATCTTACCAATTAGTGGTGACTGATGATTTTGGAACTCACTTGGGTTATAATTTTTTTTTTGGTATGATAGGACAGCATAGCAATAATAAAAAAAAGTTAGTATTATTAAAGTAACCTATTCACTAAGCTAAACAGAGCTGCCACATAGTTTCAGTTTTGAATTTACTTGGGTCATAGTGTAATAATTTTGTGGGATCAGATTAAATATGTGGTTAGTATTATAAATTGGTGGTTACTAATGCAAGGAGGAAGTTTACTTTACCATGTAAAAAATCGAGCCTCAAGAGTCCCCCCCCCCCCCCCCCCCCCAATGGGGTTCTAACCCTGTCCACACTGCATAATAAAACCGATTTCACTCGTATCTGGAACAGGTTCCACGCATCCACACTACACCCGGTTTCACCTGAAACCTCCAGAAGGGTAGGCTTCAAGCAGCTCAGATTTATTTAACATTCCTGTGGCTCTATTGTTGATGTTCGCTATTAGGAGTTTAGCTACAACAGCTCTCTCCTCCCTCTCTCTCCTCCATTTGTGCGATGCCATTGCAGAGGGAAAAAGACAACAAGGTAGCACACCAGAAAATAAAATACGCTGTTTCTGTAGAGGTTGAGGAAAACCAATTAATTCACCCAGCCAATTTTTTAGCCCATGCAGGTGATGTGGAGCAGGTTCAGCATTGTGCTAGTATGGACGCAAGAAAACTTGGAACCGGGTGTTGCTTGAGAGAGGTACAAACCCATTTGTAGTGTGGACAGGGCTTTAGTAACATGGACCAGATTACTCCCTGGGTCAACTTGTACATGCATGCCAAGTTTCAGGTCTGTAGGTCCAATAGTATGACAGGCCCTTAACCACATAGGTAGATACCAGCCAGGGTGAGTTTTATCTTACTATAATTCAATATTTGTCTGTCTTTCTGTCTGTATGCATGTTCGTTATCTCCTCCCAGATGCCTGGACCAATCGTCCTGAAATTTTCAGGGATTGCTCACAGGATCACTGGGCCCGTTTGGGGAGAATATAGTTAGGGCAAGGGTGTATGTCCATTAAATAAACTTTCCAATTCATAAGTAACCACAAAGTTGTAATGTGTAATCTTACCCCATTCAAAAGAGTATCACTTAAATTTTTCTTGGGACAGACCTAGTCAGTGATGAAGTAGATTTTAGCTTTTATTTGTTATTATTAATATTATTTGCTTTACAACCATGTGTGAGACCTACATTGGTGATATAATGGAATAATAGTGTGTGATAGCATTTGGTTGAGGATCTAGCACCAGGGAATTGCTACTAGGTTGGTCAGATTTTGTGCTTCAAGTCTGTCTAGCAAGCTAGTTTTGCTTACCCTAAATCATAGCCGAAGAGAAATCCAGTGAATGAAGCACATATAACGCTCATGTAGATATAAGGTCCCATCACTCCTCTCCTCCTTCTCCCCTGACACACCCCCTCAGACTCAGTTCTCCTTCTCCGCGAGATTTTATAAGAGATTTTATAAGCGTGGCGAGATTTTATAAGCGTGGAGAGTTATGACCTCCTCCATTTTGGATGCGTAGGGCAGGCGTTAATTTTTTAGTCCGTATTTTGGGGGGGGGAGGGTTTGTAGGAAAAGTAAGGTCTAAGGGGTTACTGCCCCCCCCCCCCCTACTTTTTCCAGTTTAATTTGCTTAGTCCCTACCAAAAATTAAATGAATAAATAAATAAATAAATAAATAAATAAATAAATAAATAAATAAATAAATAAATAAATAAATAAATAAATAAATAAATGAATGAATGAATAAATAAATAAATAAATAAATAAATAAATAAATAAATAAATAAATAAATAAATAAATAAATAAATAAATAAATAAATAAATAAATAAATAAATAAATAAATAAATAAATAAATAAATAAATAGATAAACAAACAAACAAATAAATAAATAAATTTAAAAAATAAACAAATAAATAAACAAATTTAAAAAAAAAACAAAAAACAAGTAGCTTAATTAATTAATTAATTAATTAATTATTAAAATAACTAGAAATGTACTGGTTCTACCGAGAGAGACAACAAATCTTACTATAAGATAACGAATATACATACAGACATACACATAGGAGAGAGAGAGAGGGGGGGGGGGGGTATGGGAGGCATTGCACCATTTCTAAAGTAAATATTATGATATTATGATGCATCTCAAATAATTAGTGTCCTTTTAAACTTACTGTGCAATTTGTAAACACAACTTCCTCTAGAAAAGTCCTTTTGAATGGGATCAGATTACACATGAAATATCACATAATAATTACCTGTGGCACATAGATCTGGGAACACTTGGAATGATGGGGGAGGGGTCATCCACATAGTTTTGTCAAGAAAGGATTTTTAACAAATTATTTACTGTATGGAAGCACAAAAGCTTATTGTTAAAAGTAAGTGGATGGTTACCCATGAATAGGAAAGTTTATTTAATGGACCAGCTTAACCCTAACCACACTATCCCCAAGTGGGGCCAGTGGTCCCTTGGCAATCCCTGAAAATTTCAAACAGACATCTGGGAGCAGACAGACAGACAGACAGACAGACAGACAGACAGACAGACCGACAGACCGACAGACCGACAGACCGACAGACCGACAGACCGACAGACCGACAGACCGACAGACAGACAGACAGACAGACAGACAGACAGACAGACAGACAGACAGACAGACAGACAGACAGACAGACAGACAGACAGACAGACAGAGAGACAGACAGATTGTAAATTATAGTAAGATAATCATTAAGTAGACCCGCAGCTTTGTCTGATTATCAACAGTTAGACTACTAAGGGGGGAACTAAGGGGGGAACTAAGGGGGGAAAAGCTGTGACTACCACTGAAAGGAAAGGGGAAAAGAAAAATAAGGGAAAATAAAGGAGAGGGGGAAGAAAAAAAAGGGTAGAAAGAACAAATTATTTGAGTCCAGGATTTTTCCTAGTTTTTATAGGGGCTTTTTTTGTATGGAAAATTTAATTTCTTTTTTCCCCCACCAGGGGTATAAAAAGTCAGGGGGAATCAAACCAGTAGCCATCAGCTTGGGAGACCTGTGCCTTGGTATGGAAAAGTTTAATTCCTTTTTTCCCCACCAGGGATGCCACTTTCAGAAAGGAAGGACTTATTAATTATTATGTAAATAGGATTTAGCTACATATATCCAAAACTGTGGGAGGGGTTACCAAACTGACAGCCGCACAAGTAAATGCTTAAAAAAAGCTCTAGTATGATAACCCCCAACTGCCATTGAGAAATATTACCTATTTGGGACTGATCATAGTGCATGTCCTTGAGTCTGACAGTGTTGACTGAGGCTGTCTTTATGTGGGGTGGTTAATGCATGACTTAGCAATCTGCTGTCTAATATAGATGAGAGTACAAGTCAGTATATTTATCTGTCCTAGGTGTGGTTATAGTTTTGGGACCATTTTTGCAAACTATAATAGTTGTGTGCATACATGAAAATATCCATGTGATATTACCATGTTCATCCCAGGCTATTGCTTAAAAAAATTCTAGCCAAAGTGGTTTCAACAGTATCTCTGGTTGACTGTGTTTTGTACCATAAGGGGAGTCTTTGTCTCAATTCAGATGTATTTCAAACCTTGAGTGGCTTATATTTAGAAAAAACAGATGTTCTGCATTTACCACTAATAGATTTAATAATTGGAAGAAAAAAGTTGTCCCAAGGTTTAATAGCTATGAAACAATTCATGCACACTGTGACAGTGAAGCTTGATTAACAGTGTTAACCCCTGTTCAACCAGTCTTACCCGAGCAGTTTGTTACATTGTGTTAAAAGCTTGCAAGCTGAACATATCACAATTCAAGAAGCGGTATCACTATCAATTTGGCATCGGTATTTTACCAGAGGCAGACGCAGATGATGCTATTGACATAAAGATGAAGTTTAAGCCGCACAGCCTTTGGCAATTTTCGAAAGGAGATTACCACAAAACAGAAAATCTTCTACAAGGATTGTTGCTGGCAGTCATCCTCATCAATTTTCTTCTCCACATGAATATTATCATTTGTACTACCATGTTCGTTATTGAGAGAACTTCCAAGACAGTTGATCAAAACAAGCTTTTACCACAGATTCTATGCTTAGATTTGATTCTTCTTTTAAAAAGCTCTATAAATATATCTTCCTCACCTACTCATTATTCATTATTCATTATTAGTGGTGTGATTCAAGTGTGCCTGGGCTTATGGTGCAAACGTTAGTGTCCCCAGAGGCAATTTAATAAAGTAATTATACTGGGTGAGATGGGGTGTGGTTTGGTTATGATAATAACCTATCACAGGTGATTAAAATTAATATTGTTAATTTCATTTACAGATCTCATTGCTTATGGATGAAGAGTCAACCTTTAAAAAACATTTCCATATTCTTCAGCATGTACATCAATAGATGAGATTTTGAATTTGTATAATACTGATACTTTTTTTGGATATTCTGTTTCAACAAATTATATTAATATAAACATTAGCTATCCTTTTTTATATTTATATTAATAAAATTTCTCCATACCTGGTATTGCCCTTGATGATGATTTATTGTTAATGAATTAGAATTGAGAGAAAAAGTGGACCACAAACTTTTCCTCTTCAAAGGGGTGGAGCAGGGAACAAATATAATATATCAGTTCTGATTAAAATGGTGAAATGATGTGGTACTCAGACAAATGTACCATTAGTTCTGACAAAGTAAGGATTTATAAGAAACACTATAGAAAGATCCTGGTATGTCTTATTATATTTCTATATTTGTTGGTTGTTTGTTAGATATCTTCTCCCAGACGCTTGGGCCTACAGGTCTCAAATTTTCAGGAATTAATGGAAATCACCTAAGGATTGTTTTAGGCTAGGTTTGGTGATTGTTGGGATAAAACACTGCCACAGATCTGTTTGTTTTTGTTGTTGTTTTTTTTTTTTTAATTTCTTTGGGAGTGGATTCATTTTCATGCATGAGTAGTCACCAAGCTACATTATTTGTACTACAAACCACAATTGTGTAAGCACAGGGAGATCAGCAAAACTGGGCCTAAACTCTCTTTTTTTTTTCTTCTTTTTTTCTCCTTTTTTTTTTTTGGAATTTATCTATTTTTATATTCTTTTATTTTATTGTTATTAATTAAAAAAAAAAAAATTTTTTTTTAGCTCTGTAGGCCCGAATGTCTGGGAGTAGATATCAAAAGAACAAATAAATCTAGCATTATAAGATGTCATAGCTGTCTCCGTAGGATGGATACTTTTCTGTAAACACATTCTTAAGGACTGTTCACACCGCACACTGAAACCAGTTTCACCTGTCTTTGGAACAGGTTCTACGTGGCCACAGTAGAACGGGTTTCATCTGAACAGGTTCCCTCTGAAGCCACCTGTAGAGTAGGCTTCACCTGGCTTCAGATATATTCCCTCATCAGTTGGAGGTTATCATACTTGAGAGCATTTTTGTGCATTTCTGTGTGTGTCTGTCTGTTCAGTAACTCCACCCACAGTTTTGCACCAATTTGAATGAAAATTTTTGTACAAGTGTTACTCAACCCAGCTAAGTTTTTTTTTTTTCTTCAGAAAGTGTCACCCCTGGTTGGGGGGGGGGGGGGGGGGGGGGGGAAATAAGCAAGCAATTATCCATACAAAAAAACCTACAAAAATTCATGGCCTAAGGCACTGGTCTTCCAAAGCAAAAAAGGTGGAATTAGGAATCAAATTTACAGCTGCCACAATTAGAAAGCATGTAAATTGGTTGGCTTTGTGCAAGTGCATGCTGACTCTTTGAGCTGGGAGCTAAAGTAAAGCAAGAATAGATAAAATGAACATTTGACAGGCTAAATTTTCATTAGCATTATTCTTAAGTGGGCTCATTTTCCAGCAGAGGTTAGAAAGTGCTTCACAGCTGTACTAAGAAGAAGATCCACTGTTTGTTGAGAAGCTAGTCTTGGAAGAAATAGAATTGTGAGTGAAATTAAATGAAAACAAACAGTAATACATGACATAGAAATAGCTATATTTTATGAAGTGGGTCTTTCTTGCTTGACAACTTGCTGAGACATATATACAGAATTTAGAACCCCCCCTCCCTCCCACCAAAAATAATCACCCATAAAAATGTTTAAAAAAAAAAGAAGAATAAATAAATAATTAAACACTATGAGAAGAATGCAGCTAGCTAGCTATGTAGCTAGGCAGCTATTAAACTTCTATATCTAGGTGCAGTAATTCACCAGTTGCAGCTCAAACTAACCACTACTGGTCTAAGCAACTAAACTTTCACAGACAATGAATGGTCACAGGTATAAAGAACCCATTGTGTGTGCAACTAGTGCAAGCTTGCAAATAATGGTGTAAATAAAAATTCATGCTTGTGAAAAATCATGCCACCTAATCGATGCTTTTGTGGTTTTTCTTCTTTTTTTTTTTTTTTTTTTTTTTTTTTTTTTTTTTTTTTTTTTTTTTTTTAGGACTCAGAATAAATTAGCATGATTATGATGCACAACAAATTTCATGCTATAGGGAAACTAGCAAGCTAGCACCATAACTAAGCCATATAGTGCCCACCCCCCCCCCCCCCCCCCAACTTCTATGACCTTCGATTAGAGGTCATGATTTGTTCCAGCTTGAGGGAGAGATTGGGAGAAGAAAAATGCTATCTTTCAAAATTGTATAGTGAGGTCAACTTTACTTAAAGTTTACTCCAGCCTTGAGGTATGCAACTTTTCTCACCTCAAATAACTATTGGTAATCAAACAAAGCTGCACATGTACTAAATTTAACATTCCTGTGGATTTATTGCTGATGTGTGCTATTAGGAGTTTGTGCGACGACATTTTGGAGGGACTAAGACAGAATAAAGAAGCACTGCAAGAGAAAATAATGTCGTTTTGATATCAAGCATCCTGAAAGCCAATTAATCAGCCCAGACAATTATTCATCCCATGCTGGTAATGTGGAGTGGGTTTAGTATTATACCAGTGTGGATGAATGACCCAGTTAAAGCCTGGTCTTGCTGGAGAGATGTACAAACCAGTTTAGAGTGTGGACAGGCCTTAAGTGAGGCCAGTAAAACTATGCCCAAACTCACTTTTTTAGCCCCTTAGGCCGAAGCTTCTGGGAAAGCAAATAAACAAACAAATCTCGAATTATGGGGAGATGGCTTGGTAGTGGACTTATGCTCTGCTAGTAAAGACTAAAGAAACAGAACTAATGTCCCTAACTAAACTTACCATGTGCAGAGGTAACCCACTTGTTTGGGATCTGTAATAGTGACCATTTAAAATGGATTGATCATGGATCACTCATGCATGAATGGAGTGGACCATGAAAATAGAAGGCAACTTGTTATTGACATTCATTTCCATCAGTCTTTCTCCCACCCCCCCCCCCCCCACCTCCCAAAGAGAATTGTGTTGTATAACCCATGCAAACATAAACACTACTACAAAATCCAGCCCACATTAATTTTCACCTAACTCGAGGGTTAAAAATATATTCACCTAATTGTAATTTCCATAAATTTAGAAACCCTAGGCAGGTGGGCCTCTTATTTTGCCTATTTTTGAAACACCAATTTTGATATTTCTGCGGTTGTTACCCTACATGGGGTCATGTGGAATGCATTAATAGTTGATAACTTGGAGTTACGTTTGTTGTCACTGCACCAGGCTTCTATGATCATGGCGCAACCATTGCCACTATATATCGTTATAAGTGCGGCCTGGTCCACCTTTGCTGGATTCATCTTTGGATATGATATTGGGTAAGTACTGGGTTCTAAAATTTCGTTCACCTGTTTAAGAAAAGATGAGAGAATGGAACGAGCTAGTCCAGGAATATGGCCGATCACTATCAGGATCACTACCAGTATCACTACCAGAAGCAGTAGCAATAGCTAAAGCTAGTACCAGTAACTTGGTGCTGTTATTATGTTTTTGTTGTTTTTTTTTTAGCTAGAAAACTACCGAGGTATCTCACCTTGTGATGACTAGGCCATGAAAAATGTACTTGCCCGCTATAGGCTGGTATCAATTATAACACCATTAGCTTAGGTAGTTTTTGACACATTAACAGGGATACATATTTCTATCATTTCCACTGACTTTCCATGGTATAACAATGTACTGATATCTAATTTGGTAGCATTCTTGGAAGACCTCAGACAATCTTACTCAGAAACATTTCAGTGAACCTAAAATGTATGCTAATGTGTCAACAAAAAGTTGGTTTCCCTTTGTGCTTTTTCTAATTTGAAATTTAACAAACCAAAGTTACTCTGGTCACATGCTCAATATTTGGGCCAAGCTATATATTTAGCAATTAGATGAATTAACTGGGAAAGTGGAGGAATAATACTTAAACTTCTCAACTATATGTACGCTTGGGAAAAACATGCCCTACCAGTGGGTTTTTTTTTTTTCTATTTAGTTAATAAATTGTCTAAATTACTTGTTATATTATGTAGGGATTTATTATATTATATATTTATAATTTTATATATATTATAATAGTGGAATGGGATAGTATTAATATATATATATTGATTTAAAATAAATGAAATGAATTAAAAAAACAAAACAAGGGTGAAATGGAAAAAAAAAGGGACTAAAGCACATCCAGGATATAAACCTCCGACTTTAAACTTGGGAGACCTGTGCCTTTATTGATTAGCCATTGTTTCTTAAGCTTTTTTTTGTTGGTACAGGGTAACAATTGAATTCCTTTTTTTTCTTTTTTCACAGAGCATTCCCAAGAGATATGCATTCCCAGTGCTACCTTAAGTAGACTAAAGATTTTGTGGTGATTCAAACTTCTATTTGGGAGTAGTAGTATTACTTACTGACAGATAGGCTTTTACAAACTATATATAATGGAAGATGGTGTAGAGGTGTATGGTAGGGTTTATATTAAGTGTGTATTAAATGTGTGTTTATGGCAGTTAGTTTGAATAAGACAAATAATTTAACGAAATTACAGGAAAAATTAATATTTATAAAAACTAACAAAAAAAAACAACTAAGAAACATTGTCAGAGAGACTAGAAGGGAAGGAGATTATGGGGAAGGATAATGACAAAGGAAGAAAGAAAAACAATAGCTCCATTATAAACTACTTGTAGTTGCATAGCACTGTGTATGCATTGACCAGCCGATCATACACTGCCCTTTTTTCTGATTGTCCAAAAGGAATAATCGAAGAAATGACTATAAAATTTTTAGGTGCACATGTGCCATCATATTAACTGAAACCTTGGAAATGCATGAAGGGATGACGATAGTCCAAGCCCACCTCATTGTGCTCTGTATTAGTTTCCTATTTCCACCATTGTGACAGTAATTGTTGTCCCACACTGTTGTGTTGTTGACTATGAGTTGCACCTTATGTTGCTGTCAGGTCTCTGAGTGGAGTGAAGGACATGGTGGGCTACCGCATGGCCCTCAATCTCTCCTACGACTCAGCCTTTGATGGAGACAACTCCAGTCAGTCCTGCAGTTTCCAAGACGATGCAGGGACCAGTGCAATCTTGGTATTACCCTTGCCCAATATATAGGGACTATCTAGTGAGCAGATGGTTCTGCAACTATGTTTATGGTGCATGGTCCACCTTGCATGGTTAACCAGCACCATCAACCAGCATGAATTCATGATGTCACTGGTTGGGTTGTGATAACACAAGCCACCAGAATCGCAACAACATTAGTTGGTCCTATAGTTTTCAATTGTGTAAATGAAAGCAGATACACCAATAATTTACTAGCTGTAATTTGATAAACTTGGATACATTATTTAGATTGGTAAGGGGTCATCTAGCTGGTGGTCTATGTGAGTGCATATTGTTTTTCTAATGTTTTCACAGGTGAATCCAATCCTATATACATATATGTACAGTTAGTTACAAAATGGAAGTGTACACTCCTGTTTATATTATTATCTGTTTGTATTGATTTTTTTTTTTGTTTTGTTTTTTTTTTGTTTTTGTTTTTTTGTTGTTTTTGTTTTTTTATGTATTTATTCACAGAAGTGATTTATGTGGTTTAAATGCTTATTTATTATTTTGTGGGAGTTGAAAAGATTATATTGTTGATTCCACAAGTATAATTTTGTGCTGATTTTTCTCATTTTATATGTAATGTTAATGAAGGTATTAAATGCGTTCAGATGTATCACACTAAATACGTGTGAAAAATTAAGTATGTTAAATTAAATAAATATGCTGATTACGGTAATATGAATACAGTAATATTGATAATGATATTTAATGACTAAAGCGGCTGTTGCCTTGCATAGAAGTGAGTAAATATTGGTAGTGGTAATTGGTGAAGGTTACTTCAAACTGTTCCAGCCTATTTAGATTTGGAGTTAGCACGGATTAGGTGACAGACCATTAGATATTTATTCCTGTACCTTTCTGTCATATTCCTGTGTGAACTGCCCTACCTGGCATCAGTACAATTCTCCCCTCATATCCTCCAAGTCACCTTACCAAAATTGGCATCATTGTCCATAATGACACCTTGCCGTTTTCTCTACTGTGTTTGACTCATCTGAATCAACAAGCCTTTTCTTAAGTCATTTTAATAACAGTATCAATAATTAAGTACATGTATTATCTTACTATTCCATAATAGAGTATTGAATCATTAGGCCATTATAATTTTTTTTTTTTTAAATCATGAATGTGTAATTTTTGAAGAACAGAAAATTAATATTATGTCTTTCTGTGTTGGGTTGTACAGGGTTTGATAATATCTCTGTATTCTGTTTCTGCTCTGGTGGGAGCTCTTGCTGGTGGAGCTCTCTGTGAGTGCTTGGGAAGGAAGCTAACCATCGTCCTTGGAGGGAGTGTGGTGGCTATAGGGGGACTTATTCACACTTCAGCCTTTCACTTGTGGTTTGTTTTAGCTGTAATATGATACAATTAATTACCATACCATGTCTACCAAGGTGACACATACTGTACAGGTGTACTACTTGTATGTGTGGGATTTTGAAGGCTATTTAAAAGTCCATGCATGGCATTTGCATTTTGTCTGTCATATTAAAGGAGTACAAATCCTTGCTAACTCAAACAGCATTATAGAGTGTATGTATATATACAGACTATAACAGACCTCGGATGTTCCAAATTCTTTGTGATTATTCCTAGCTTTTGCTCTGCAGATATAAGGCACTACTACATGTCATGTTTTGTTGGGGTGGCACTCCATATTTGCTTGTGCTATGTCAGCGCCTTACAGTCACCACTTTGTCCCATGATCTGTGTGTAGGATATGAGGTCATTGCTCTTTCTACTCGTGGGATTCATTATGGTCCTGGCAAGGAAGAGTGCTAATTTTTTAACATTGCATTCTTATGCTACTGAAGCCCTCAAAACTTTATCTGTAACATATGAGCAGTAATTAATACTAATCAAGGAATATTATGGGATGTCTGACTAATCTCGAAACAAATTGCTCACCAAGAAATTTCATCATCAATGAGGTTGTAATGGTGGTAGTTGGGATAACCAGAACCTTATCTAGGAAAAATTGACAATTTTTATTCTGCCTTAATTGCTGTAATACTAGCAGACACCAATGTGCCTAGCTTTACTGTTGTTAGGTGCATATAAATTAAAAGATAAATTAAGAAGTAGTTTTATTACTTTCTTTCAATTTCTGGAGTAATGGTTTGAAGACGATGCTGCTCCATAATGTGACATGCCTCAGCAGTCATGGTCTGAATCTTGTCCACACTCTCCACCATCACTGATACAGGTCTTGCAGTTGAGCGGAGGTGCAGCAATAGTGTCTAAATCCATCCATACTGCTCAGCTCTGTCGGGAATACATCTACCCTGTCTGGAACAGGTTCCATGCGTCCACACTACACCCGGTCTCATCCCAACGGGTTCCCTCCCGAAACATTCAGAAGGGTAGGCTTCAAGCAGCTCAGATTTATTGAACATACCTGTGGCTTTATTGTTGATGTTCGCTATTAGGAGTTTAGCTACTAACAGCTCTCACCCCCCCCCCCCCCCTCTGTCCTCTGCCCTCCCTTTGTGCGATGACATTGCGGAGGGAAAAGGACAGAAAAATGTAGAACACCAGAAAATAAAATACCACTTTTCTATATGTGGTAGAGGAAAGCCAATTAATTAGCCTAACCAATTAGTGAGCCACGCAGGTGATATGGAGCGGACTCTAGTGTGGACACAAGAAAACGTTTGGAACTGGATATTGCTGGAGACCATTTGTAGTGTTGGCAGGGCTCTAGTTTGAACCTTCCCAATGTACTGAATTTAACCTTCAATTAATTTAATTCAATTAATTTAACTGAATTTAACCTTCAATTAATTTAATTCAATTAATTTAACCTTCAATTTGTTTTATTGGATAAGGTTCAGGTTTTCCCAGCTTCGGTAATGGGATACCTTGTGAAAGTTGAATCTAAAGTTATTGTTGGTTGTTGTTTTTTTAAATATTCAAAATAATGTCTCTGACCATTAGATACTTTATAAAATTTAATCTAAAGCACACACTACCTGAACAGCTGAGAACACAAAAAGCTCTTGAACTGGCTGAGGTGGGGTTTTTTGTGTTCCACTGCAGCCTTACACCTACTCCAAGTAAGAGGGAACGAATGGATTTGATGAACTGTTGCACAATTATTCCTCATATCACACTGTTCAACCACACAGCACAATGGTGTGGTTCAGATTAGGAAGCATGTGCGATTGTGGGTTCACTCCCTGACACCAGGCGTGCCTGTCCCCCATCAACTTCCTTGTAGCCAGTCAGCCAGTAGACGATGGTTTTCAGTGCTGCTGTCTCAATGTGGAGCCACCAAATATCACTGCTGATTTATCTTCTCTATACTTCTCTGGCCACTTCCATTGAATGTTTGACTACAGCACAGAGTGACTGATCAAACAGCAGAGGTCAAGTTGTACTCTGTTCTGTGACTTCTGTCCCATTGTTAACCCTGGTGGGGATGTCCATTTCATTGTCCATTCTAGCTTCCATCATAACTATCACCAGTGCTCTTCCAGTCTAGCATAGTTCATTGCACTTTCTCTGCTCATCAACTGAACGTGATTTTCTGCCACTAGCCACCTCTAGCTTTCATGACCAGTGTTTCATGCAGGATTTTTTGTTAGGAGGGAGGGGAAGTTCAAGAATGAAGGGGAGGAGTAATTGTTACACTTAAAAGTTTGAACTAACTAAAAGTTGCCATAAACTGACTGAGCTGACCACAAGCACTACTAAAGAGCACGCTCCTGATTGAAAATATGTTCATGAGTGACAGTTGCCTGAAAAAGGTGTAATGTGTGATCATGAAGCATTTTTCAAGCAATTGCTCCCTAGAGCTGCCATGATTCTTGAAGTTGATAGATCATTTCTGAGTAGCCAGTGTTCTATAGGTCCCTACAAAAAGAAAACGAAGCACTGATATTGCAAAATGCCCAAAAAAATCCTTTCTTGAATTATTTGAAACCTTACTGGTACTTCTGTTTTCCCAAATGAAAATGATGAAGAGCAACATTAGAAATCAATTGTCCAATAAAAAAAAATTTGCACCTACCATGAGAATTTGATGAGGGTCAAGACTTAAGAGACTTTGACACATTTTGAAATTTTTAATGAAACAAATAGCCAACTTAACTCCATTTAATATATTTAGTGAATTTGTTGAATTGTTTGGGATGAGTTTGGGGGAGGGGGAAATCTCAGTTTGTTTGTTTGTTTGTTTTGGGGGGGGGGGGGAGGGGAGACACCCCACGGCTCCCCTATCCCTGTACGAAACACTGAAGAACACTTGAACATTTTTATCAATTTAGTGTCTTTTTTAATAATATGACCAAATAGGTCCTATTATAGTGGCTATGCAGCTTACTAATCTATAACTCAGTTTGCCGGGCTGAACAAGCATAGGATGGGGAGAAGCTCTGTTAATTTACTCTTATATGTTGTGGTACTGTATAAATTTACAAACTTATGTACACATTTATTTGTAGGATGGTGCTATTGTGCAGGGTCACTGGTGGTATTGGATTAGGGTAAGTGAATATGTATTTGTCTTATATATATTTTTTGAATAAAGAAGTTGATCCTTGTAATGATACCTTGAAAAGTGGGGGAGGGGGGGGTGAAATCTCTTCTGTTTTTGACCGCAACCAATCTTTGGAATTGTGCATTTCTGGACCAAAGCATAATATTTTGCACAACTACATATCAAAGCATTTTGAAACATTCTAGAAGGGGTACCATATTTTCTATGTTTGCAAGCCAATTTATGAGGGGGGGGTTTGATTTTTGTCACCTTATATCGATATGCGCCAACATTTATATTTTCGACATCCATTCAACTTATATTGCAAAATTAAAAATTTGCATTTTTATTAATTTTTTTCCTCCAAGATTCAATGCAGACATTTTCCAAGATTCAATGCAGACATTTTTGTGATATATACTGGTGTTCTGAAATGTGGAGGTGCAGGGACTCTGAAATGCCCTGCAAATAATCTGAATGATGGTATCATATTCATAGATTATTACCCCGAACTTTGGATTCTTGATACACTAATCATGCTAATGATGCTGTGATATCAACAGGAGAGAGTTGAGGAATTGGGCTCTGTCAGTATCAGCAGTACATTATTGATATCATCATGAATCTAACTTGTATCAATTCAAAACCTAATAAGTAAAGTTCTTTAACTTTATTCAAGTAGTAGTTTTAAGATTGATTGCACTCTTTTCAGTTACCGTTGCATTGCAAGCACATTTCATGAAGGTAATCTAGAAAAAAAATTTTTTTTTCTCTCCCATGAAAATCAACCACCACACACTCTTTAAAACCAAGGTAATTTCACATATCTACAAAAAATTCAGATTTACTATAGAAGAAGCGTTAGCCTCCAGCTTACTTTGATATGAAATTACTGTAGGCCCTTCAATTGTTTATTCTTCATCAACCAAGTTGGTCAAATATTTGGTGATAATTGTGATGCACTTTTTGGCCATAGCAAAACCACCTTCTTCTTAAGAGGAATGATATTGATAAATATTATATGGGCTATATACTTGTGCCACCAAACAGCATAAAAAAAATTTTTTACAATAGAAAAATGAAGGAAATATATTACTTAAGAATAAAGTAAGTGGACCGACTAAGTTAATACCAAATTTCCGGGATTTCCTACTTCATTTCAAAACAAAGAAGATTTTTAAATTTTTTTTACAAATGAATTATCCAAATGTAACTCCCTATGAGAAAGAAGGTTACATCACTTGAGGTTTAAAAAAAAAAGAAAAAAGTACCCCATGTTGGTATTGATATGATTGTGACGTCCATCATTGTAAGTCAAACTGTAGTCTGTAGAAGTCTATACCAACCATGTCTCCATGTGAGCATGAAGAAAATAACACCATAATTTGTTTCTATCTTAAAGAGGCCATGAAAAAGGGTGGTAGGAAAGTTTTGTAAGAACTGTTGACTCTAACATGACAGTAATAAATGCTGCCTTTTTTTATGCACCGAAGCATGTATTCAAAATTTAGTATTTTCAAATCCAAGGAGGGCATCAAGCTAACAAATAATTAGTGATGGTTTAAAGTGTGCTCAATATTTTCTCGAGCAGGTAGTTAGTTGATAATGTGGCTTCCAATGTATTGTCAGTCAGTAAATCAATTTATAGCCTTTCTGATCTACAGCCGACTTGTCCTATGTCCTGAGGGTATGTACTTGCATCATGTAGTGACAACTGTGAGAATGTGGAAGTGGGTGTGCTACTGTTCTCTACAAAGTCATTTTCGTGATTTTTTTGTTGTTTTAAAAAAATGTATTTACTTTATTGTTTTTATATTTCCTGGCAGATTGATTTATACAGTGGTGCCCATATATGTTGGAGAGACAGTTCCTGAGCGTATAAGGGGTAGATTACTGTCTCTGCTCAATATCAATGCAGCTGTAGGTTATTTGGTGAGTTCTATAGTGTATCCGTATAGACCACAAATGCTACTGATCAAATCCTCTTCATCAGACCATTAATTTACTTTCAACTCAATTATATAAGAGAATAGTCTCAACCTGTGTGTGTGTGTGTGTGTGTGTGTGTGTGTGTGTGTGTGTGTGTGTGTGTGTGTGTGCATGTGTGTGTGTGTGCATGTGTGTGTTTGCTCTGAAATGCATCCAATGTGTATGTGGAAGTGTAGAATGCAAATATTAGCAGTAGAATACTTTTTTTGTTGTTCGAAATAATAATCTTTGATTATATTGACTGAAATTAATTTTGAAAAAGATAGATTATTATCGATCATAATTGAAATGGATTATATTTTTTTTCAGTGACTACTTCAGTAATCTACTGTACCCCCTACAATATTTATTCATGTAGCTGTCTATTGAAATCCCTGAAAAGTGATCATTCAGGCAATGAGAGCACATAAGGTGTAATTAGCAGTGGGCACTAAGGAAGCTGTGCTGTTATCAACGAAGCTAGCTGAAGCCTGGCTGACATTACACTGATAGCCCTACTGTAAACAGGTTTGTGCCTCTCTCCAGCAACACCCGGTTCCAAAAGTTTTCTATCATCCACACTAGCATAGTGCTGAACCCGCTCCACATCACCTGCATGGGCTGACTGTTTGGCTGGGCAGATTAATTTGTTTTCCTCTACCTTGTATAGAAATGAGGTATTTTATTTTCTGGTGTGCTATGTTCTGTCTCTTTCTCTCCGAAATATCATCGCTCAAAGGGAGGATAGAGAGGAGGGAGAGAGCTGTTAGTAGCTGAACTCCTAATAGCGAACATCAGCAATAAAGCCACAGATATGTTCAATAAATCTGAGCCGCTTGAAACCTACCATTCTGAAGGTTTCAGGTGAAAACCCGTTGGGATGAAACCGGGTGTAGTGTGGACACGTGGAACCCGTTCCAGACATGGGTGGAACCGGTTTTATTGTGCAGTGTGGACAGGGCTATAATCACCACTGGAGGTGAGCTGCTGTTGAGTCAGTGTGAACAGATAGTGGAGCAGCTAGCCGGTGTCAGCAGGTGTGAAGTGGTGATGACTGAGGTGTGCGTCAGCAACCACTAAAGCTCTCATTCTATATTTTTAATGAAGGACAAATCTCATAACAAAAGTTCAGGGTTGATGCTATGCCCAAAATACCTGCTACAGAGTGCAGGGTTTTTGGTGTACCAATGACTCAGTGTGTGCTAGTCAGAATAAAAAATTATTGATGACCAGAACAAACATCAATTGTGAGTGGTGGTGTTGCTATTAGAACTTTTTTTAATTGTATTGTTCTTTTGGATTGGTATTCACTATAAAGATCACCTGCTGGTCACATGAAGCTTTTGATAAGGATTTGTTAGTAAATGATTTCTACAACCAACGGGCTGTCGATTTGTTTAGCCTTGAGTGCAAACAACTGATAGAGTTGGTGGTTTGAATAGTCTCTATCAACAAGTGGTAATGAAGTAGCCCACAGCTGCTATGACATTGTTTTGATTACCACCAGTCAAACTCCGAGCAACATTCATTGGTATTGCTCATTGGGTATAGTTGCTTCTCCGTGCAAGAGGTGTATCTATGCAAGATCACATGCACTTTGAAAGGGTTAAGTTTTGAGGTATGTATATACTACAAAATACGACTATTGAAGGTTACGACTAAATCAATATTTTCTGTCTTGAAGTCATTTACTAGTTAATAAACATTGAACAGGTGCACGAACCAAAAAAGAAAAGTATAATTAGCATAGTGGTAACATATCAACTGTCTAAACCACTTATTTGTCAATTTATTGTAGTACATGTGTAACACTTAATTTCTAATATACACTTTATTATTGCATACATAACACTTTCTGCTACTGCACACTATTTTGCAGATAGGAACCATCTTGAATATCTTTGTTAAAGACCTCTCATATGGGTGGCGAATATCAGTGGGTGTTCCGATCTTGGCTGGGGCGGTCTTAGCTCTTGGGATGATGTTTGTTCCAAGATCTCCCAGGTAACTGATATAGGGAGGAAAAGGATGTTTTAGTTATGAACTGTTGTTGATGAACTGATCATCTCAGGTGGTTGGTCAAGAAAGGTAAAGAAGACCAGGCTCTCAAAGTACTTTATCTCATATACAAGAATGAGAACCTAGCAGAAGAACAGCTAACGTCCATTAAAGTAACTCTATCTTCTAATTCTGTGTCTCTTTCTAATACAATTCGATATATTCTTCAGTGGAAGGTCTTTCAAAGGTTTGTGTGAGTGTTCTAGCTCTAATGCCACACGATGTTTATTTGCACTTTCTCCCAATTTCCTTTAGGGTTGTGTTAATCTCTGTTCTATTCGTGTTGGGACGATTCACTGGTGGAAATTTTTTATCGTGAGTATCTGTTAATACTATCAATTTCTTTCTCAACAGTATGTGTATACATGTACAGCAGAGATACTGTTTCATACGCACACTGATTACAGACCTGTTTAACTGGCACAGTACTTTTCCTTGAACCCTCTATTTATTTTCATTGATTGTATCACATGTTCCTTGGTCAAATATATACAAGATGAAATCCAGCAAAATCTCATGCCTGAATTTAAGCCAGTGTTGAAATAGCTAATCCCCACTGAGATATTTAAGTTGAAAAGGATAATGAATATTGGAGTATCATACACCTTCACACAAAGTGTTGTACATTGTCTCTGGCATGGTAGTAATTGATTTCACAGTGTAGCTGTCTTAGCAGCTTTAAGCAGCTCCATCTAGAAGGGATCACTCCTCACAAAACACTGGGTAAGGATCAGCATTAATTGCCATATACTATTGTTTGAGAAGTCACAAATAGAGTTTGAGACATTTTTTTTCACCAACACTCTGCCAACGACTACTCGGTAGGCCATCTTGTTTATAATATTCTCTAAGCCACATCCAGATAGTTTGAAATTACATCATCATTTTGGTACTGTTTTCTGTGTTGTGGCAGCTGGACAAACATACTGGGTTTAGCTCCAGCATGGTTAGTAGCTACATGTGTTGCTTCAACTAATTTAAGAGTTTTAGCAAATAAGAGATTTAAGCTTTTACAGGTTTGTTGCATGTTAAGTGGCTCTAAAATCCAGGAAGCTTTTTTTTTCTTCCAAGAAATCAAAATTAACCAGTTTTACAATATAATACTGGAAAATCTGTAACAGTTAGTGTTAACTATCAACTTCATGAAAATATGTTATTCAACTTTTTTTTCTTCCTTTTTTTGTTGCTATTTTGGGTCAATCCTATATTATATTAATTAGCAATAAGGAAATGCTTCAGTATCGTTAACTAACATTTTCAACCTTATTTTCTAGTTATTGGAGAGTTTATCATGATAAGGACAAAATGTCCAGTTAGTTATATTATTCGGTCATTTCCTTAGCTGCAAGTTTCAGATCATACATTGTGTAGAGGCAAGCAGGTGTGAATGGGTGGGACGCAATATCATTAATATAAGTCATTAGCAACAACAAAAAACGATTAAATGATATATATATTTTTTTAAATTACGCTCCAAAATTGTAATCACTGATCTAACAGTTTTAAATATAATCTTTTAGAAGTTAATTGCACTATTAACTATGCTTTTGTTTACTTTGTACACATTTGTTTGTAGGTATTTTTCTGTGACCATATTCTGTAAAATTGGATTGCCTGGATTTGTGGCACCTCTAGCACTTGTGGCGGCAACCATGGTACCTCTGGTGCTGTCTCTGACTGTCGTAGACAAGGTTGGGCTAGAGACAAGTAACGTTATTGTTGGACTGTGTGTGCGTAACTACATTCAAACTCACATTGTGTTTCAGACTAAATTCACGCAAATTCATTCTTGGACTTTCTTTAGTCATTTATTTCATATTGAACACTTCAGCAAAGCAGGAATGTGGATGTAGTGACATCAGTGGGTAGGATAGTACTGTACTCCCCTGCATTGCATGTAGCGACACAGAGTAGGAATAGACTGACAGAGACTGTGAGGTAGTTGGGAGTGTGATAATCACTGGATGGTAGTGAAGTAGAGTCTACATTGCTTGCCCATCATGTGCTCCAGGACAGGCACACTCACAATGAGAATGGACTAATTCAGAAATAGTTTTGGTGTCCACCCCTCCCCTCCCCTTCCCTCCCTGCTGGTCATATATACACATAGTTCACTTTGAAAATACTTTAATATCAATATTATAATTAGACATGTACTATTGAAACACTATATATATATATATATATATTCAAATAAAATAATTTCAAAAATAAATATTTCAATAAGTTAAAATAAATCATAAACATACTTATGAGATTGTTACGAAAAAATATAAAGCACTCTGGAAGCAATAACATGAGATCGTCACATGTAAATTCTTAAGTTACCTGTCCACAACAAGTACAACCCTTATACATTTATTATACATACACTAATTAATAATTATACATGCACTTATTACCCATGCATTCATATATATGTATATAAACTGAATACATGCATTTAATGTACATGTCTTATTGTAGACAAGCAATTACCTGGCATAGCTAAGGGTTAAAAGTCGTACGTGGTACACAACACCAGAGTCTATTTTTTAAGACATCCCATTGCTTATATGTTGATAATTTATAATTGAGTTTATTTTTTAAGAAAGTTTTTAAGACACAGTTTTGAAAACCACATCAGTTGTGGTTTTACCATCGGGAGCCATGACGTGAAAGTTCTCCTGGTGCTGATTCAAGAGGCACACACATAGGAATACAATTACTGAACATTTGCCAGCGTCAGTCTTGGTGTGATACCTACTGGACATGTTTTGCCCCAATGTCGACCTAATGGGTCCTTCTCATTAGGTGCTTGGATAGGAGAAAGAGAAAAGAAAAATACCTACTCTAGAATGCAAACCTGTACTTGGGAAACCCATACCTTAACCATTTGGACATGGATTTTCAGGCTTTTTTTTTTTTTTTTTTTTTTTTAAATGAAAAATTTGATTTTTTTATATTTTCTTTTATAATTTTTTTTTTATTAAAAAAAAAAAAAAAATCAAATTAAAAAAAAATAAATAAAATTAAAAAAAAATTTTTTTTAATTAATTAATTAATTGTTATTTACTTATTTTCTAATATAACCTAACCTGGTACGCAAGGATCACACTGCAATATTTCATCAAAATCTGTTCATCTGTAGAGCCCTAGATCAAATATAGATGAGTCACCTCCTCTATACATGCATGCACTTATTGTACATGCACTTATACCCAGCATATTCATATTCTAGAAAAACTTAAAAATAAATATACCAAATAAAATAAGGAAAAAGAAGAAAAAATTAATGTGGTTTTACTTTTGATTTATGGATGCTATCTTCCCTAGTCTGAGTTCTTCGTGTTTTTTTTTTTTCAGGAAATTTTTATGTGCCCTGGTTTTAGGAAACTGTTCAATATCTTCTGTAACTTATGGTTGTCCTGGGTAGTGAATCCATAGAGGAGGATTCATATCAAGTTTGGTGGGAGATGGAATGTGTGTATGAAATAGTGAGAGTGTCATGGTGATTAGTTCAGCTAGAGAATCACTTGTCTCTGTGGGCAATAGACTCTCATGGATCCAACTCTCCTCCCAGTCCAGAATCAGAATCAGTGTGGCTTAGGTGCCCCTCATTGTTGATGCTGCCCAGATGGGGTTAAATGTTATCTGTGATTTGGTAATATCATTAATAACTTTGACCTGGTTTGATTATTTTTGTGTGCCACATAGAACCTTAGTCTTTAGACAGGGACAGTGTCCCACACTGCAATAGAAAATATTCTTATGGTATAGTAGAAAAATAGCTCTCTAGGCTATTATGTAATATAGCGTAATACCTGCACATACCCTCAGGCTTTCACCATGCTGACTTTGGTGACTGTAGCTCAAGCTTTTTCAGAGGAGATAGCGTTCTAACACACAGACAGACAAACGGATGAACAAACAGACAAACAATGGGCATTTTGCACACTAGCATTTAATTGTGTCATACTAACAGGAAGAATTTGGCAATAGATGTCCATGCTGTATCAGAGTGCCAGCTAATCACTGCAAAACGATCCACTGAATCATTCAGATATTGGCAACTAGTCACATAATATTCAGTAGTTTATATGGCAGTTATGAATTTACTTATTCATTTTTTCTATCATAGCTTGGACGAAAGCCTATCTTCTTGGTTGGACTTGCTGTGATGTTTGTTACATTCATTGTGTCGTCTGCACTCATCATTAGGTTTGACTTGGACAGTATTAACTCCAGTGACCTGGATGAAGTACAACAGGCTATTTCATATCTCATAATGGTTCTTTTGTCAGTGAATATCGGATGCTTTGTTCTTTCATGTGGGTTAGTTGAAAACTACTGTGTGACTGTTTTTCCATGTGATGTAGGTGGTTTTGACAACTATTTATTTCGTTGATTTCTAAATTCCGTGTAGAAATGTCACTTGGATAGTGATGGGAGAGCTTTTTCCACTACCAGCCAAAGGTAAGAAATATCTAAACCCATTCATTGAAGTGTCAGATACTATCCATATTATTAGTTTAAGGTAATGAGGGAGTCAAAATGTTAGTGATAGATAACTCTGATATATAAGTCTTTGACATTTGGTCGCATGGACTTATATGCCTACATTTCATGTGGATCTCCTTATTTTTGTATATTTCCATTATAATCATCATTCCATGCACTGACCAAAAGATAGGAAATATTGTATTAATTGTGGGTGAGTTAGGAAGTCCCAACTGCCACCATTTACAATACTCTAAAGAATGCTTCAACTCTTAGCAGAGGATGGATCCTCCTGCTTGTCCAATAAAGATCTGACTGCGAGGCCAACATTGCGTACTTGACAGAGTGTGTTCCTTTCAAATTAGAGTTAATCAAGTTTCATATATATATAATATATACATTTTCACCTATAATACAGTACATAGAACCGTAAGGGCATTGCCTCCCCTCAAGTGAGTACACTACTAATATATTCATCTCCTCAGATCTATGCACAGACCTGATGTAACAGTCGGGATCTTCAAAGTAGTTCCTCCAAACTTTGAAAGAAAGCTTTAGCAATGATATAATTTTTTTTATTAATTAAATATCTATTTATGCACAATACGGTTAAGTTATTATTTTACCTCATTTACTGCATCACAAGATTTTAAAAAATTTATTTAGCATCTGTACCTGACAGTTTTTATTACTATTGCAAATGCAGGCCAACCGTTGCCAACTCTGCCTGCCCTGCACTAAAGCCTGCGCTGCACTGCACAGTGACCAAATAGAGATGGAATCATTGCATGTCACTGCATATTAAAAGAATAGGACAAACTCACTACAATGGAGGAAGCTGGCCTTATTTGCACTTATTTGAATAAATGCAATTCCATTCATTGCTGATTGAATCAGCACACACTATCGGGGGGGGGGATCCTCTTCACCACAGCAATATTAAAAATATTCCTGAGAGACAAAAACAAAAAATTATTTTGCCTGGCCTTGTGGCTAATGTGAATAATGATAGATTGAAATTAAGTTGAAAATCAGGGGGAGAGGGGGTACATACATACATACATACATACATACATACATACATACATACATACATACATACATACATACATACATACATACATACATATATACATACATACATATATACATACATACATACATACATCAGTCTAAATCACAAAATTTGATCAGGCAAAATTTACTTTTGAGTTTCTCGGTCATATTTTTCAAATATTGGTGTGGTGTAGCAGATTTCCCCTTCCTTTGAGTGTGATGATAGACTTACAATTAGGAGCTCGTGTGTGTGTGTATGAACCGCTCCACCAATCTGGCTAAAATTTGGTATGTAGTTTCCAAGTAGCTGGGTGAGCAATATTAACCACATGTGGCTATGTCAATGGATGTGGTTTTGTCATGACTACACCCACTATATATTGTTCTAACTGCCAAAAGCTATTTAAAGGACCAATCAGGCTGAAATTTTTATGTGGTTCCAAGTACCTGGATAAACATTAACCACATGTGGGTGTGTTTTTGTCATGGCCACACCCACCAAATTTGTTGCCAAAAGCTAATTAAAGGACCAATCAGGCTGAAATTCGCCATGTGGACTTCCTGTGACCATGGATGTTATTACCCTCCAGTGTTTTGGTTATGGGTGTGGTTCAGCCAGCAAACATTAATGTAATAGTATGAAAGCCAACACCCACATAATTTATTCAAACTGCTACCAGCAAAGCTGCAGCTGGCTCCCCAGTTCAAAAACAATGATTATGTATGTGTGTATTAATTCATAATTATCTTCCACAGGTTTCATGGTGGCTGCATGCAATGCTGCCTTCTGGACAGGAATAACAATAACTAACCAAGTGGGTCCTGTTCTCATCAGCTCTACTCTGAGAGTGTCAGGAACATTACTCCTGTTTGCTGCCAATGTCGTCATCGTATTTCTCATTGTCCTCTTCTTTCTACCAGAAACTAAAGTTTGTGGACTTTCTTTTGTTTTACTTCAAGTTAATATGTGACAAGTTCTGCTAACTTTATCCATTGCATGCAAACTCCCTCCCTTCTTCCTTGTCAGGGAGTAACATTGGAGGATGTAGAGAAGCTCTACTCCATGCCATGGAAGGAGAGAATCCCGGTGTTGTACTACTTGAAGTGCTGCTGCTTTGTGGAACCATGGAGAGGGAAAACAGCAGTGGACAGTGAGAGTGCTGGAATGATTGAAGATGAAATGGGCGTGCCTCCATTCAGTAGCTCTTCTACTAATGATCCTGATCTTGACCATGATCTTGAGCTTGATCTTGACACCAAATTGGTGGCACCATTGTGATCACTGATGTATATTTATTTTTGAATTAACATGTACTTCTGCTTACTATATAGTAGGGGGAAATGTTCTGGAATGAAACGATATGAGTTTATTTTGATATAAGTTCATCTCATCACTCTAGCAGACAGTAATAATTCTCTTACTACTGCTGTGCTAGTGATGATGCTGGTGATGGGATTAATAATTAACCACTGGCTGTAGTTACGACCTTGATTAATTTGCTTAATATTTATATAGGAGGGGGACAGAGGTTTGTGGGGCATTTCTAAAGTAAATACGAATGCACTTCTAGTAATTAGTGTTATAATTCAGTGCTGTTATACATGGGGGGGGGGGGGGGGGATTTTGGGGCACTGCCCTATTCTAAGGTAGATACGAATGCACTTCTAGTAATTAGTTCCCTTTTTGAACTTTTATGTGATCCAAATAGTGTGGTTTATAAAAACAACCCCCTTCAATATTATAGCTGTAGCTATACCCTACAAACTTAAATTTACTTTTAATATATGCATGAAAGTTTCATGGACACAGTTGCTTATTTGGCAATGAAGCCAGATTTATAAAATCTAGCACCTAAAACATGGGAAGGAAGGAAGGAAGGGGGGAAAAAACCACACACAAATTCTGTTGAGCCCCATGCACCAAATTTGGCACTTTTCTATGCTGCTTGGCACCAAAATATTTTTTCCACTTTTCTGGCACTATTTAACCAAAAGGTAGTTCAAAGTTCATCAAAACTTGGGAGAAGTCAAGTGTTCAAATTAAATTGGCACATATGGCTATATTTAAACCTTCATGGTAATATATCGTACTATATTTTATGATTTGTCTCTGTATATTCTCTATCTCCTCCCAGATGCTTAGGCCTACCACGCTTAAATTTTCAGGGGGTTACCATGGCATTGTTCAATCAACACAGTTGATCACATGGGAAAATTGTTTCCAGGCATGAAGTTGGTTGTCACTTGGATAAAAAAAAATTAATTGCATAAGACCAAGTGCAGTAAATTGATCAAGAGGTGATTTCTCCAGGAATCCATGTGAATTTTATCGGTGATGTGGCAAGGAAAAATTTGCTTTTCTTTGGATGAGATTGAGTGGACATGTAAAATGGATTGGATCAGGTCTCATTGGTTTTCATTTTTAAAATCTTGGTTGATGTGTTAGATATCAGTCGCCAGCTGATACGCCTGGATCATGTGCATTAGCAGTACCCAGGATACACCACAAGGAGGTTGAACAACATTGTATCCCACATATGAATGCATGCACATAATCACAGATGCACAGGCACACACACATAACAGGCAGGCAGACACAAAATATGACACACATGCATACATGAACACACAGACACACAAAAGCACGCATGAACACGCACACACACACACACACACTTGCAAATTCTCTAGCTACTGTCAATACAGTCAACACCTGACATAGTGTGCCTGTGCACTAGGCAGGCACTATGAGCGAGTGCAAGCAAACTCTTGGAACTGGTAGGACTGACCAAGACTCTCAGCTTATGGGTGTGGGCACCTGAAGTCCCACCTGGACCCTTAGCTGATTGACAAGCAATGGCCAGTGAATTTGCACCCCAGAAAACTCCAGATCCCCATCACAGCTGGGTGGACTGGGGTGGGAGGAAGATATTGATGGACAGAAAAGTTTCCTGTTAGTGTTGGGTTTGAACTCACAACTCTGGGGTTGTTAGTCCAAGAGCATAACTACTCAACCACTCTACCACACACACATGCATGCACGCACACACATATGCACCCACACACACATGCATGCACACACTAATTTTCCCCAGTTTTAATAAAGCTGAGAAGGAATGGAAAAAATGGGGTGGGAATGAACACAAAAAAAGAAGGAAAGGGAAAATAGGCAAAATAGAGATAATGAAGGGAAATAGTGTGAAGGAAATAAAGTGTGGAGGAAAAGAAAAAAAGCAAGAGAAAAAAGGAAAGAAAGAAGGAATGTAGAGTGGGTGACATAAGAAAAGAAGAAAGGGAAACATTTTGGGTGTGGGGGAGGAAAGAAAGAAGAGGAAAAAAGGAGGAAAAAGTTGGGGTTTTTTTTTTTACACTTCATTTTATTCTGTCTGATTTCAATTCAGTACAGTGTATTCTACACCCTGAAAATACCTTTTTTTCTGCTGATTATACAAGATCTAAAAGTTAGAGGATGATATTAAAAAAAATAAATAAAAAACAAAGAAAAAACAAAGAAAAAAACAACCAAAAAAAAAACAACCAAATAAAACCCAACTAAATAACAAAAAAAAAGAAGCTGTCAGTGCCCCAGCCTATTGAAGAAGTTGCAGTGGCATTCTTATTATGTTACACAGTAGTCACCGACTGGGGCAGGCCAGAGTTGCTATGACAAGAAGTTCCAAATCTCTAATTGTACTAATTTTTTACATTTTAAGAATTTTTTTTTCTGAATTATGTTAAAAATATACCCTTTTTTCCAAGCATGCCAAAATTATGCCACACTCAGCCAATTATGCCAAAAATATGCCAAATTTATGAATTAAACCATTCACATTTTATTATGCCACTGACCCAAAATATTATGCCAAAATTGGTATTAGGCATGATATTATGCCACCTAGCAATAGGCTCAGAATTAGACCCTTTATCCACCGGGGACTATCCGTATGATCACAAGATGAAGAGACGATCTGTACCCAATAAAGTAACACTGAGTGAAGTTATCACTAAAGTGTGATGTCGGGAGTATTCGGTGCCCCTGTGGATACCCCACCTAGGAAATCTGGCCCCAAACAGTTAAAAATTGGGAAGTGAGTCCTATTATGTACATTAGTAGTTTGTGGGTGGGCAGTCTGCCCCCAAACTCTGTATAATAGCAGTCCTGCCCCTTATAATCTTAGCTTGGTCATTGAGCTGCACATCTACACACCGAGTACTAAGGCCATTCTAATTTTAATGCATGTTGCTGGGGATTTTCCAAACGTAGTAAAACTTGGTAGAGTTTTATTGTAGTTGCCTGGTACCTATCCATTTTTAAGTGCTAGTTATATTAGATTGAACAGTTTATTGAATAAAAATTAATTACTTGATTCTCTTCCCATGTTGTTGGGATGAAAGTAAATGGATTTTTTCCCCATCTGCACAGTCTAAGCACAGCTGTGGTTGAATGGTTGAATTATTTGATACTCTTATTGTAGTTGTGTGAATATCTGAACATAAACTGATGTTTCTTTAACTTATCCACTTCAGTAGCACACTTTGGATAACTTAACAAGCTTATTACTGCAGCACTACTAAGCTTCAATGGAATTGGAACAAGTAAGCTTGATCTAATAGTACACTCTCAAGTGGAGATGGAGGACTGAATAATGGCATTCTAATGTACAAAAAGACTAGCCCATCTCTGTCCATTATGATAAACAACTACACAGGACAGGCACTTCACATAATTTCAAATCTAGATTTGAACAAGTGCTTGCTTGTTACTGTCAGAACAGTCACTATTTTTCGCTATATTCAAGTCTGCTGGTTTCAACCTTTAGCGGTGCAATTTCTGACCCAACCTAAACCTTTAGTCCACCACCATTAGGACTAGCCGAGTATGAGCTTCTGCTTTCGTTTTCAAACTACTACTTCTTCTTCTTTGTCTTCTTCTTCTTCAATAGGTCTCCTGCAATATTCAATCAAATTGGTATGACCTAAGGGCTTTTGGGTGATGTCTAGTTGCTCCACCAACAGCTAATATGATGACTGGAGTAGCCAGGCAATAGAGCACAGAAAATACTCCTTTACCTATTCCTTTACCTATTCCTTTAGCTAGTATGCTAAAAGATTTTGCTTCATTTCTATATTCAAATGGGAAAGGAACCATGTGTGTCTATTTTCCCTGTTGGAAAAAGTTGTGCACAAAACTGAAATTAACGGCAGGAAATAAAGAGCTAGGACTATTTCATTAGAATATATCATATCAATATATAGTCCTAGCCCAGTTTTTTTTTTTTTTTTTTTTAGTTTTTCTTTTGAATTCCTGTTGCCAGTTTCAGTTTTGTGCATGACTTCCCAACCAGGCAGTGTCGGTAGCTTCATTGACATTACCTCCTTGCAGGTATGGCCTGGGGGCCACACTGGGACATGGAAGCTTCGGCAAGGTCAAGCTGGCCACACACGAGTTGACCGGACATAAGGTGGCAGTGAAGATAATGGACCGACAGAAAATAAAAAGGTATGTAACTGTGCTGGTGTACAAGTGGTTGTAACAAAGTGGAAGTGACATCTGCTTTATGGTGTGCCTGATGGTGCCTTCTACTCAGTTTGGATGTGGCTGAGAAGATCAGACGAGAGATCTTAGTGCTGAAGCTGTTTCGCCATCAGCATGTCATCAAGCTGTACGAGGTCATCACCACACCCACCCACATCTTCATGATCATGGAATACGTTGGGGGAGGAGAACTATTCAACTACATCGGTGCAGTCACATTCACACATGTGGGCATGTCATTTGCTGTTATTTCCAATTAAGGAGTGTTTTTCCACTTATTTTCTTGTCGTGATTGGTTGCTATCATACAGTGAAAAAGGGGCGGAGTTCTGAAGTAGAGGCTCGTGTCATCTTCCAGCAGATTATAAGTGGAGTCCGCTACTGCCACCAGTGAGTGGGTGGGTGGGTGTGGTTATATTTCAATCTTGTTCTTAGTGCACATAGCATGTACACTACATACCTGCCAACTGATGTTCTTGCCTGTCAGCCACTGTTGTGTGCACTAGTGTGGACGTCTCTTCTTGTTTCGCAATCATTCAACATTGATATGTGGTGTGTAGGTGTAATATTGACCTCTTGTCACTTCCTGATGTGTGAAGTGTGGTCATGATCTTAGTGAGAACAACAACAATGATATTATATATATATATATATATATATATATATATATCAGAGATAAGCCAAACTGCTGGATAGAATTTAGGCTACCCTTTCAGTTAAATAGGTTTTAAACTATTTGATCTTAAATACAAATTAAAGAAATTTGGCTCTCCCGCTCAGAGCTTCAAGTTGTTACTCCTGGTGGGTGGAGCCACAGCAAACATAACACAACAATACGAGGTGACAACACACAGAGCTAGTGAACATGGATTGTGCAGGAGTAGTAATGATATTATATGGTTATTTAACAAATAACTAATCTTAAGAGTCCAACCCACAATTTCTTCACATATTCTGTACACAAGTAAGGACCAAGATGTTTTTACTATTTATAGAATGAAATCATGTTTTAGTCGTCCAGGAGTAAGCTGAAGGCTGGTCCTGACAGTCTTCCCTAATTATACAGGAAGATGTACATTTTCCTTGTGAGGAAATAGTTAACTCCAAAATGTGCAGCATTATTTATTGATTGGCCAAATTTCTTGAGTGGATGGTACATATACATATGTCTTACCTATAACTTGCCAAACAGCTGAAAGGATCTTGAAACTTGGCTAGGATATGAACCTTGGGTGATTTAGGCTGAGTCTCACCTGGCCACACCATTTCCTGTTGGCATCTCAGGCATAAATAGAAACCCAACATGGAGCCTCCACAGCTAGAGAGTGTGGGTTTGAATCAGGGTAGAGTTTTTATTTGTTGTTTTCCCCCCATTTCATTTACCCTCCTTTCCCTTTTCTTGTTGGCTCCTGAGTTGCCATTCAGTAGCAGCTGTTTCTAAGCTAGACTTGCAGATCCTATTATTTTTTTTAATTGTTTACTCATTATCTATCTGCTCCAAAAGTGCTTCACAAACAGGCAGAAAGAGTAACTTAAAACTCATAGCACTTGATTCATATTGCAAAGATAATTCTGGCACTTTAGTTCATAATTGTTTACTATGTAATTTTGTACTTTTGTTCACTTCATTTCTTCTCAGTCTCTGTGAACTAAAACTGAAGAAGCAGATTGGATTCAAATGCCTCTATTCCATTATAGTGTAACTACAGCTCAACACAGGTGGGCCTAGCAGGCATTCATGGCCAGAGGCTGTGATTACCTGCTAGTGTTAATAGTAATAATTAGTAATAATTAATATTATTTTTTATTAACATTTAATAATTATATTAAAAAAAATTTTTTTAAAATAATATGATTTTGATAGTAATTATAGTTGTAATAATAATAACAACAAGACAATACTGTCGATTATGGTTAAGATATAAAATCAGGTCAGGTCAGGTCAATTCTAATAAATTGTATTTGGGTCATTGTGAGGGGAAATATTTTCAATGAAAAAGGACAGACCTCTGCTGCTTTTCTAGTGCCTGATTTAGTCTGAGTGCTGGACTGAAATATATATGCTAGATCCATATTTACTATATCTTCTTAACTAGTACCCAAGATACTCCATTATCGGTGGTGGATCTAGGGGGAGGGAGCAATCCAAAAATGCCCCCCCCCCCCCCCACCTTCCTCCCAAAATAAAAAGTGAACAAGCAAATCCCAAAGAGCACAAAATAGGCAAGAAATTCCACAGTGGCAGCAATTCCTACCACCGCTACCAACCAGACAACCAACTTTTCCTATGTAGCTTAAGGGTCAAAAATTTCTGATGGGGTGAGGTCATAAAACACAGCATTTTCAAGGAAAGGAAACCTCAACAATCACTCTAAAGGAGAAAGAGAACTGGTTACACAAGAGCTGCTTGCAGCAAATGATTTTTAAAATATTTGCCTCACCCCAGGCTCCCTAAAATATGTTCAAAGCTTCCCCTCTGCTACTTTGTGGATCCACCACAGTGGTTAGTCCACTATTAGTGATTAGTCCACTATTAGTGGTTAGTCCACTATTAGTGGTTAGTCCACTATTAGTGGTTAGTCCACTATTAGTGGTTAGTCCACTATTAGTGGTTAGTCCACTATTAGTGGTTAGTCCACTATTAGTGGTTAGTCCACTATTAGTGGTTAGTCCACTATTAGTGGTTAGTCCACTATTAGTGCTTAGTCCACTATTAGTGGTTAGTCCACTATTAGTGGTTAGTCCACTATTAGTGGTTAGTCCACTATTAGTGGTTAGTCCACTATTAGTGATTAGTCCACTATTAGTGATTAGTCCACTATTAGTGGTTAGTCCACTATTAGTGATTAGTCCACTATTAGTGATTAGTCAACTGTAACTATTCCAAGGTGATTAGTCCAAGGTGATTATTCCAAGGTGATTATTCCAAGGTGATTATTCTACGCTGGTAAAATAGTTTTCTTCATAGTTCATTCATTACTTTTCTTGGTGATAAGTCACGAAACTTTTTTCTTTTCTTTTCTATTTGCCATTTTAAAAAGTGGTATTTGCTGTTGACCCTTTACCATGAACACATGGAGGACAGACAGACAGACAGACAGACAGACAGACAGACAGACAGACAGGCTAGAACTTGAAGGTGCCCACCCACCCACTCATTCACTGCCCACATGCCCCACTGTGTGTTTCTCTCTGTGTGTAGCCACAAGGTGGTGCATCGTGACCTGAAGCCAGAGAACATCCTGATAGATACCAACGGGGACTTGAAGTTAGCCGACTTTGGCCTGAGCAACATGATGAAGGATGGAGAGTTCCTGAGCTCAAGTTGTGGCAGTCCCAACTATGCTGCACCTGAAGTGGTCTCAGGGAAGCTCTATGCTGGTAAGGTTGAGGAGAGAAACTCCACCTACATTAGGTAACTGCTAGTGCAATGTGTTTATAATTGCACGCTGTTCAATGTCAAACCTTTTATTATTTTTTTAATTTTGCTGGTGGATATTTTGTTACAGATTGTTTGGTGGCTTGAGCAATGATTAATTCATGGATTAGAAGCATATTATCTGAAGTGCTATTGAATGTACACAGCCTCTTGGTAGACTGGTGCTGACCCTGCTGACCCCTGAAGCCCTAACTCTTATTCTGTAATTAATAATTCCATTCTGCAAGATTACTTGTTCACATATTGCACAAGTTAGTTTCAACCGTATTCATCTATGATGAATTTGGGGGGGGGCACTAAATACATTTCAAATAGCTTATATATATATATGTATATATATTTTTTTAATTCTTTTTTTTTCAATTTATTATTTTATTTTATTTTTTTCAATTTTTATCATCCATTAGCAGTAAGTGACCAATCTGCACGCGCGCACGCACACACACACACACACACACACACACACACACACACACACACACACACACACACACACACACACACACACCTCATCTCCACTTGGTTGTGCTGGTCTCAGCTGCTGTGTGTGTGTTGTGTGATGGTGTGCAGGCCCGGAGGTGGATGTGTGGTCCAGTGGTATTATCCTGTATGCTCTGCTGTGCGGCACTCTGCCCTTTGATGATCGCAATGTCACCGTCCTATTCAAGAAGATCAAGTCTGGACTGTTCTTCATCCCTGCCCACCTCAGTCCCTCCGTCATTGACCTTCTCCAAAACATTCTCCAGGTACTCTGGGGGTGTGCTTAGATGTGTTTCTTCTTTAAATTGGTAACGTCAGCCATCTTGTTTGTTCCATAACTCAATATAATCTGCTCACATAATCATATGATCTTCCTTTGTTCTTTTTCTTACCCGAATGCTTAATGTGCACCTCACGATAGTAAACTGGCTAGCATAGCCTTGATGTAGCATAGGGTACGGAGGGGGAGCTGTGAGTTGACATGTTGTCTTCTCTCCCTGCTGCTAGGTGAACCCTGTGAAGAGACTCACCATACAAGGCATCATGGATCACGAGTGGTTCAAGGTGGACCTGCCAGAGGAGCTGTTCCCCCTGCTGGGGGAGGTGGGCATGGCTGAGATAGACTCCAGTGTGATTGCTGAGGTCTGCCAGAAGCTGAATGTGTCTGCACACGACATCATGGTCGCCATCAAGTACGTGCAGGGATAGAGTCACTGTCTGTAATATAGCATGGGCAAAATATTATTAGATACTTTAGCAATTTGTGGAACATTCCCTATTAGTAACAAGTAGAGACCTGCAGCTCTTTGGGCGGCTGCTTCGTCTATTAAAATCACACTATAGTCATGTTAGTCACATGATTAGAATGGTTGTGTCATGTTGAGGACTATCCCAGTGCATGAGTGCTGATCTCTCAGTGAGCTCCATGTGGGGCCACAAGGTGTGTGTGTGTGTGTGTGTGTGTGTGTGTGTGTGTGTGTGTGTGTGTGTGTGTGTGTGTGTGTGTGTGTGTGTGTGTGTGTGTGTGTAATGGTCAGCAACTAATCAGATGTGCAGGAATGTCTCTAGTTGTGCAGCTGCCTACCCACTTGGTGCCACACACGCCCCCTGCACCTGGAATGGGGGCATGTACCTGGCTTCAAACTTTTGACGGCCAGCACCAATTGATGTCATTGAGTAAGTTGCATTATACCTCCTGATTTTGGCTAGGAAGTGGCAGACCTCTGGAGTGGCACCAGCAGGGAGAGTGTTGAGAGGTTGGATAGAGATGCTGATGTTCTTCAGAGAGACCTTGCCATTAGAGCAGCAGATACCTGGTGCCTCATTATACCGTTTCTTTGCAGAGCTGACAGGGATGAAATACTCAATGCTCAGCATCACCTAAACTACTGCTTCCGCCTTTCATCCCGACAACAAGGAGGCAGGCTGTGATCTTGATGTGTGGGTGGACGACAAAGCGCTGCCACACAGCAAATATCCGGTGTATCTTGGAGTCAAGCTGGATTGGTCGCTAACATGCTGACATCATATTGAGGAGAGGGGCAGCACTGCAAAGTGGCTGCCAGGACCAGTTTGCTACGCTGCTTGGCAGGCGTGAGTTGGGGTGCTTCAACACCAGCACTCCACACAGGTGCCATGGCTATTGTGCTAAGTGCAGCAGAGTATGCCTGTCCAGTCTGATACCGTAGTGCCCGTGCTCAGAAGCTGGATATGTGCCTGAACGAGACCCTCAGGATTATGCCTGGATGTCTACGTACCACACCCATGCACTATATGCCCGTCATTTGTGGAATTGCACCATTCAATCTCTGACGAGAAGCCGCTACTTGTGCCCTGGTTGTGAAGGCGGGAGCATCTCCTGACCACAGACTACAAATGTGTGTCATCTCCAGTTGACAGTGGCAACCAACGCCTGAAATCCCAGCACCCCTCTCAATGGCATGCACAGAGTCTCACTATGAAGCCCCAATCCATCAACAGGTGGAATCAACAATGGAGTGCAGCACCGTCACGGCTCAACAGGTTCTTCCCAACACTGCACGTTGGCCTACCGCCTGGAGCGAGCCTGCTGAGAAAGCAGTGGGTGAAACTCAACCATGTACAAACCAGAGTTGGTAGTTTTGGCGCATCCATGGCCGAATGGGGCCTATGTGATTCGCTGGCCTGCCCATGCGTAGAACAGAGCCAAGCGGTGGACCACATAATTGGTTTGTGCAACCTGTTCTAACCATCCGGAGGAGGGGATGGCATACATGAGCTGGATGATTCAACACTTGGCTGGCTGAGGGACCTGAAACTTGAAATGTGAACACCAATAGTCACTGTGTGCTCTTTATACGCAAGAGGAAGAAACAACCATTTATCAAAGTTTTGAAGGTCGGGATTGTGGCTGATCTACATGTTCTTCTTCAGTTGATATACTTGAGACGTTGTCCAACCAGCTGGCCAGCATTGGGCAGCCATGGACGAAGAGAGTGAGAGAAAAGTCATTTCTAAAAGATTATACACCATTCCTCACAAATGTGTGGAACTATTTCAGTCCTCCTGTTTGGGCACAACCTCATGTGAATTGAAAGCTTACTTCTCTTTTGGTGAGTTTTTCAAGAAAAAGATCTCCGTTTATTTGGTTGAAATCTTCTGTCTTTTTTTTTTTACGAAATTCTGCTCATCTAGTCTTCAATACAATGCACAGAGAATGTTTCAAGTTGTATGTGGAACTAAGTTCTTTACTGGGTTGAAAATTATGATTGCCCCATTCATTACCTGGAGACAGAGAATCTCTGTATGCACTCTCTTGGCTGTACCCTGTGTATGGTGTTTCACAATTGTACATGGGGAAGTACTGAGAGAGTAATACCCAAATATGTTTGTGTTCACCAAGGACAGTTCGCTGTCATATACTCTTGTATGTGCTTTGCAAAATTACAGTGAATAACTCAACCTAGAAATTTTGGCTTTATATTGTTTGTTGTTTTTTTAAACTGTAATGCCAGTCTTCTGTTTCCAACCTTTGTGTATGCGTAGAGGCAACCAGCAACACGACCAGCTTGCCATTGCATACCACCTCATCCTGGACAGCCACCTCAGTGACAAGCCCAATGTTCGAGCCTTGCCTACTGCTGGATCCGATCAAGAGCTTTCAACAAGTCCACCTCGGTCCTTCTCCATGTCTGGCTATGCCATCCAAGATATTCCTGATGCACCCACCATCAAGAAGCAGGTGTGTGTTCGAACTATTGTAGGTTAAGCATGCACTGTTAAAGGTCTGCCTCAAAACAGTAATTGTCAACTTCTTCAGGCTGAGAAAATCCAGTGTAACAACTGGTTCTGAAATAAATAATGGTAGCCACCAGATATGGGGCCGAGGCCAGTTTTTGTTTTTTTATTTATTGGAAAGCCTCAAGGCCTCTTTAAATGCATGGCTCAGCCTCAAGGCCGGCTATAAAGTGCTAAGGACTCACGAGGCCGTGGTTAATTCTGACATTTTCTTTACTTGTGGACTACAAACATTTTATATAGGTATATAGTTAATTATGATTTGGTCAATAGAACTGAAATTAAATAAAACAAAAGGTAGAATTGAAATGATGGTGCTGTTAACCTCTCCACCCCCCTCGGAATAGCAAATTTGTGATCACACCTCAGGAGACCTACTTGATAAGGCCTTGGCTCCTTGACACCTGCAAAGTCTTGGCCTCGTCCCCATATCTGGTAGCCCATTAGTTGCCTGCAATATCACTGACTGGGGTTCATTCCATTTGGTGGGGATGCTGTCTGAACTTACTTTCTGCAAAAGATTCATTGTTTTAATAGTATTGTACAATTGCAGTTCAAACATGCCCACATCATCGTGAAAAAATTAATAGAGTACTTTTGTTGTTGTCATTGTTAATTTATTTCTTTATTGTTATTATTCTGTAAGCAGATTGTTTTGGGTTTTTTAAAAATAAAGTGTACTTGTCAAGGTAAAATATTATGGTATTGCTATTTTTGTATAGAAATATTAATTAAGTGAGTGTGTATATGACTATTCAGATTAAGCCCCTGACGACTGTCCCCAGCGAGGTGAGAGTGTCTCGCTTCTCCCGCAACTTCAGGCGCTCCAAGTGGCACCTGGGCATTCGCTCCCAGAGCCGTCCTCAGGACATCATGGCAGAGATCTACAGGAAGCTGAAGACTCTGGACTTTCAGTGGAAGATCATTGCACCGTACTTCATCAGATGCAGGTCACACAACATCATTATAAAGGGGGTGTGGTGTGGGTATGAGAGGAGGGAAATTAATGGCCCCTAATATTTATAAGTGCCATTATCCCATCACACTCTATGGACTTGGTAGAAATAAACATTTCTCTGGTCACTTTCGTTTGCATAAAAAATATCAAGCACGAGTGATCATCCATTATGATGGGTGATGTGTGAGTGAGTGTGTGTGCGTGTAGCCACTAACATTTATCAAAACACATGAAGTAAACCACTTTCTATGTGATGTGTAGTCAGGGCTACTCTAGGACATTGCTCTCCTACTCAGTTCACATTTCAACACAACAAAAAAAAGAAAGAAATATATATTTTTTAAATAAATAAAAGTTCCTTTCCCACTCATTTCACATGTTCAAAAAAAACAAAAAAAAAAGAAAAAAGTTTTGGGTGTGGTCTGTATGTCTATCCTTCTGAGATGAATGTACATCAATATTGTCCCAAGGCAAGTATTGTTGTTCTGCTGTTGATGGTGATAGTTGAGGTTGTCTTAGAGTGACTTGCTCATCTCATCAGTCTATTCAATCATGAACTGATCTCCCCCCACAGACACATCCATCCTGACTCGGGCCTTGTGGTGAAGCTCGACCTCCAACTCTACCAGATTGACCACAAGAACCACCTGCTGGACTTCAAGTGTGTCAACCCTTCAGAGAACCAAGTGGTCACCTCCACCAGTCTGTGCTCTGACACTGACCCCAGCTCTGCTGCTGCAGTGGGCCTGCCAGGGGCTGCATGCAATGATCCAACATTCCCACAGCAATCACACAGACGACACTTCACTATGGAGTTCTTTGAAATCTGCTCTCGACTCATAACCTCATTGGCACAGTGACTTCAAACTAGATATTTCAGTGTTTTTGGTTTTTTTTTCCTTCCAATGTTTTAATGTAAAAACAAAATTGAAATCTGACTTCTTTTCAAATTTGTTGGAAAACATCATATATTATTATTGATTGTTTCAGTACTGAATGTCACACCTTACCACATGATTCCCAAAGTTGGGCTGTGTGCACCCACTAAAAGTAGGTGTGTTAATTAACTTGTAGGAATGAGTTCAAAGGTTTTGTCCAACTTACAAGGTTTTTTTAGGCTACCCGGTCAGGTTAATGGGTTAGGACATTTCACACCCTCAGCCAGGCAGTTCTACTGTTCATCTGAAGGAGGAGATATTGCTGCCATCTCTGCTGCCATCTCTGCTGCCACATCTAGGTGTCCACTTGTGAAGGAAAGCCATGGACAGAAGAGGGGCACTGTATACGTCCATGTAAGGATGTGTGAGTGTGGGATGAGATTTAAGACCCACCGGGGAATAATAGAAGGATCAACTGAACTTCCAAGACCTTCCCCCCCCAAAATAGTATCCACTGGTAAAGGGTTGGTTTCATGAAACTACCTTGCAGTACAAACATTCCCAGGTTAAAATTTTCTTTTTCAACTGGTAATTCCTTGACATATATACTATGTGTATAGCTCCTGAGCCTGTATGCAACAATGATGCTATTAATTTTGGTTGTAATATTCTTAATTTAAAAAAATAATAATAATACCTGAACTACAGCTTTCTTTTTTTTCCTTCTAACTGGAAATGAACTTTGTTTTCATGTTTATCTAAGAATAGTAGTTACTTGAAATTTCCTCATAACAATTTCTAGCTAGATTGAACTAACTGGGCAAGACTGATGTGAGGCTTGTGAATTTAGAGTGTACAGCTAATCCATTTCAATGAAATAATAATCTCACAACAAGCTATTATCAAGCAATTCAATGAAATCTGTGCATCTGTGATCTTTAAATATTTTATTTTTGTGCTTATATAAAAGTGAGGTAAAAGATAATTGATAACAAATGACTGACAACAGATAACCACAGACTTTTGAAAGTCATTCTTCATGTCCAAATGTCATTCATTACTACAACATTTAACTTTTGTTCACGTATATTAGTTTATGTATTAGCCTCAATTGAAAGACTTGTCCTGTGAACACTTCCCTTGATTACTTTCTGTAACTACTTCCTATAAATACTTCCTGTGACTACTTCCTATGAAAACTTCTATGAATACTTCCCCGTGACTACTTCCCAATTTTACGCTGTGTCTGTTTTCCCACTGAAGAAGTATTTTGCTTCCCACTCCAGTTGTGAAGCCGTAGGATCTGGAGGTCTGTTTAGTGGGATACTCTCATGTGTGGTGGCATGGGTAGGATGCTGTTGTCATGATTAGTCATCCCGGGCTTGCCTCAGAGTATCTATCCATGGTTAAATAGGAATGACAGGGAAGTTATAGCTACATGCATGAACGCAGGCATTTAAATTTCTGTGCCAAGCTCCATCCCTCTGTGGAATAGTGTAACCTCAAGAAGCCATAGAAACTAAATTACAAGCTTTTTAAAAAATGTCACATAGCACCTCCATTGCTCAAGTACAGACCCTCTATGGGAATGGTGACCAGTGTTCTATTCTTTACTTACTCTTCACACCACACACTCTGTCATGTATAGTGGCCCTTCTGTACTCACCTGTGTACCTACTGCAACTTCAACAAATATGTCAGGTAAGGATCACCACTATACACTTAACATGTACTCTCATGTGTTATTTTGAGTATATTAGGTGTCTGATATGTGTCATGTTTCTAGCTTGATATATGATTAACTACAAATGGGACATTATTGGCATCTGTTCTGAGTGCCTCACCCCCCCCCCCCCCCCCCCCCCCCACACACACACACACAAAAGTAAATATAATTGCATGTTCAACACAGCAATTGTTCAAGAATCAAAGTTAATACACAATAAGGACATATTTTAGTTTGAGTAATTATATCTAGACGTCTTGGCTCCTCCTTCCCCTTCTTCTTGTTATGATACTCTAGCATAACAAGTAACCGAAATTTAGAACAATCCTTTACCTCATTGGTCTTCACCTATTGTTTTTGTTGTTGTTTTTTTTTGTTGTAGTTTTTATTAATATATATTTGCTTGGTGTTTCCACCAACCATGCATGTTTTATAATAATGGGCCAAATATATCTCAAAATTCTAAAGTAGATTCCCTATACCCTGTATATTGACTATTGGTTGCACTGTGTGAAGTACTTCATTCATTGTGTTGTCCTTGCTAAGGTCAAATGTGGATTATCAGTCCATGGCTGCCTGTTTGGAGAAGGAGGTGAAGAGCCTTCTCAAACTGTCTGGCATTGGTCATGTGACCTCTGTTTACTTTGGAGGAGGTAGGTATGTCGGAGTTATCTAAGACGGGCAGTGAGTCGTATACACACACACACTCTCTCACACACACACTCTCTCACACACACACATGTTGGGTAAGGTGAACATTCTCATTCCACCTTCACCTCTTCCTCAAGTAAACTTAGTATCACTCTTTGTTCCAATCTCTTCAACTACCATAATTAATAAGTTAAAGAAATATTAATAAGGCATGCTATATATATATATGTCCTTATCTTTCTCTCAGTGAATTATATATAAGCACTAATGTGTTCGTATTTTGTTGGCACACTCCCTCACTATTGCAGGTGGAAATGGCTTTTGCAATAGATACAAACATTTTTGTGATGTATTTTCTTGTTAGTTTTGCACTTGGAATTTGAATTGTGCCCAGATTGGATCTGTAGTTATTCATATCCAATGAATCAGGATACCTCCCAAGTGAATTTTCACTTTGCAGTGCCACCTGGACCTGAACATGCAAGGGCATGTTATTTGCATGTGTGTGAATGTATGTTAACACAGGAACTCCAAGTCTGGCTGATCCTGGAACCATAGCGTCTGTGTTGAATGCTGTGGCTCTCCACTCCTCACTGCATACTGATGTGCAGGTTACACTGGAAGCAAACCCCACCTCTGCTGAGTCAGCAAAACTGAGGTAAGAATTTATTCAGCATTTTACAGGAATGTAAATGGTTTTATATTAAATAGCAATTTCGTTTTTATCTGCACACAGGTCTAGTAGCACTTGTAATGGTAGGAGGGGAGGGGGGAGGGGGAGATAGGGACATCCACAAGATGGGGGACATAAAATGGATTTTTAACCTGTAGTAACAAATAGCTGGTTTTACTGATGGAAATAAACCAAAACGTTGTAAATCATACCACAACTTTAACCTCACCTAACTGCTGTGAGGTCCTGTGGAATGGTCACCTAAAGCACTATTTCAATAAGTATTCTAGTAGTTATTTGCCACAGGTCTTAGCGAAGAGACCACTCTTGATTCCTCACAAAGTATTTCTGTGGATGGAAACTTCAAAGGACATGCATGTAAAAAATAATAGCATGTACAAATTGTTCTTCCCCCCCCCCCCCCTTGTAGGTGCTTCAAGGCAGCAGGGGTGAACAGGCTCTCCTTAGGAGTTCAGGTATGAATTAGTTGTGAAGTGTGTTTGAAGAGGTAATGATGTGGGCAGTAATGTGTGAGTATGTAAGCATCTGTAACAGACCTGAAGAAAGATATCCAATATATTACACTTCAACATTACAGTCTGTGTCACTGACTCTATACCACACTTGCTGACACTATACTACAATGAGTATAGTTGAATGAACACAACATTTCTAGGGCTACTGTAGAATGTAATTATTACTCGTAGTCTCTGGTCGATGAGGATCTACTGCTACTTAACAGACACCACACTGCCTGTGAAGCCATCAGGTTGGTGGGTTATTTCTTGGCATAAATACTGCAATGCTAATAGTATACGAGGCATTATCTGCAGTGTACTGAAAATAGCCAAGGATATTTTTCCTGGATGTGTCAGTGTGGATCTGATATTTGGCAGACCAAAGCAGACATTGAGCTCGTGGGTCAGAGAGCTTGACAAGGTGCTGTGTAAACTGCTCATTAGCAGCTGTCCCTATCTACATGGACATATTTGTCAGATAATTAGTGTCCATTGTATTATTCCAGCTGCTGAAGATTTGCTGTAATCATTGTTCAGTTTACGAACTCACAGTGGAGAGAGGAACTGCTCTAAGCAAAGACATCAATAAAGGCAATATAGTGAGTGGGTGAGTGGGTGTATGAGTGAGTGGGTGGGTGTATGTGAGTGGGTGGGTGAGTGTATGTGAGTGGGTGGGTGAGTGAGCATCACAGTAGCTGAGCAGTTGTGTGTCTTTGTTAATACATTACAATGTACTAATACATCCTATATACATACTACATATATGCCACATATTATATACACACTCTATACTACATACCTACTTGCATGAATTTTTTTGATATATATATATATATATATATATATATATATTTCTGTTGGTGTGTAGGTTCTTCCAGGATCGGATGAGATGGCTGATCTGTATGAAGCAGCTGTCTCAGTACGACATGGTTAATGTGTTGTATATCACATCAGTACATAAATATATACTTACGTAGCCTGTATTATAGTGGTCTTGGTTGTACGCATGCAGGTGCTGGGGAAACAACAGTTGAGGAGATATGAAATATCCAATTTTTCAGTGGAAGTATGTTGATATTTGTAGTGCTGGTTTGTGTTTGACTGTGAGCTCTCTCTCTCCCTCCCTTCCTCTCTCCCTCCCTTCCTCCCTCCTTCCCTTCCTCTCTCCCTCTCCCCCTCCGTCTCTAGGGATATGAGAGCCTGCACAACCTGGCATACTGGCAAGGAGTAGATTACATTGGTATTGGACCTGGTTAGTAATTTCTGACGCTCCATACTATATGCCCTGTTTTGTGCAGTGTGTAGCTGAATGTCACACACTGTAGGATACGATATAGTGGTGGGGCTTGTAACCAGATATTACAATATTGCTTGATCTATATTATCCTTTTAAATATAATTACGACTTGCAGCAGAAAGCAAATAGAAAATTCTGTTGCAAACTCTTATGTTTGGAAGTTAAATTTATTACTTCAGTCACAATCATTTCTTTACCAGGTACTCTTTGTTTACGTTTATTTAATTGTTCTAAACCACTAACATTCATATGAACACTATCTCAAGTATAGCCACCAGGTAATGTTGCATCCTAGCCCTGCCCTGGCCCAAGCATTTCAATATTGCACCCTATATGTATGTATGTATCTACGTATGTATGTATGTATGTATGTATGTATGTATGTATGTATGTATGTATGTATGTATGTATGTATGCATATACACGCACATACATGCATGCATGCTTAGGTAATGCTGTCTCAGCTTCTGTAAGAACTTTTGGCTCTGCTGTTGCTTGTGCAGCTGCATGCTATTTGTTGGACATTTTTAATCCTCATTTTAGAGTTGCACCATGGTAACCCTATTGCACATGCCTACTTATAAAACATTTTCCCTGCAATGTCACATACTTATTTAATCTTTTGGATCATTTTCCCCCTTGTGTTAGCATCTCTCTGTGGCTAGCTTTGCCTGTTAGTTAGCAATTACTACACTACACACTGTTGCAGCAACCACTTGAGTGTTGATTATGATGCAACCATTAACACTTGTTTGTTTGTGTTGGTCGTCTTTGTTGTTCTCCAGGTGCCCACTCAAGGTCAGTCGGATGCTGGACACTAGAGCTTGCCTTCACTCACTCACTCACTCACACGCACGCACACACACGCACACACACACACATACACACACACACATGCTCTCTCTCTCAGGTTCATGAGTGGTAAGGACTATATCAAGTCAGTGAACGTATTGGAACCTAATTCGTGGATGAAAAAGGTGTTTCCCCATTAATATGTTAATGTATATATACATATGTATAGTAGAGTAAACTGACACTAGATTGTTGTGGTGGTGGCTAAACTATGCTGCATCTGGTATAGGTTTGTACAAGTCCCATGGATGCAGGAAAGAGTGCATCTTGTGACTTTGATTTAATAACATAGTAACATTGCCCTGTAGCTGCTAAAGCTACATCCTCTATGGTAATTGATTTGAGCATAAAGTGTAGATAGTAGTAATGTTAATTTCTAGTGTGTGTTATAGTGGTCATCCCTTCAGGTGGCAAGTTGTGGTCATGGAATGAAACTGGTCAAGAGGATTAATAAATTGGAAAGGTTTGATATTAGCTTAACTACAAGTGAGTTTAGGGTGACATGGTTTGCTGCATTTTACAGGTTGGAAGAAATAGTAGCCACTTCTCTGAGAACTAGAGACGGCCTTACTAATGAGGTAGGTACTGCAGTGGATCAGGCTGAATGCAGTGGGTGGGTGGGGGGAGGGGTCTGTGGAGTGATGAAAGAGAGAAATATAATAACTCAAGTTTCTAATGGAATAAAATCCCTGAGCAACTTGTACCCAGAGCTGCAACAGGGAAGCACACATGCTCACTTTTCCTTTCTATGTTTTGTGTAACTTAACAATCTTTTACTTTCTCTTTTTCATTAGATTTGGCGGCGATTTCTTCCAATTTCTCTCAGCAAAGTATTCTCACCACAAGATTCACATCTCTCTAAATACTTTGACAATGACCTACTGATTCTTGATGACAGGTACACCTTCATGAAGGCTGGTGGATGATTAGGCTGCAACTCTGTGTACAGGGGGGGGGGGCGGGAGCTTTAGGATAGGTGGTGTTGATCTCCTAGGACACCCACCAGTGGGGGAATACCTTTATAGCTCAGTGGGAATTCCCTCAGAGCGCGGGTTGTGGGCTTAAAACAAACCATAATGTACACTTTGTGTGACTTGTCACAACAAAAAAAAAAAGGTTGTTGTATCCTATTTTCGTGTTTTATTACTTTTGTGATTTGATCATGTGCAGAGGTCTTCGAGCTTCTTCCAAAGGCCTTCAAGTTTTAGATTCGTTGTTACCTCATTGCTGTGCACATCTGCATTCTATTGAAAAACAGTTTATTAACTTGAGAAATATGCAATGTGAATAATGTATTTATGTATGTATGTATGTATGTATATATGTATGTATGTATGTATGTATATATGTATGTATGTATGTATGTCTGTCTTAGAGAGTGTGCTAGCACTCTCCATTTAGGGTTGACCCGACCATTACCATTGGCATAATACAAAACGAATTCATACTTTGCCAAGCTTCTAGATAGTAACAATCCAAATTTTCATATATTATATTCAGGAGCCTCCAAGAAAGGTCTATATCAAATTTCTAATCCTAAGAGCTCCCCTCAAAAGAGGCAGAATAATAACAAAACAAAAATTGAATTTCTCCAAATTCTCCATTAATATCTTCCTTGTGAGCCAGGCTACAGACAATTTGGAAACAAGTACTTGTGATAATACCATGATCCAACAGAGTTTTAACTGGTATATGTCCATGACCCATTGGTTTTCTTCATTAGCTTAAACAAATACGAAGGTACATCAAGATGGACTAATGACACCCACTGCCATGGACGCCATTTTAATTTCACTCCAATTGCTGAATATGCCATGAAAGAGTTGAGCGTGAAAACAGTTTGCTAAACCCTCCACTAAACCCTCCACTAAACCTAGTCTCGCTTGCCAGCCAGGCCCTTTACATAACACCCTATGCTGACTATAGTGTGGATTTTCATTTCTTCCTGACTGGGAAGAATGAATCTTTTTTCACTGCTGTCTTATAGTGAAGTGCATTCTATTCAGGTAAGATTTTCCCTTTTAATACAGTGCAAATAATTGCATGCATAAATGTGTTACAGATAACTCCTGCAATGAAGGTGTATCATGATGAGCTATGACATCATCTGTTATGGAAGCCACGTGTAGTTCTATCTCACAAACGCATGCCCAAGTACTACCAAATTTCAGATTGCTGACATTGATAAATGGATTAGTTAACTAAGTGCTTCTTTGACTGAGCGTTACCTAACAGCTGTGACGTCTGATTCTTGAAATCATTATTGAAAACCTGTGATCAACTATTATACATGCCTAATTCAACATCACTAAATCGCTGACTCCAAACTCTATTTCATCTAGTTTCAAAAAATGCTGTTGTCATGGATAAATAATAGAATGAATATTTCTTTTTTGTAATATAGCAAAGAAAACCCCCACCCACCCCCACGGGAGAAATGATACACCTCCAAACTCTTTCATCTAATGTCAAGGGATAAAAATTGTAAAAAATGCTATTGTCTTAATATCATGGCTAAATAACAGAATGAACTTTTTTTGTTGCAATATTACACCAAAAAAACCCTGAACGCCCTACCCCCCAAAAGGATACTTAAGCCCTGTCCACATTACAATTGGGTCTCCAACAACACCTGGTTCCAAACTTTTCTTGGTTCCAAACTTTTTCTTGTGTCCATGCTAGAACCTGCTCCACATCACCTGCGTGGGCTGATTAATTGGCTGGGCAGATTAATTGGTTTTCCTCTACCATGCATAAAAACGGGGTATTTTATTTTCTGGTGTGTTATGTTGTTCAGTCCTTTTCCCTCCTTGTCCCACAAAGGGATAGAGAGAAGTGAGAGAGCTATTAGTGGCTAAACTCCTAATAGGAACAATAAAGCCACAGGTATGTTCAATAAATCTGAGCCACTTGAAGCCTCCCTTCTGAAGGTTTCAGGTGGAACCCATTGGGATCAAACAGGGTGTAGTGTGGACACATGGAACTTGTTCCAGACACGGATGAAACCGGTTTTATTGTGCAGTGTGGTGACGTCTTTATAGCATGGAAATAAAATAGGTGACTCCCTCATCATGCATAATAGGTGTACAAAAATATCAATTTGTAAAGTTTGGAGTCGATTTATAATTAGGGCTGAAGAATTAGGCACATAATAATCAAGTGTTCATGCCTTGTTTCAATATTTCTTGGATAGGTCTTACCTTATTTCCATACTTTTTGGGGAATCCCTAAATCTTTCCCCCTCCCCCTTCATCTAGTTATTAGTGTTGTTGTTTTTAATATTACTAGTGTACGTACATATGCATGAGACAGTTGGTATTTTGATCTTATCTGAGAAGACACACCCCATTAGTTACATGTCTGTACTACGCAAAGTGAAGTGCATGCCATGCCCTGTGTCTGCTGGCACTTGCACTGGAGGTCACTGCCACTCGAATGTTCTCTAGTGCTCAAAAGTTCATTCACTTGAAGGTGCTGTAGGATTCCCCGGGTAGTGTTCTATGGAAGAATAGCTTACACAGTAGTTGTCTGAAGCCAAGTTCACAGTGCACGCAGGCACAGCACAGACATAAGAACACGTTCTCTGTGTTGCATGCACTGTGAATACAAACTTGTCAGAACGCACCACAAGGAGTGTTTTCTTAAATGGCTGCATCCACAACACAAGAATAGAACCAAGTTCTAATCTTACACGACACACAGTATGTGTCTGTATGTGTATGAGGTGTGTGCTCTGTGAACCAGGCTTTAGGCATGTACTGTACTGATGGCCAGGGAGGGCAGGTGCAGGTGAGTGGTGTTGACATAAGTATGTACACAGTGCAACAACATTGGGCAGCTGCTGGAACTATTGCTTGATCAATAACAGGTTTGGTGATGGGGCCATTGATTGAATTCACTATTGAATACCAAGAGATAAGGACTTTGAACTACGTGCGTGCGTGCGTGCACACACACACACCTCTAGAGTGTGTGATTTTATCAGTTTGCATCATTATTGAATTAGAATAATCAGAGAAGAAGTTCTTACATACAGCAACAATGAAACGTGATCATGTAATTGAGTGAGCAGATCATAAGTGGTATTTGTGGCATTACTTGAAGTTGCACTGTTCAGGTGTTGCTTCTCTATTTGGGTAGCTGATATTCCCCTCCGGCAATTACCAACTTTTGCTCTCGAACTTTCTTATCAAGTAATATCTTCAGTTCAATCTAATGGGGAGGAGGAAAAAGGAAGTGAATTGATGAGAGCAAGGTCACATGACCTAACACCACACCCACCTCTGAGCACTCCTTCCCTTGACTAGCAAACATCCGGAGCATGGAATGAATTCTTTCCAACTTCATCTTGCCCAGACTAGAGAGCATGCCTGTGATGTAGGCCCAGAACACCTGCACAGAGCCACCACATGCAACAAGGATTAGTAGGGCTGAGCTCAACAAGGAATTACAGCTTTATCCAATACCATCAGTGACAACAAACACGTCAGCAAGAAAATATCCATATTCATAATGCAATTGTAATTCTAGTGCTCACCTCATAAAGAAAATAAATTTTTTTTAAATGATTTAAAAGAAGATCTGACCATTACTAAGCAACAAAAATAAAGAGGGAAAGGTCACCTGAAAATTATTTTCTCTTTGGTCATCAGCAGAAGCCATTACAGATTCAACATCATCTTCGTCTCCTACAGCATTCATCATAGGCAAGGTGAAAAATAAACCAATTAAAAAAATTAAAAAAAAAAAGTTTTTATGTATTTTCAATAGATGGTATAGCTGTTCAACTGGTCTCCATGGGAATCCCCCAACCCATCCTACTACAGTGTCAACACTACCTATTTCCTCACCACCCCACCCACCCACCCCATACCAGTTGCACAGCTCCTGGCGTTCTCTGTCTGCTTCTCTATCACACTGAATGTGTCGTTGGAGTCCTCCCGTAGCACTCCCTGCCCCACCCAAAATCCCAGCTGCTTCCGCACAGCACTCGGAGTGATGGACAGGTGAGTGCTGATGTCTTCCACTGTCCAAGTACCTGCACATGACGAGAAAGAGATGCATGGGGGACACCATTAGGAGGGATACGCCATATAAGGGGAATACAGACATTGCTTCATTACCTCAGACCATGACAGTGGAACACACAGAGTTCAATGCTATTGTGGCAGACAGTATGGAGTAAATGAGCACTACACCAATTATTACAAACGCTAATATACTTCAAATTGTGGCTTGTAACTATGCATTAAATAGTTTTAGTTTGTAGCTCAATCTTCCCTCTATCCAAACATGGAATGATTACCCAGAAAAATAACACTATTAAATGAATTCTAAAAGATTAGGTAATGGTTGGTGTAGCTTCTGCAATTTGTACCCATACAGCAATCCTTGTGTACATCTCACTATAATTCTCAATTTGTCTGTTTGTTCGGTAACTCCTCCTAGAAGATTGGGCCTAGAGGGCTAAAATTTTCAGGGATTGATGGGAGCCACCTTACTCTTGGGTTGTTCGGTCAGCCTGGGGTTCTGTAAGAAATACTATTCAACCCGCTGTCTACTATACCTTTTGGGGAATCCGCACCCTAGGTGGAATTTATAGATAATTAATTTTTATCCTCTTCGACAACTTTGTCAATCAAGAGCTCTTCTACATCTTCTCCCGAAGAACTACTGACCCATTCTTTACATGTTATAACGAAGTTTGGTGAAGACCGGTGTGTTCTCTAACTCCTCCCAGGCAATTGGGCCTAGAGTGCTCAAGTGAGGCTTTTTTTCCTTTAAAATTTCCTGGTTATGGTAACAGCTCTATGCCTGAGTAAACCACCCCACTTACTACAACCACAATTGTATATAAACACTTAGGTCAGCAAAATTGTGCCCAAACAACTTCCAGCTCTCTCTCTTTACTTCTTCTTGAGCCCTGTAGGCCCAAGCATCTGGGATGAGATAGCAAACAACAAATACAATTACATTAAGAGGTCTTTGTTGTCTCAGTCCATAGGATGGGTGCTATGCTAAAATATCTTTCAGTAGGGGGGGGGGCTGTTGTCTTCATCCGTAGGATTAGTACTTTCTAGTATCCTAAAATGTCATTCCTACCCGTGATGGAATAAGGGCATCTTCTAGTGGGCCTGTACTCTACCATATAAATGTCATGCAATAGTCAAGGCAGACTACACAAATACAGTAGTGGTGCTTGAGTTCAACTAGAATATATTTCAGGGAGCATGTTATTAATTTGGTTAACTGGTTCAAATTAATTAAATCTGAGGAGAACCTCACAAGTGCAGAATAACTCGGCAACCATTCAGTTGGTAATGAAAACTGTAACAAAAAAAAGAAGACAACTTCCATTTTAGATATTTTTTAGTTATTAATTGAAATTATTATAGTTCTAATTGACAGTGACATTTTGATGTGTGTGTGCTGGAGACCGCATGCTGCTGTTCACTGCTCTAATTAATCAGCTACAAGTCAACACTAATAGTACATTTGAAGGTTTGCAGTAAAATAATAATCATGACAAAAAAACCAAAAAATTCAATTTTGATTAAAAATATTCCTAGCAAATAGGGAAAAAATGAAATAATTATCACAACGGTACCAGGAAGCTATTTGCTTAAATTTGTGTTTATTTTGGAAGTAGTAGGAAAACGTGAATAATTTATGTGCACCATGACCATGGAATGTAGACTTTGTCCCACTGGTAACCATGCCAACCCATGAAGATGGCACTGTGTGTGATCACCATGTGATAAGTGATGGAACCTGATCTGACCAATCAGTCCATCCACTTGATTAGAACAAGCCAAGACATTAGCGACTCACTAACTTTGTTGTTCAAAGTTGTATATGATCACTGCTCGTATTGGAGACACATTGAAGGAGAGCTGTCTGTCGGCAAGCTCCAGTTCCACCTGCAGCCGGAAGGAAGGAAGAAAGAAAGAGGAATATTACTTCAAACAGAAGTGTCTTCATCCATTTCCTTTAAGGCTATGATTATCACTTGCTGCTGATTGATCGCATAACTCTGTCCATTTGGGAATGGTTGAGTGTACTGGGTGACTCATGCCAAGATTAGGGCTAGGACTACAGATAGGACCAGGGCTAGGACTAAAGATAGGACCAGGGCTAGGACTAAAGATAGGACCAGGGCTAGGGCTTATTGAGTCAAGTTGATGTTGTTGATCTTTGATGTACAGTTTTGATCGTAATTTAATATAAAGTAATCTAAATGGTCTAATGTCAGGGGCTTCCCCCTCCTGTCATGGGTGTGTATGCCAAACTAGCTAGTCTAACTCTGAAACACTACACCAGATCAGATGATTCATCACAAATTCCAACTACTCACAGACTGATCAAACCACTTTTAAATCATACGGTATGATTACAAACACCAACTTTAATTAGCTGATGCCCATATAAGGATATTGATACATTAAGGATGCAGTAGTTTCCACTAACTTGCACGAGTCCCAAGTGTGTTTTCCATTCCAGTGTCCTCAAACCTTTCAGACTCTTGAAGTGGTTACCGTACTTCTCCAGTTTTCTATTTTATAAGTTCCGAAAACAATAAAAACAAACCAAATTAAAGACCTGAAAGACACATCCAGCATGCAAAGGGGGAGGGATAATTGTAGCTCTCACCATTAATATATTCATTAGGTCTATAGAGATAGGGACAAATAAAAGGGCAAGCCACAGAGCATGCCTACATTAAGGATAAGATAGTGTCTTGCTTTATTCCTGATGGACTTTGACAGACCACAATCCGGAGCTTCCTCCTGCAGTACACATGTGTCTCACACATCCTGTGGCCATCTCACCATCATTGACCATGACTTGGTCTATCTCTTTGCATAACAGAAATCTGTCTCCTCCCACACACACACCACTGGAGGGAGAGGATGGAGCTGGAGCAGCGCTGATGTGACCATCAGAATGACATAATGAAGTTGTGAGAAGAGTTTAGTTATCCTCTACAATGAGAAATATTCATTTTCCCTCCTTTCCCAGATTTTGTGGACTACTGCAGTGACTCATGCAAAACTCTCTGGAAAGTTTTCTGCATTCTCCACTTACCTGTCACAGGCAAGCTGCTGGAGTATGTCACTGGCCCCAACACTGGCTGGCTCATTGTGTGTGCATGATCACATTAGTAATTAACCACTAGGATCTATTTAAAGAAATGCATTGTAAATTTTTTTTTTTTTTTTTTTTTTTATTATTATTTTTTTTAGGACAAAATATTGAGAAAAAAAGAAAGAAAAACATTTACAAATGACACATGCCATGTATATTTTTCACTGCCATCACTATAGCTACAAATTATGCAGTACTCTCAATTGAGCTGCAAAAATCAGTAAATGCTCTACTATTATACAGTTTTTATACATTATTACTGAGGGAAAATTAGTTATTCCTTCCTTCAGCTTACATGAAGCCATCATTCTTCCATGCTATTACGTGTTCTATTGGGCAGGTACACAAAACTTCCAGACAGGAATTACAATAGCTCGTGTCTCTCTCATTCAAAACAATTACTACTGCACAAGAAAGCACCTCACAACCAATTCTTTACCTACATTAAATGTACCTACTTAAAGTGTTTACCTAGAGTGACCTTTTACCTAAAATCCACCTTTACCTGCATTACCCATTTCAACCTTTACCTACTTTGTAAACTTACTGTGTTAAGAACTCTGGAAGTTTGAGATTGCCTTCTTTGAATGGAGGCCAGAAATTATAGGACAGAATTAAGGCATTCAGCTGCATCGAGTCCTCCCCCTCCTCTTCATGCTTACAATAGAGGGGAAGGGAGGGCAGGGGAGGGGAGGGCAGGGCAGGCAGGGCAGGGCAGGGCAGGGCAGGGCAGGGCAGGGCAGGGCAGGGGAGGGGAGGGGAGGGGAGGGAGAGCAAAAGAAGAGAGTTAATTCCCTTTTAGTGATAACCTTGGTAACCAACAAACACATTACTTGGATTTTAATTTCAAAACGCAATGACATATTGAAGCACATCGGTGCTTACAAGACTGAACCTAATCACTCGCACAAGTTTCCCAACTCATACAATGAACAGATGACAATGGACTTTCCAGTGCAGACAGTGCTCACTGTGCATGCATTTATCCACACTGTCATGGCTGTACCTCCATGGGGTCCTCTTTCTTCAACTCGGCCATGACGTGCGAGTTGATACGTTTGGAATCTGCAATATCTTTTAACATCACTTGACATAAGTAGAGATCTTCGTCTCCAAACTTCAACTTTAAAAGCTCCAACTTCCGAAACTACAGCACATAGAGAACACAGCCATCAACACACACACGCACGCACTCACCCACCCACCGACACACACACACACACTGTTCTGCAAGCTTGGGGATCAAATGCCATCTGACCACTCTAATATGCAAGTTACTCAAACCTGTAGAGCTGGATGTGACTGCACCTCTATGCTCTAGTGATAATGTCAATGTTAAGTGGTTATTTTAAATACCATTGGACACACAGACACAGAGCAGAAGGAAACTCTGACCTCTCTGCATATGTCGTAGGCCAGAGACTGCAGCAATCGATCAGCAAGAATGTTACGGAACTCACTAATAAACATCTTACAACTGCCGTAAATGTTCACCAGCAGGCTGCACTCACAAGACAAAGTAGGAAGATCAAGAAAGGGAAGAGTTTGGTTTGCATTACCAACTGAGATGTACATACCTGACTATGTCCGATGTTTGTCTACTTTTTGATGTCTTAGCTACAGAGAGGGAGAGAGAGAGGGGGGGAGAGAGAGAGAGGTAGGGAGAGAGAAGGAGAGAGAGAAAAGGAGAGAGAGAAAAGGAGGGAGAGAGGAGGGAGAGAGAGAGAATGAACTCAGTGATTACATGTAGTGGTGAGTGTGTTATGGAGCACATACTGGGGTCAGCATCCACAGGGTCCGGTTCCCATGCGTCAAAATCCTGCTCCTCTGTGTCACTCTCTTCATCAAGGTCGACCAGCACTGGATCCCCTGAAGTTAACTCCTAACACAGTTAAAATATAAATATGTACATCAGCTGAATTCTTTCTTCTACTCTCCTTAAAACCAATTTATATATGTATATCTTATACATAGGAGATGTCAGTCTGTCCGCATGTCTTAACCATATGTCTGGCCGAACCTACGGACAGATTTTTCTGAAACATGTCATGAACATGGGTTTTGATCCAACTTAAAACATGGGCTAAACAGTCTGGGAAATGGGGACCTTGGTGGCGAAAAAAATGATAAAATTTTCAATAAAAAATTAGTCTTAAAAAAGCATGGGCAAGTAGTTATGGCACAGGTCTAAGAAGCGGGTTCGAACCCAGGACTGGGCTTTTTTTTTTCTTTTATTTTTTGCTCTCCCCCCCCTCCATTTTTTCCCTTTCCTATTACCCTCTTTCCTTCCTATTTTCTTTTGTCCCCACCCCCCCCCCCCCCCCCCCCCCTCTTTTTTTTTTCCTCTCTTCTCTTCTTTAAACATCTTATAAAAATTATTTTGGGTCAATCTTGACAACATCTGGTCACATTTTTTTTCCTGATTCACACATGTGTGGGCATGTATGTATGTATGTATGTATGTATGTATGTATGTATGTATGTATGTATGTATGTATGTATGTATGTATGTATGTATGTATGTATGTATGTATAGTGTGAGCGTCTACTTATCGCCGAAGCACCACATCAAATGAAACTCGCTCTTCAGAGTAGACACAACCTACACAGTGAATGGATTTTTTAGCCAAAAAAAAAAGGGCCACCAGGCCACACCTCTTCCTGTGGGTGTGCAAGGCAAAAATGGTACTTAGGATAAACATTTGGACCTGGAAATAAAACTTGCCATGCACACACCTCATGACTCTGGAAGCAACATGGACTAGTGCCCACTGGCCACACCTCCTTCTCTGGGCATGTCAGCCTAAAAACAGTCTGTCAGTGTGTGTGCCAAAGCTCCAACACAAATGAAACTCACTCTTCAGAGTGGACACAGCATATACTACTATGAGCGCTGCGGGCTGCTCTTCCTCCTCCACAGGAACTTCATGGGCCACTAATTCATTTCTTTCCCAAGAGAGAGTTTGGAGAGAAATCTACAGTGAGAAGCTTTCATTGAATGGGGATTTCCATATGGAAGGACACTGCAGTGAATTTCAATAACCATCAATCTAGCAGATTCCATAAAGAAACTCTCCTTAAGATAGTCGCTCTGACTGACACGACTGTTGATGCTAGAGAATTACTGTCAGGATAACTAGTCAGCACATGCAAAATAGGCAGTATGCCTTGACAGTAATGTCTAATATGAGATTTCTTTCACGACAAGGCAAGTTATGTAGATATCCCACTATATACAGTTTGCAGGTGTCTGCCCATCCGTAAGTAATATTACTCCTCCCAAACGGAACTTCCAATCTTCACAAAAATGTTTAGTCTCTCTAGGGTAGCACTGGGTGAGCATAGATAGAGTGTCATCTTGGGGAATGCTCTGTGGGAAAAGAAAAAGGAATTTAAATGCTTCCCTATAAAAAATTTAAAAAAAGCCTAAGAACTATGGCCAAGTGATTAAGGCACAAGTCTCCCAAGCTTAAGTCAGTGGTTGTATTCTGGACTGGGATTTTTCTCCTTTACTTTTCCCATATCCACATCCTTTTTTTTTTTTCCCTTTCTTTTTTTCTTTCCTATTTTTCACCAAAACACCCTCTATATATATATATATATATGTAATAAATTAAGCAAACTGAAAAGGTTTGTTACTGCAAGAGACTGAAGGTTGACTGAAAAACCGCCCATAAGGTGGGTTTTTCAATAGTATATATATATATATAGCTTAAAAAGTTACATGATATGTATGATACATGCTCCATTCAAAAGGTCTCCCTCCATGCGGTCATGGTGATGGTTCAAACTCTAACTTGCAGCTTCTAAAGTTATGACAAGATGGCGACCAAAGAAATCAAATGCTGGATGGAGAAAAACCACAGACATGTACACTGCCCATGACATGCAGAGTGAAACATAGAAAGAAATGGCTCTCCAGATATTTAGACTGGTGATAACTTTAATCCCACCAGCTCCATTCTGCACAACTATGGCAAACGAAACTACAGATGCCTCTAACAAGGAGAGTGTTGTTACCTGTTTTTTATGGGTGGAGAGCCAAGTAGCAGCTCATAAAGAATTTTTTGGTCTCTGTGAAACTAGCTCAATGTGTTGATCCTCTGTGATACAAGATGTCCTGCCTAGAATGAACCGTCCACAACTAAACTCAGGAGACAGTGTTACCATGATGCTGCACCCATGTTGGGAGCATGTGATGGGGGTAGCCAAACTGATCCTTGATGAAGAGCCCAGAGCAATGTCCACCCATTACCATGGGCATGCTCTCAACATGTCCTGCTCGGCTGCTGTGAATGATGCAAGTTGATGAGTGACGTGTTGGACACATCACATGAGATTTCATAGGTGATCCAAAAAAATCTCCTTGACGTGCTGTCAGGCTTCAGACTCTACGACGGCAGATACCAGACACTTGCCTCCTGGCCAGATGGACTGTTGGGGGCACTAGCTCTGCACAACATCACTGGCCACTTCTAAGATTGGAGTGAACCACTTGATGTAGTCATGGAGACAGAGATGTGATCAAAATTAATAGGTGTGTCATCAATTATAAGGACTTTAGATTTTTTCTTTCCAGTTTAGTGCTTGGAGAATTGTTGCTGAGACCTTTGGAAGACCCTCCAATCTTATCAAATGTCTGCAGCAGAAAGATAGATGGCAGCAATTAGGACCATCACCACCACAATGCAGCTAAGTCACTGTGAGGCACACTTTGATCAATTTTGGTCTAAAATCACAAAAATGGTCACTGTTTGTAAAGTGGAAGATCTACTACTACTTTGAAACAAAAGAGGCCAAAAAGAACGAAAGTGGCACTGCTGAAGGGGATTTCCCCACTGATATTAAATCATATTACATAGCTAACTATTTGGAAGCTCTGGATTTTGTTACTTCTAGCATAAAGACAGTCTGATCAGCCCAGCTACAAAGTGTATTGCAAGTTGGAGGGTCCTCTCGTAACAGCTGTCAATAAATAAGATCTTGAAAAAGAATTGGAGTATATCACAGACTTCTACAAGGGAGACTTAAACTTTACCCAACTGGAAATGCAGTTGAAAATGATGCCTAGAAACATATCAGAAGTTCCAAAAAAGATCTTGGTTCTGTGTTGAAGTACCCAAGGAACCTCTCAATTTCACAACTTATAGGACTAATTTCTGAAGTTAGCAACTTGCTTCAATGATACCGTTATGCCCACCACCAATGCTTCAAGTGGACGCACCATCAGCTCATTACATCATACCACGACATATCTACAAGCAACTATGACTCCATCCTGAAAATGGGTGTGGTCAAATTTACAAAATGCTTCCTACAACCCTGATGTATAATCACACATTCATATGTACTTTGCATTTTACTAAAATAAATATTTGAAGAGAAGATATAACTTTTGCCAGTTTTGTGAGTAAGAACATCGTCTATTTGAAGGTAGGCATAGTGGAACATGTGGTTGTAACTAGAGTTCTGATGATGTCATCTAACAAAACAATTTATGTGTCTTAGAAACACTGCAGCTTCCAAGCAGAGACCAGAGGGTTGTGGAGGTGGAGGTGGTGTGCCTTGGGAGGGCTAACCAACAATGTGCAGCATTGCACAGTCAGGGGCTGTTCAGTGTCAGTGAAAAACTGAAACATATTTGATGAAAGAACACTGAACTAGAGCCTTGATTTATGCTCAGGTGATGTTTGACGAGTTATCAGCACTTTGTTGAGTGTTATCCTAGCATGAAGCTAGACTAAGCCCAGGTTAATAATGACAGGAATTAGGCATATACACACCTAAAAATTATAATAGTAACAAATTAATTAATTTAAAAATTAATAATTATAAAATTAAATTTAATAAATTTGAATTTCATCAGACCATTCCCTCTCTCTATCCAATCGACCTCATATTCAGCGTGTGTGTGTGTGTGTGTGTGCACGTACTCCATTCAGCTCGCTGCTGCAGTCTGTGAGACTAGCCACTATGCACCGCACAGTGTCTTCTCTGGTCTTCAGGTAAGTCTTCACCGGGGAACACACCTGCTCCAAGATGACGCCACTAGGATCCAGCAAACGTAACCCCTGCAATGATAGGTACACATCTTACAGCAGGACCAGAACAACAAGTAATTACTCCAAACCTAAAGACAAACGATAAAAAGTTACCATTAAAAAACATTGGAAGAATGAATTTCTAAAAATCTAGAAAGAGGGCATACATATATCCATACAAACATACATATATATATATGCACACACACACACACACACATATATATATACACACACACGCACACATACACACACATTCATGCAAAACACAACAGTGGAACAGCCGCACAAATGGAAGGAAGTCCATCAGAAGGCACATACAGGCAAGCAAGCCACTTGGCCTCACCTTGATGGATGCGATGTACTGTGTAATGATGTCTGCCGTGTTGGCTCCTGGCTGAAGCAGTCTCTTCTCAAACCTGCACAGATGTAGTCAAGGAAACCTTAGTGTTGGCATCAGGTGAGGATGACCTCTTGACTGTGACTTACACAGCCTTCAAGCTGGAGATTAGAAAGGACCTCTTGTGCAGTGTAGCCAAGCAGAGCTTGAGGTCCATCAAGGCGGGCACAGAGTCAGGATAGTCAACCAATATGTCAAACAGCTCAGATATCCTATTTAAAAAAGTATAATATATATATATATACATATATATATACACATATACATATATATACATATATACACACACACACACACTCAATATTATAGATAAAAAAGTATTCCACCTCCCTGATATATAATTACTAGTGCTAATACAAATACCTCAAGTTTGCAAATTCTTCATATCCAAATTTTTCCAGTTTGAGAAGCCACTCCTCCTTTGCTCTCTGTGAATCACCTGCCACATGATCATATAACACAGTGTACCTCAGTCCCTGAAATATGCTGCATAGTATGGCAGGGTGGTCCAGGCCCCACCCCCTTCCATTACCACCCACATTGTTCACAGCAAAGTTACCAAGAATGGCAGTCATCCACACAATGGTGGAGCTCTCCATGGACCTGTGCACCTCCAGGAGCAGAGCAGAGTCAAACTCACGGGAACACCTCTGACAGACATAGTTCTTCACCTGCACATTGCATGAGTGGAACACTGCAACAACAACACAGGGGTGGATGGAATCCATACCTTCATCCGAACCACATCCACCATGGCGTGGTCCATAAAGTAGTTTAGCAGTCCAAGTGGCTTGAGCTGGCAAATAAGAGATGAGAAATTATGAAGAAAGTCATCTTCTTCGCTGTCCATTGCAGTGAGACTCCCACTGCCCTCTGTCTCTCCCACCATGCTCACGCCCGTCCATGGAGGAGGTGTTGCCCCTTCACTGCCATTGGACGTGTCCATCCCCTCCATTTCCCTTTGCTCTACACAACATTCACAACATTAGTATGACCACAGACTGCATGTCTGTACCTAGTAATAACACATAATACATCTGCAGCCGACAGACACAAGCTTATGGACGATGACACAGAAAGCTAAAGTTGCTGCTGAAGAGGTTTCAAGCAGACCCACAGGGCATGCCTGAGCTACATGGGGGGAAAACCATGTCATATGCAAGTAATCAGGTAATGTATACCTTATGTATAAAAGAGACGTCTGAAGTTGTGTCCTGAGATGGCGTCCAAACTGCTGAATGGATATTGAGGGAACTTATAGGAAATGATCCTCAGGTACCTGGCAAGGTTCACCACCAAACAGAATTTTGAAAATGGCACCCCTGGTGGGGAAAAAAAGGAAGTCTAATTTTCCATATAAAATAAGCTTATTAAAATCATGGCCACCAAGAGGGAACTTTTAGGATCAAATCCAGGTCAGAGTGGTTTTTTGTTATTTTTTTCCTTCCCCTTCCTTTTTTTCTTTCTACCCTTCCTTCTGTCAATTCTTCCTTCTTCATTCCACCCCTTTACCTACCCTTCCTTCCTTCTATCAATTCTTCCTTCTTCACTCCCCTTTACCTACCCTTCCTTCCTTCTATCAATTCTTCCTTCTTCACTCCCCTTTACCTACCCTTCTTTCTCACCTATTCCCCTTTTTTTCCCCTCTTCTTCTTTCAATCTTCTTTTTTCTTCCTTCCTTTCTTCTTTCTATCCTTCTTTTCCTTTTCTTTATCCCCTCCATTTTTTCCCTTCCTTCCTTTCTTTTTCCCTCCCTTTTTCCCTCCATTCTTTTCCTTACCCCTTTTTCTTTCATTCATTCCTTGTTTCGCCCCCTCCCCTCTTTCTTCTTCCTCCCCTTTCTCTTCCTTCTCTCCCCACCCCCACCCCCTCCCTCACATTCTCATCTCTTTTTCCCTTCCTTTTCTTCTTTAAAATTTCTATATGCAGCTTATGTCCTGTCGAATCTTTGGGCCTAGAAGCCACGGGAATGCTGGTTGTATGACTACTTTTGTATGCACAGCTGCTATTTGAATGAAGGACAATGTCTAGAAATGTTGCCATTGGCCTGGGCAATGCCCAGGTATACACTGCTAGTATATATGTTTATGTATTTATATCTATATACATAAAAGCTTAGTTCTATCTGTCTGTTTGTCTGTCTGTCTGCATCGCAGGATTTTAAAAAACGCTGGACTGATTGTAATGACATTTAGTATGAGCCCTTGGGGTTGGTGTGGGATGGTTAATACATATATAAATTTAGAATTGCTCTATTTTTGGCTATATATCTATCTTCTTCTGTTCATGCATACCACTGTGAGAGAACCGATGGGCCAATTGGCATAAAATTTGGCATGAGCACTTGGGGTGGGTGTGGCATGGTTATTATATGATTATTTGAATATATTATATTCTCAGTTTCTCTATCTATCTTTTCTTGTTTGTGCATAATCACTGGGATTTAGGGAACCGTTAGGCAAACTGGGATGAAATTTGGCATGAATTTCTGTATTTTAGTCTATTTATCCATCTTTTTTCTATATGTGCATAACCACTGGGATTTAGAGAACAACTGGGCTGGTTGGGATTAATTGGGCAAGAGTGATTGGGGTGGGTGGTGGATGATTATTACATAATTAAATTCGAATTGCTATATTTTTGTCTATCTTTTTTTCCCTTCATTTGTGCATAACTATTGGGATATAGAGAACCTCTAGGCCAATTGGGATAAAATTTGGCAGGAGCACTTGGAGTGAGTGTGGGGTGGTTATTACATGATTACATTTTAATTTCCCATTTTTTGTCTATCTTTCTCTATTTTTCTCTATTTTAAGCCCTGTCCACACTGCACACTACACCCGGTTTCACCCCAACGGGTTCCACCCAGTTTCACCTGAAACCTTCAGAAGAGTAGGCTTCAAGCGGCTCAGATTTATTGAACATACCGGTGGCTTTTTTGCTAATGTTAGCTATTAGGAGTTTAGCTACTAACAGCTCTCTCCCCCCTCTCTATCCTCCCTTTGTGCGATGACATTGTGGAGGGAAAAGACAGAAAAAAGTAGCACAGGAGTAAATGTAATACCCCACTTCTATACAAGATAGAGGAAAAACAATTAATCAGCCCAGCCCATTATTCAGCCCATGCATGTGATGTAGAGCAGGTTCAGCACTACGCTAGTGTGGACATAAGAAAATGTTTGAAACCGGGTGTTGCTAGAGAGAGGTACAAACCTGTTGCTAGTGTGTAGGTAGGGCTTTAATCTATCAATTGATTTATTTTATTTTTGTATATAACCACTGGGATTTAGAGAACCGCTGGGCAATTGGGATAAAATTTGGCATGAGCAGTTAGGGAGGGTGGTTGTTGGTTTTTACATAATCAGTACAGCATTGCAGGGATTTTTTGCCTATCAATCTATCTTTTTCTATTGTGCATAACCACTGGGATTTGAGATCCGCACTTCTGATAGGGATGAAATAAGGCATGAGCTCTTAGAGTGGGTGGGGGTGATTCTTACATAATATAATGTTCAATTTCAGTATTTTGCCTATCTAATATATCTTTTTTTATTTGCGTGTAACCACTGGGGCCAGATCCAGCATGGTTATGAACTTAGCCCCACTTATCTATCAATAAATTCTTCCACTTTTGCATCAGGTAGGCATTACTTGGGCACTCTCTGCTAATACATGTATGTATATATAAGGTCAGAATGTACTGTATTCAACTAATAGTGGTGGGTTGAACACTACATGCACATGCACATGCCATTGTGCATAGATTATTCATATTCCTCAAGTACTCACATGAAGGGCATTGAACATAATACAATAATCAGTAATTGGGCAAACATAAATATATTGTTCAACTAATAAACCAATGATGTCATCATGACATCATCATCCTAACCTTGTTTGTCAAACCACAGATCAAGAGACTTCTTGAGAATCTTCACGATGACGCTATAGATGTGACTAGGCTGAGAAATGCACAACCCCCTCTTCAGGATTTGCAGAATAGGAGACATGAGAGAATTAGTTCTGAAAGTGAGGGGGGGGGGGGGGGAGGGGGAATGACAGGCATCCCACCACGAGAATAAACTTATTTAAGTCTGAATTAAACAGCATCAGATGGCAATGATGAGCCTGTGATCACTAATCATGGCTTGCATTAAGGCTGATTCATAATATCTTTGTGATTACCCTTGTGGATCTGCTGACCTGGACTACAGGCACCCCCCCCCCCCCCCCCCCTCCTCTACAGTCCCTTTGTAAAATCTGATCATTTAGTGGAGTTTTAGCACATGTGCTTATACAACCGCTGCATGAACCAGCAAGACAGTCTGAGGTTATCAACACACTGTGAACACAGAGAGCACACCTTCAGAGCACACTTACAGAGCACACCTTCAGAGCACACTTACAAAGCACACCTCCCTCCAGGCTGCACATGCAGAATCCATGAATCCTAATGGCACATGTCTAGTATGGAATGCCGAGACCAATGATGGCATGGTTACCTAACCACAGACATGAAGTCTAATAGCTTTAGAAACTTCACCACCAGGATACCTTCAACCATGCCAAGGTGCTTAGCTCACCCATACGAACATCTTACATTTATTATGAAAAATAAAACAAAAAAACTGCTGAACTAAGACATGCGTATCTGCATGTTGAAGTGTGATCACAGACGTATCCATGACTACCAAGAGCAGAGCATGTGCAGTAAAGACACACTATTTTGTAAAAGGAATATATACCAGGGGTTCAGGTAGGCAGGCAGGCAGACAGGCAGGCAGACAGGCAAGCAGAGAGTAAACACAAATAATAATAATATAGATTTGGTAGTCCTACATCAGTACAATTGTTCTGTCCATGACATGAACAGTATTATCCTCAGCACATGTAGAGTAGTAGTGAGTGAGTTCTTGCCTGTGTGCTGCACTCCCGCCAGGCAAAGCTCCCAGCAGACAGTCCACATAGGACAGAGCATCAACCCTCTCCTGCAGCTCCTGCAGACTTGCATTGAACTTCTTCAGTGCCACCTCCGCATCCTACAACCACAATCAGAGAGCATAGTGAATTCAACACCACACCATGATACCAACGTAAAGTTGCGGCCAAACACACTGGACCAAGAATCCAATTATCAGGATGACAAGACCAATCTTCCAGGCTGCCTACATGGTAATTTTCATTGAGTGTATTGATGTTAACACAGAGTGCAACCCTGTACCTTATGGAGGTCTGGAATAAGATACCCAAGTGGCTCAAGAGTCATAAACATTGTAGACAGAAGCTAGCTGAAGAGTATCCAACTAAATGTCAGAGAGCACAAACACCACTCTTGTTAGAGAGCACAAACACCACTCTTGTCAGAGAGCACAAACACCACTCTTGTCAGAGAGCACAAACACCACTCTTGTCAGAGAGCACAAACACCACTCTTATCAGATAGCACAAACACCACTCTTGTCAGAGAGCACAAACACCACTCTTGTCAGAGAGCACAAACACCACTCTTGTCAGAGAGCCTCAGCCTTGAAACTGGACACTCAAATAGTCTACCCACAGTGCAGTCACACATAATCACAATCTATATGTAGTGGACAACCATTTAATACAGTTACATCACTCAGCACTTACATCCTCAGAGTTGAACTTCTCCCAAAACTTTGGAACAAGATCAGTTACACAGACTTTCCTGAAATGTTCTAAGAAAGAAATTATTACAAAAAATTTAAAAAATAATAATCAATAATTAGACTGAAGTCATCAAACAAATAATTCATAATAAAGTTATACAACCCAATACAACCAAAGGAATTATTTTTGTTGTTGAAGTAATTCTATCTTTAGATAAACAGAATAATTAAGGATGAGCTTTCATCAGATGATAGGATTAGTCTACTCCCAGTACTGACTCCTGTAATTCAATATCATCTCCTGATTTTAATGAGTTTGTAATCATAAAGTATCAAGACAAGTACACGTCAATTTGCTGTAAGAAAGAAAATGGTAAGCATAATATTTACAGTAGTGGACTAAATAAATGTCCCATTAGAACTGTAGATGTTGGTAGTGAGGAAAACAGGTTTTAAAAAATAAACCTGGAATTCAGGATTGCGACAGCAAAAAGAAAATCTCTAACACAAGAGTAGTTCAATGGGAGAAAAAGGCTGTACATTTTTAATTGGTTTGGATATTGCATACAGCGTATTCTTTGTGTGCTGACATGTAAGTTGTATTACTTCCATGCTTCATCCATAAGAAATCAATCATCATTCTTGAGTTAAGGTTCACCTTATTTATGCACAAGTTATTTTAACAGCTTCACCACTACTATTGCCTCAGGTTGCTCTGACCTGCTATCACTCTGTGTCACACTGTCCAAGCATATCAACAATCATCCTTCATTTGCAGTTGAGTAAACATTTTGCATCACATTAAATATTAAGCTAATTGGTGATGAAACTGCATACCTTTTTGCAAACACAGTGACCACAATTCAAAGCTATTATTGAATATGAGCCAAACTAGAAGGTTATGCCATTATGAATTAATTTTTGTTTCTGGTAAACTCTCATATGCAACAGACAGAGGGTCGGTCAGTTGGTCGGGTAATGTCATATCTTTATTACAAAGTACGAATAGTCTGTTTGTCTGTCTGTGTATCCTCAATTCACAGTTGAATAGTTGAAGTTAGACCCACTAACTCATATATATATTAGATACAGTCACCAGAGGAAGTCTTAAGCATGTCTATATGTGCACATACCAAGATTACACGCCACAATTTACGCAGGCACACACCAAAACCACACCCACCACACACCAGATAGAGTGATTCCCACAGACATAACATGTGCGTTGTGTGCACTGTGAGTATAAAATAAGTACAAAATGTCAGAACGCACCACTGAAAGCTATTTTTATCCACCACATCCGCAACCCGAGAATAGAATCACAATATAATTTAAACAACGCACAGTACCTGTCACAAGTCTAGGGGGTGCCAACACTGTGAACACTAAAGTTTGTCAGAACGCACAGCAAGGAGTGTTTTTCTAAGGATGGCATCCCCAATGGAAAAATAGAAAAGTTTTATTACTCCCCAACATGCAGTACCTATCCATATCTATGTAGTGCACCCACTATGGACTTTTTGGGTAAATATGCCCAGTACAAGTACATTAGAGTGGTCCCAAATGAAAACCAGTCAACAGGTAAAGTATGCATAATGAATTAACTCAAAAATGAAAATGTTCATGCTATACTGAAGTCTCTATACTGAAGTCTCGACCCCTAGTGTGCTAGAGCTATATTTGAAGAATAAATCCTTAAGTATAGCCATACAGCCCTAGCCAACCCTGGCTCTAGCCCTAGGGGTGTGTTAATAGTATGGTAGCCCATACACTTAATTGGGTGTGGGTATTCAACAGCTTTCATATTTTTTTTTTGACAGTGATGATCCTATCATTAGGGACCACTCTAGTACACTAGTACCAATATGCCCTATACCTACATGCACATATCAGCGAGACTAGATCAAGCAGCATAGCAAGTTGCAGTCAGTTTATGAGCTAGGTGCTACTGTAGGGGAGCGGAGTACCCCAATTTAGAACGTAAACAAGAAATATAAATAAGTACCATTGATAGTCTCTCTCAGCAACGGTTCCAAGAGAGGTTGAATTCCTGGAGCACTGGATTTCTGCACAGCCTCCATCAGTCCAGCCTGTACTGGTCGTCATCAATTTTCACACTTTAAACCACACCCTCTTCACCCAAGTCCACGTAGCCACACCCCTACACACAACATACCTCAATGGTTGGATGGAGAGAATGATTTCATCCTCCTTTATGCTCTAGGACACCACTTCAGCCAATTTTTTTATTCTTCCCCCCCCCCCCACCACTCAACTTTTCAGCATGCTAAACCCTTTACCTACCTCTGGTAAAGGGTCTGGATTGCCAGAGACATGGAATCAACCCAGATTATTGCAGGTGATAGACAATATGGTTAATCTTGTTCCTGTGCCTTAGGCAACATACTGCAAATATCAACTGCAGTTGTATAATGCAGAAGTAATGGTTGATATTGTAATAGAGGTTATGGTTTACTACTTATGGTCAACAGCATGCTTCTGGTATAGAACATCTCAAGCATGTTGCTCCCCATATTAACCTCTACAAGTACTGTTGAATTTTTTTTCTTCTCAGAGTGCAAAAGTGCTGATTTAGCAATTTGCTATGATTGTAGCAGGTCTGTTCCATTATCAACCACTCTATAATAAAAGATTTTAAAAAATAATAAAAATAAATGAAAACTCTGAGCACTTACAAAATTAACCAGTTCTTCAACTTTTAAATATTAATGATCAGGTTCAAAGCCTTGCAGTCATTTGGAAATGATAGAATTCTCATGAGTTGAGTGTGCCATGTTGGCACCAACTTAAAAAATAAAATAAACAAACATGAATTGATATAAAACTTAACCTACTGAAAGAAATTGAAAGTACTCGCCACATTCTTTCAGACTTGGGTGGCGTTTTTGTCGAAGCAAGGTTTGCCCTTCAGGGAGAATACAAATTAACTTCTCTGACGATCTTTAATAATTCTACCACTCAGCAAAGAAGAAGAAAAAAACAAACACTTTCTTTGCCAATATGAAAAGCTTTAAATTGCCTCTATTAGGTCCATATTAATTTTTTTCAAGTTTACAAATATTATGTACATGCATGCATGGTCTCCATGGCCGACCAGATAGTTGAATTCACTTGGCTGTTCTTTGTAGCTTAGGACATAGGTTTTAGGATAGGGGACACCGACTTGGAGGTCACCTGAGGATACTCAAGGTTCTAAATGACTAATTTGTGTTCAAGTCAACATCCAGGTTCCCTTGGGTGCGTAAAGAACTGTTACAGTCATGCTCGTTCCAGATAGTACTATATACTGGAACAACTACCACATCTCTCTCATAGTGAGACTTCAACATTTAGATATGACCCTCAATTGCGATCAACTTGAACCACATGACACACACAACACACTGTAAAACCAAATGTTTGATATCTGTTTGATACTATTATTGCAGATGAAACAACAAAAAAAGTTTTGTTGTTTAAAAAAAATGAAACAAGCACTACCTTGTGTGTGTGTGTGTGTGTGTGTGTGTGTGTGTGTGTGTGTGTGTGTGTGTGTGTGTGTGTGTGTGTGTGTGTGTGTGTGATATTTGTTGCAGTTTTCCTCCTAGTTTCATAAGTATCAATTAATTGTAAGGATAATATAAAACATGAAGGTTTTGTTAAGATAATATAAAACAAGAACGTTTGTTTAGACAACCAGGTCATATATTGGAAAATCAAACTAATATTAAAGCTTTCATTCTAATTTGTAGTAATTACTTCTTTTTTGTTCTTGAAGAGCAGACCACATATGGCAGTACCATGTAAGAGGAAAGTTGTACATTGAGGGACATTTCAGGATATTGTATATTCAACGCTTGCTCAAATGATAGCTCACTATACACGTAATGCGACGTATTCCCTGTCCTACAGGCCATCCAACTCAGGCAATCTTTCTAACAGAAATTTGTATTATGAAAAGTAAAAAATATTGTGCACCAAGTAACCCAAACTAATAAAATCATGCCAACTACAAAAATTTTCCAAGTATAAAATTTGAATTCCTATAAAGAACTTAATTACCCGCCAAGGTCCTGTCAGGGCACAGGAAAACCCCCAGAAAGCCTTAGTTACATGACACATTAACAGTTCTATAGTACAAATATTTGAGGTTATCAAATTATGTTGAAACAACCTTTTAGAGTTCCAGAATTCTTACACACTCCATGATAAGACACAACCATATAAAACACATACAAAACCTGTGCCATTACATATTTTCAGAAGTGAAGTGTATATCTGAATTCAGGTTCATAACATATTATCTCAATGTATATAAACAAGCAGTCTTACAAGTTCTAATGTATCCCAACATGCAGTAAGCTGTTGTACATTTATAAACTGGCAACAGCACATGCTGTGAACAACACCACACCTGCACACACCACCTGGCACCTGAAAACAGTCATGTGATGTGCACTATCAAGAGTGCACAACTTCCAAACCAAAACCAGAGAACAAAGATTCTTAACCAGTAAAATTAGCCACAGTAAATTTAGGAGCCTTTTGTTAGATTCAACCATGCATCTGAAACTCAATACAACACATGCTCAAACGTTATCATAAATTGATCTTCAATCAAGATATCAAGGAACAATCAATTGAGATAGAAAGACACATTATCCAATCTTCAGTTTGACAACAAATATCAAAAAAAAAAAAAAAATCCATAAGTATTAATATAAAACACAATATCTATCCATACATAGACAGAAGGGAATAGAGTGTATTGCTGTGTGATCAAAATCCAACCAGAGAGTTCAGTACCTGTGGCATTACTTGTAGTCTAGCTATGGGCTCTTCTGCGAGCCACCCAACCAAGTACAGCACACACTGCCACCACACCAATGATGATAAACAAAACGAGAGCGAGTCCATCTCCAACGCCAAATCGGTAGCCCGCACTGACAGGGGAGGCCAGCATGGCCATTATTGCCAACAACAAGGGGACTACTTGAAAAGATTCCATTTTAAAAGTTTTGAGCACTAACAATTCCAGCAATAGTTGAGATCAGATAAATTATAACAAGCCACCCTCTGATTCCAGTTAGATCTCTTACTTAGGGTTTACGTGCCTTTTGCCAGCCAAGGTGCCCAACCCTACACAGCGCAGCGAGGAGTACCAGATTTCTTCCCTGGATTCTTTTATGGGTCATGTGCTAGACGAAAGTAGGCGTGGCTTGCGCTACCTCTAAAGTTTGCACCTGAAAAACTGCGAAAGGAACCGCTGCTGAAAATATTTAACGCATGGATGACTCAGTTGTACAGGAAGAAGCACAGGTAACAACTTTGTGAATCTTTGTTAAAACTTATTTTTATTTATTTTTACTATACTGGGGTAAGGTTATGAATAGAATATTTTCAATTGAAGGTTTTTGGAGAGTATGTAATTTGTGCTGCTTTGCTCTGGGACTAATAGCAACTGCCAGGGATTGACTGGTCACTGGCTATCTTTGCACATATACAACTAGCCTATTGCATCCTAGCTACAAGTCATGCCTACTTTTGGATTATAACATGGAAACCCTCAGGTGTATCAATATTGCATGTTTTTTAGCACCTTGCTATAGCTTGTCCTGCTACATTAATAGAAGTTAACCACAATCTCTTATTGTTGGAGTTGTAGATTATTGAAACCTTGTTTTGTATTCACCCTGTGTGTGTGCATATTTCTGTCTGTCTGTATATCCACACTCTAATTTCAACTAACATTATTTAATTGAAGTATTAATTACAGTAATTGTAATTGAATTACACATTCCTAAGTACTTATTACAGTTGTTGTGGTAGTACATTTATCCTACAAACCACTCTGTGAGAACACTCCGTCACTCTAAAATGCCCTAAATGAGGTCAGCAAACTGTGAACCACATGAACCATGTACAACAGCAAAAATATGAATGTACTCTGTGGATTGTAGGATTCCATCCTTGGGTGGCAAGGGGAGGGGGGCAGGATGGTAGTTCCTTCATTCCTCACAGCTCATTGCCCATGGCTGAGCTCACTGGTAGGATAAAGATGGGGGATAAAGATGTTCCTGGAGCGTCACTGATTGATAGGGACTAGATTGACTCATTGTGTGGTAGAGCAGGTAGAGCTCTGATCCTACTAGCCTGGCCTCACACACACACTCACTCTCTCCAGTCAAGAGCTCCACAGATGGTTATTCCCACTATTTTATCACAATAGAATACATGAAATGAAATTTGGCATATAATAGCAGCACCTCCTATCCACTGCATAAATTAAACATTTAAATATATAAAATTTCAACAATATTAAAAAGGAAGGGAAAAAAATTCATTCTCGATCAGACTCTTCTGCTGCCCCAATGTGTTGCATAGAAGGAAAGGATGATCTCTTGCTGTTACCAACACCTGGCTACCTTGCAGCTATATAGTGATGGAGAGCACCTCATGACATTCTCTGCATTATTGGGTGAGTACAAGATGGTGGATCTAGATTGGTTTTGTGCCTTCCTTACTCTGCTCTCCTTGTTTCCATGACCACTGGAATTTGAGGCATATCACATAGCAATTCCACTTTCCTCAGTTGCGTAGTTCTGGCTGCTTAAATAGAGCTCTAGGAAGTATTAGCCAGCTTAAGCAATGGATTGTCTGGTAGTACTTTAAGGGGAGACTACATTCACATCAGTTTCCATGGATATAAGAGATGCTAAGTATGATAACACATATCATACCAGGCTGCTAATTATGGATTTAAACAAAATCATGCATTGGGTGTTCCTTGTTCAATTATGGAATAAGTGTGTGATGATTACTGCCTATTAGTGGTGTGTGCATCTTTGCAAGTTTCATCTGGACGTCCATCATCAGCCATGATGGCTAGCGCTATGTCATCAACTGGCTCGAAACTGCATTAAGTTAAATGCGCTGAAACAGATTGTCTTGTGTGTTTTTGTGTCTGTCTCTCATTTTCTGTGTATGTGTGTGGCAGGCCAAAATATATGTGATTCTGTCTCCACTGTACAAACCCCTCCCCCCTCCTCATGCCTGAGGCAAGAGTTACCACTAAGCTGTGTATTGAGTTGGACATTTGCACACCCTACATACCTCATTATGTAAACTACTTGGTCAGTCTAACAATGCCCTAAATTAGGTCAGTATAATTGTGAACCACATGAGCACTGTAGAACGGCAAAAGTATGGATGTATGGTGTACTTTGTGGGATTCCATCTTTGGATGGCTTCTAGTTCTTTTGTTTTTGTTTGTTTATTTATTTTTTTATTATTACTTTTTTTTATTTTTAGTTCGTTGTTTCTTTTCTTCTAATTTATGTCTGGGTTGGAGGTGTTGGATTATACAGTCTATATGTCTGGGTTGGAGGTGTTGGATTATACAGTCTATATGTCTGGGTTGGAGGTGTTGGATTATACAGTCTATATGTCTGGGTTGGAGGTGTTGGATTATACAGTCTATATGTCTGGGTTGGAGGTGTTGGATTATACAGTCTATATGTCTGGGTTGGAGGTGTAGGATTATACAGTCTATATGTCTGGGTTGGAGGTGTAGGATTATACAGTCTATATGTCTGGGTTGGAGGTGTAGGATTATACAGTCTATATGTCTGGGTTGGAGGTGTAGGATTATACAGTCTATATGTCTGGGTTGGAGGTGTAGGATTATACAGTCTATATGTCTGGGTTGGAGGTGTAGGATTATACAGTCTATATGTCTGGGTTGGAGGTGTAGGATTATACAGTCTATATGTCTGGGTTGGAGGTGTAGGATTATACAGTCTATATGTCTGGGTTGGAGGTGTAGGATTATACAGTCTATATGTTTTAGAGCTGATAAAGTCAACTGATGTCAATCACAGTTCCATGATTATATATATATATTTTTTTAATGTTCAACCGTTCACCAAATTCAATTAAACGTTGTTCACCCCCTTTATTATTTTTGCAGGAGTATACAATAGCAGTTGTTATAAAAAATATATATATATATTTTTTTTTTTAATGTTTATATTTGTAGAAGTTGCAACAGGAAGTGAACTGTCTGTTGGATGCAAACAGAGGTGTTCGGAAGCGAGCCTTGGAGAAGGTGTGCCAGCAAGTGGCGTCACACAAAGACGGCCCACAGGCTATCCTGCATGGCTTGCTCAACTTTCTGCTGAAGCCAATGTTGAAGATGTTTTCTGACCCAGTTGAAAGATGCAGAGACCTTTCCATTGGCTTCTTCATTGAGTAAGTTATAATAAACCATGTGATATGTTTGTTGTTTTTTTTGGTTGTGATAAGTATGGCATGTGGTACCATAAAAAAAAACAACTTATCACCAGCTCAAAAATGTTGAATAAAAAATTAATTTTTTTTGTATATGTGTGTGTTTGCTTATATTTGGTTCATGAGTTTGTTTTTGTGGTTGAATTGCTATATGTTCCGAGGTTGGACCTCTGCTCAAAATCCATCTCACTGTTGAATCAACAAATATTAAATGGACTTCTGATTGTATCGCATACTAACTTGCCATATGAATTGTGCTGTGTTTGTTGGTGGGTTTGGACTAATCAATGGTCAAAAATAGTTCTACATATTCGTGGCACTGTAGTTTACTTGGTGTTGCCGTGCCTTCTCTCCTTGTTACCGAGTGATTGTCCACTCTTGGCTGACATCTGCAAGTGTGCCGACTCACTTGGACGCACTCCACACTTCAGTTTGCAGACAAGTGTGTCCTATTCATGACCAGGTCTCACGTACAAGGCTGTGTGGGAGGACTCTCTGTTACAATCACTTAGTGAAAGTGCTAATGACAACTTGATGGCCTGATGCTTCCTGGCATGGCATTCCTTTTATTTTGCAAGTGTAAATTAGATAACGCCAATGCACCTATCAAATGTTAGCTTTAAGCTTGCTGCTAGAACTACCCACGAAATCTGTTGGAAGCATATATCAGTGTCACAAGCTAGTAGAGAAGGATTATTGTTTGGGTTGATGATTTGCTATTTAAGGGAATGAAGAGCTCAAATTTTACAATGCCATCTTGCCTGCATGTATTATGCTTCAAATACCAAGTTCTATTTGTTGTTGTTTGTTATTGTTTGTGGATCATCTTTTATAAATTGTTTGATGTTGTTTATGTATTTATTGTTCTTTTAAAGTTTTCTTTGATAACGCTTATTTTTATTTGAGAGTCATTCATCTTTTGACACCAGAACTGTTTGCATTAAGTGTTGATGTTATGTATTGTGTTGTCTCCAACTACAAGGGCTGATATCCAGTGCAGCTACAACAGAGTGCAGCCAGCACTGGAATGGCTCTATTTCTATTCCCGTATTGTGGGGAAGAAATGACAATCTCACATTAAATTACAAGTGAACTGCCTTTCTACCCTCCTCCCACCCTCTGTTTGCTAGGTTGGAGTAACAATCATCAACCTTTTTTTTTTTTATTATTTATTGTTTTCCCTCAGGGTGTTACCAGAGCTTGACGACATCACTGACTTCTTGCCATACATCTTTCCTGTGGTGGTTGCAAGACTGGGTAAGGGACAAGGAGTGGTCAACCCTTCCTTGTTTGCTGTTCTTTAGTAGTAGAGAGTGTCTGTAATTTATGGAATGTGGATGTTGTATGCTAAAAAAGAAAGAAACCTAGAAGTTGACTTGGTCATTTATTCCTAACCTTCAATAGAATTATTCCTAACCTTCAATAGATTTATTCCTAACCTTCAATAGATTTATTCCTAACCTTCAATATATTTATTCCTAACCTTCAATAGATTTATTCCTAACCTTCAATAGATTTATTCCTAACCTTCAATAGATTTATTCCTAACCTTCAATAGATTTATTCCTAACCTTCAATAGAATTATTCCTAACCTTCAATAGATTTATTCCTAACCTTCAATAGATTTATTCCTAACCTTCAATAGATTTATTCCTAACCTTCAATAGAATTATTTCTAACCTTCAATAGATTTATTCCTAACCTTCAATAGATTTATTCCTAACCTTCAATAGAATTATTCCTACCTTCAATAGATTTATTCCTAACCTTCAATAGATTTATTCCTAACCTTCAATAGATTTATTCCTAACCTTCAATAGATTTATTCCTAACCTTCAATAGATTTATTCCTAACCTTCAATAAATTTATTCCTAACCTTCAATACATTTATTCCTAACCTTCAATAGATTTATTCCTAACCTTCAATAGATTTATTCCTACCTTCAATAGATTTATTTCTAACCTTCAATAGATTTATTCCTACCTTCAATAGATTTATTCCTAACCTTCAATAGATTTATTCCTAACCTTCAATAGAATTATTCCTAACCTTCAATAGATTTATTCCTAACCTTCAATAGATTTATTCCTAACCTTCAATAGATTTATTCCTAACCTTCAATAGAATTATTCCTAACCTTCAATAGATTTATTCCTAACCTTCAATAGATTTATTCCTAACCTTCAATAGAATTATTCCTAACCTTCAATAGATTTATTCCTAACCTTCAATAGATTTATTCCTAACCTTCAATAGATTTATTCCTAACCTTCAATAGAAGTGTGATTGGTTTTGTACTGTACTTTGCCTCACTATTACTATTGATTACTAACAGTCCACCTTGTGAACCACTTGCTACCACTTTGCGTGGTCTCTCCTGATTTACACAGCTGGGGAGGGGAGGGGAGGGGGGGAGGGGAGGGGCTGTATGCTGTAGGTGTTTTTAAACAAATGATAATATATGATTGAGCTATAGAAAAAAAATAAAGAAAATACATCTGTGCAGTACTAGACATGCAGATCACACATTCAGTGATCCTTTACCCAGTTGTTTTTTGTTTGTTTTTTCAATTGAAGTCTTCGATCCAATCACACATTTCCATTCATTGTTTCATGATGTTTTTGTAAAGTGGTTCATGCAATAATAATTAATGCACTTACTACTTGAGTGGGGAAGTGTTTTTTTTTTCAAATTTTATTATTATTGAAGGCAACCAGCTAGCTTGACTCCACCCACACTCCATTTCCTTGATCTGCTGGTCACTCCTTATTGGATCAACAGTTATTTGTTTTACTGTTCACTACATGGATGTACATATACATTAAGTTTATAATGTTTGGTACAATTGTTATGACAACAAAGTGGAACAAACACCAAACAAGTAATTTGGGTTAACAAAACTTCAAAGTAATTGTAGTTAATGTTAACTTCAATGCAAAAATCAGATTACTTTTTACACTACAAAGTAAACAACTGTTAATTTCCAAAATTGGCTTGTTTTCCTTAATACATCTGAAAGATAATGATAGTTAACATTCTCTTGTGTTGCATTGTGGACTGACATGGGAATATATTGGGTGCAAGGTACACTGGAGATCACTGAGCCCTCCGAGGAGATTCGGCTGAACTTGGTGACCTTCCTGACTTCCATCATATCTCAGAGTGCAGCTGCTATAGGTCCTTACCTCAATGACTTGGTCACTATCCTGCAGAGAACACTTGTTGATCCTTACCCTGAAGTAAAAAAGGTTAGCCAATTAATTATATGTGTAGTTGATTATAGTAGAATATTGTTCTCAGTATATTATGGCTACTAGATGGCCATTTGCAGCTTCGCCTGCAATGTTATCAACTCTGTGGTGTTTACTGTTCACATGGCCAGAACCTTAAAGCAGTCATTTAGTACGTGTACTACTACATGTGATGTGTTGTACACAATTGTTGATGATAATTTGCACCTTTACTTGCCAAGTTGGACTATTTATCTAAAAATAAAAAAAAATTGCATGCAATTTCCCACAACTCTATAAGATGCACAACATTTCTTATCTTGTAATCAGATGATCTGTGGAGGCTATATGGGGATGAGAAGGGGACACCAACTCTTGATGGCAATTTTGACCCCCTATTTCCTCAGTATGTGGCATTTTCTCCTGCATGATGCGATTTTAGTATGCATTACAGATATAATGAATCCTATATTCTGTTTGGAATGTGAACACCAATAACTTGTGTATTGAACACAGGCCAGTTCCTGACACTCCTCCCGTCATTTGCTTTTATATATTTGCAGCATGCACTTCATTGCCTGACATTGTCTGTATCCAGTAGCTGTAGGGTTCACACTTGTAAGGTGAAATTGATGCACTATCTTAGCTGCAATAGTGCCATGTGGTCAGTGATGCAGTAATTGTGAACACACACCAGCCATGAGCCATGATGCTTTTGAATTTGAAGGGATGGAGAGACAGATAATCACCATGCTAGTCCAGGCTGTGTGTAGACAAGCCTGGTCGTCCTGGGATAGGGGGACATGTACTCAGTCATGAAGGAGGAGTGGGTGTGATCCTCAGGTGGTAGAGTAGCTCTCCATTTAGCTGTGGCTCCATACTCAGCCACCCTAGCCCACACATGTCAGAGGTGTGCTGGGATGACTGAGGAAGCCTCACTGTGTTCATGCCTCTACTGTGCAATTGGTGATGGAGGTTGTTTTATTCTATTACGATCTACATGTGGTGTGCCAGACCAGCTGTGTATGTAGCATGAGGTTAGCAGAAGCCACTCCTGCCACTTACCACCAGCAGTCAGAGTCTCTGGCCAAACCCATCTTGACCTCCATGACTCATCAGCACTCCAAGGTCAGGATGGCCTGCGTTAAGGTATGTGTGTGTGTGGTGTGTGTATGTATGTATGTATGCTTACAGGTGTGGTTAGAATGCTTGTAGTAATCACTCTGCATTGAGTGATCCCTGTGATGTAAACAGTGATCTTAATCAGTGCTCATGAGCACTGTAACTTGAAGGAGAAGGAATTGGTGGCGTACTGCACATGTATTGTGGACTGATTCTAAATTCCATGCACCATCTGCATAGTTGCGTTAACTTGGTCATGCAATTGAACAAAATTTCCTTTTTTTTTTAAAGCCCTATGTCATATGTCAGGCTCAATATCTCTAGTGGGACTTGATTAGCTAGAGTAGTTTATCATTATATTAATCTTTGTTTTTATTTGATTTTGTTTAACTTTGTGTACAGCCGCACTAGTGATCATGTGAGCATTGTCCTACAGGCATTTGGAACTAATGTGCAGTGTGGCTCTCCCAAGCCTCTGGATGACGGTCTTCCTACTTTAGCCCAACGAGCATGTGACTCCTCCCCCTCTGTACGGCTGTGTCTGGCCAATGTTGTGGGCAGTTGGTTACTGGAACTGTCAGATCGGTTAGTCCTTAATCTGCACTAGAGTCCTATCCACCTCCCCTGTGTCTGCTCACCTATTAGTCAGTGTGTGTGTGTCTCAATTGGTGCTGACTTACTAGCAGCGTGCATGACTTACAGGTTACTGCAGCAGCTGTCCCTGTGGAATATATGTGGGAGGTATTCCTGTGACCTTAAAGAAGCTATTTTCATAATTGAACATGCTGGTGGGGCCGAAACCTAAGGGACCCATAATTATATTTCCTTACCTAATATGTCAGTTATCTCACATGAGACTATTTGTTGTGCGTGTCATATAATTGGACTGATCTAATGTGTGGACATCTGAAATACTCCCTTTGGTGTGTTGGAAGAATGGCAATCTTCGGTGGCTGCTGCTTATTAAGTCCATGATGTCCAGTGTAGCTTCTGCGCTATTTTCTGTAGCGGCTTGAAACTAGAATTGTTCGGTCACGTCCAGGGGCCACAGGGTACATTCATGCAAAGTTTCATCAAAATCGGTCCACACAAGTGCCCCATTTCAGAGCTTTAGCCAGATGTTACCTTCCTGAATTGTCCAAATTGGTGAAAAGTGCTTGCCCTAGCCCTAGTCTGATCCTAACCAAAATTGTTCTGTAGCATCCTGTGGCCATTGGGAACATTCATGTAAAATTTTATAGTCCACGCGTCTAGGAGGAGTTCCCGGGGACACGGACACACACACACACACACACACACACACACACACACACACACACACACACACACACACACACACACACACAGATATCAGTGCATTATTATTAGGATACATATGTAGGCCTACTCGGGCCAGTTCAGAGTGTATTGTGTCTATTATGTAAAAACCACTCATTATGATCAGCCAGGGTGCATTAAAGTTAACCACATGAGACGTCTCAACTTTCTAATCAGGCAGGACATAATGATACCATCAATTCCAATCTATTTTTGAATCATATAATGCTTTGCTGTGACATGTTCCTTTTCAATGTCAAATTGAATAGCCTTAGGAGTGCTGTGTGCTTCTGCCAGTATACTCTAATAATTTACTACATGCAATAATTATGTAATGGCATTGTACATGTGAATTTGTTGTCTGTCCAGGTACTCGTATCACCACAAACTTGTGCCCCTCCTGCTGACGTGCATGAGTGATGACGTGCAGGAGGTGAGGAGCAGGTCCCAGGAGCTGTGGGCTCAGGTATTCTGAAGCAAGAAGCTGTAGGTTAGTCTGCAAGTGACACACTTTGATATGGCACATGTGTTCAAGTAGATTGGTGCGAAGTATCTGCTTGAAAATGAAGAAGAACTCAAGGATAGGATGAACTTTGAGAAGCCTGTATCTCCTGCTGGCTTCTTAGGTGAGTTGGTGGTAGGTGCTATAGATTGAACTATTCTTGTTTGTCATTGGCTGATGAGTAGAGACTGCAAGACCTGGGTTAGGCTGCAGAGTGCTCGTGTATCGATGTTTCTCCAAAATACTTCCTGCAATACTGAGAGATCTGGCTGACTGGACTGCTCACAGTAGAATAAAGGTACTCTGTGGGTGGATGTGTGTGGTGTGTGTGTTGGTGTGTGTGCACGTGTGTGTGTACGCATATGTGCGTGTGTGCGTATATGTGTGTGTGTGTTGTGAGTGTGTTGTGTGTGTGAGCCCTTGTCTCCTGCCCCCTGCAGTCTACCCAGCTGTTGTTCACCCTCCTCTACCACCTGGAGGACCGGGCCACTCATCATGTCCAGGTCATTCTCAACGGCTTGTACAGAGCCTGTCAGGACACTGAGTCCACAGTCACTAACCAGGTCAGTGCACAGCCATATCATACATTAAGGACAGGTCTATCTCATATCATAATTACAGGTCTATATCATATACACTGGTGCCCCCTCCCTCCCTCTCTGCAGGCTGTGCTGTGTTGCCAGGTGCTGGGCTACTATGTGTGCCCTGAGGTGTGGTGCCAGCTGGTCCTGCCTGCAGTCAGGGTCAGTGCAGGCTGTGGTGTGCCTGAGGCCGGCCAGGGCAGTGCAGTGGCTGTGGGTCCTGCCCAGTGCACCAGCTGTCTCAAGGTTCTGGTTGGGTTGGTGCATGGCTCCACGCCTGCTGCAGTGCGGCCTCTGCTCCAGGTACTGTCTGCTCTGTGCATACATACATGCATACATACATACATACATACATACACACACACACACACACACACACACACACACACACACACACACACACACACACACACACACACACACACACACACACACATACTTAGTCTATGTACGCTGCAGTGATGATAAACTATGCCGTTTCTTTTGTGTATATGTGTGCGTGTGTGTGTTTGATTCTATCTCCAATGCTGTAGTTGATTGTGGACTGCATTTCTGAAGCTGAAATTAGTAAGTCAAAACATTGTCCTCTGTTGGGTGAAGTTCTCAGAGGGATACAGCTTATTACTGAACGAGCTGGAGATGCTTGTGGGGAATACAGCTTAAGGCTGTTCACTGTGGTTCTCAGAATATCGGCTTCTAAGCACACTCTGACGCTTGGTCACATGGTAAGGGTAAAGGGCAATTACAGTACAAGGTAACGTACTTGAAGTAAAGATAGCGCAAAATATCAATAAATAATTCCTGCCAGATTGACGGATGTTTGGCTGCCTTGGCTCAAGTGCAGAACTTAGAAGGCACATGTCATCTATTCTCCAATCATTGCAAGGACATTGTGGCTTTCTTAAAGGTATGTATGTCTCAAGTAAAAAAAAACTCCATATATAAACTTGATTTTCACGGCTAGGATGGCTGGAGGCAAGTGAAACCCCATGGTTATATTGACATTTGAACTAGCCAAGTATATTTGTACTATTTTGAGTCATATTTTTGTTATCGCCAAAACCCATATTTTATTAAAGCATTATTAGTTTTGACTGATATTGAACAGGTGGACTACAAGAACTGGACTCTGCACTCCTCGGACTGTTACATGTTTGGTAGTCTGTTGCTAGGAGCCGGTCCAGTTCTAGGACAGCTGCTTGATGATGTCCTTCCCATTCTGACCTTCTGCCTCGACACAGAGAGAGAACCAGAAATTCGCTTGAAGTATGTCATCATGTGACACACACGCCCAATCAGATCTCTAACATTGATCTCGTGTTTGTATTCTAGCTTCATGAGCATCCTCATCCGCCTGTTGCTAGACAACACTTCAGTGGTGAACTTTGGACACTCTTTTATCACCTTTGCCAGGCATGTTGCTGCAGAGATACTGCTCCCTAATCTCGTCTGGAGAGCAGGAAGGTACACATGCATTCTGTTGTTGTGGGCGCATTTTATATCATTTTTCCTTTTCTTTTTAATTTATAACACCTCTGAAAAGAACTACAGCTGCAATTAGAACGGCGGCCATGTCCTGTCTGCTAGCTCTACTGCAGAGCACTGAGATATCTGCTGAGCTAGTGAAGGAGCTCGGCCCTGATCTCTTGCCGCAGGTAGATATTACTGCGCCAAGGGAAGCGTGGTTGAGTAATATCCTCTTAATTTAGGTGGTGTCTTGCATGGATGATGACAACCAATCCACTAGGTCTGTTTCCTGCCAAGTTCTGAGGGCCCTGCTCTGTCACAAATGTTTCAATGGTGAATAACTGCATGTGTTCAGCAGCTGTGTCCTAGATACATACATAACCTCTACTGCTATATGTCCACTAGTGGAGACACTCCACACTATATACTGTGACCTTTTGAGGAGACTGGATGACAGCAGTGAAAAGATTCGTGTAGAAATCACTCAGACACTAAAAGCTTACGTTGAGTAAGGAAAACTAATGCATTAATACAGTGCCTGGTAAGTATAATGATTTCAAATTATTTTATACTGTTGTATGTTGTCTTCTAGAGCCTTTCCGAGTGACTATGACAGGCCATTGTATCGGGCACACACAGAGGCCTTGTTCAAGGGCTTGCTTATTCATCTGGATGATCCTTCACCAAATATTCAAGTAAATCAATGCACTACCATCTTGTTCACTAATCACAGGAGCAGTGTGATGCCAGCAACACAGTAGTGGGTAAAGTTATGACAACAACAACAGCACACTGCAAGCAAGGAGTTTTTGTTGATTGTTTACTACTAGTTCTCTGTTCTTCACTGATATTCATGGTTTATCATTCCATTGAAGAAGATTGATGCTATACCAGAAAAATATCTAATAGCAAGGCAAAGCACACTATTTGAACAATTGTGTGTGTGTGTGTGTGTGTGTGTGTGTGTGTGTGTGTGTGTGTGTGTGTGTGTGTGTGTGTGTGTGTGTGTGTGTGTGTGTGTGTGTGTGTGTGTGTGTGTGTGTGTGTGTGTGTGTGTCAGAGTGGCTGAGTAGTTATGCTCTTGGACTAACAACCCCAGGGTTGCAAGTTCAAACCCAGCACTGACAGGAAAATTTTCCTGTCCTTCAACATCTTCTTCCCACACCAGTCCACCCAGCTGTGATGGGGACCTGGAATTTTCTGGGGTGCAAATTCACTGGCCATGGCTTATCAATCAGCTAAGGGTCCAGGTGGGACTTTGGGTGCCCACACCCATAAGCTGAGAGTCTTGGTCAGTTCTCCTGTGAGTTCCTAGCCCAGCTCCTGGAGTTTGCTTGCACTGGCTCATAGCACTTACTTAGTGCACAGGCACCCTGACTATGTCAGGTGCGTGTGACCGTGTTGACGGTAGCTAGACAATTTGCATTTTGTGTGTGTTTGTGTGTGTGTGTGCGTGCACTCAGAACATAGTGATTTCCTGTGAGGGTTTCTGATGCTGTGTTATGGCCTCATTAAGATGTGGTGTGGGTGGCTAATTCCAGTGCAGGGAGTTCTCATTGCAGTGCATGGTGCAGTACTCCCCCCCCCCCCCCCCCCCCCCCCCCTACACTGGACCTTGGCACTGATGGGCTTGAAGGAGAAGGATGAGGGAATATGTCCCCACAACAGCAGTTGAAAAAGGATTTGACCATCTGCACACACATTACTAATGAGATGTTTGCAATTGCAAATTACAGTCATCCATCGAGCTTAAAAACTTCTGGCATATTCCCATAACCCCTGACTACCCACCCACCAGTGTGGTATATTCACATGCTAGATGTCTTCTCACACCCTAAAATGCCCCTACACTTCAGTAAGTTCTAACCCATTTCTCTTCCAGAGTACTCTGGTGTGGTCCTGACCTGTCCTGTGCTCCTGACTAACTCATCTTTAATCTCTATTATTGTCCTGTATAAACCAATTATCAAGAGCAAGTACCACTGGTGGACGACTGGTGATTGAGTCATATTTTACTACTAAAAACAATGTGATTAGAAATCAAGCTGGAGGTGTGGTCATAAAAGGATATTACCGGTTGTGCAGTGATGGTGTTAGTTGTGTCTACGTGGTGGGTTATGGTCAGGATAATGATCACAGCACAGAAGATTTGACTGCCTTATTTGAATATGAATGCATGCAGCACACTGTTTTAAACAAGGAGCAGAGTTTTATATTAGTTCCCCCACCTGTAGTCAGGGGGCCACTGGCTCAGTTGGAGGACATCCTGTGGTAACCTTCTTTAATAGTTTATAAATAACACTCGTCTGGAAAATAAATGTCAGTTGTCGTTTTATATATGAATTGATTAATTAATGACCATCAAGTAGATGATGTTATAGCCACACCCACCAAGGTTGCTATGTCATCTGGCTAACTGCATTAGAAGTGATGTTAGTGTACTATCTGAAGGTAACAGAGGACATGAATCTGATAAGTCTTGATCTATTCCAATATCTACTGAACATACATGCACGGATCAGTGTATCCCTTGCCAGACTCCCTCAAGGCTCCAAGAGTATGGCTACCCTTCACTTGATATGTGTCTGTGTCTGTACTGGCATTTCACTTAAACCTGCTTGGTTTTAGATGTGGGAGAACTGTCCAATGTTGTTGTTTTTCCCCCTATGACTGTGGCATTGAACTCTGTGTGTGGTGAGATCTGTGTGTGTGTGGTGAGGTGTGTGTGTGTGTGTGTGTGTGTGTGTGTGTGTGTGTGTGTGTGTGTGTGTGTGTGTGTGTGTGTGTGTGTGTGTGTGTGTGTGTGTGTGTGTGTGTGTGTGTGTGTGGTGAGATTTGTCTGATTGTGTTGTTGTTGAACAGGAAGCTGTTGTGGGTGTCCTGAGGGTGTGTGTGGTGCTGGACAGAGACATACTCAAGGAGCAAGTGGAATCGGTGAAGGACAAACACAGAGAAGCAAGGTGAGGGTAATGGCTACCTCAGAGTCTCAATGCCAAGTTCAAACTCCTTTTAAGTGTGCATACTGAATACTATGTGTACAGTGGGTGCCTGCTAAATGGTGCAGACACACACACACACACACACACACACACACACACACACACACACACACACACACACACACACGACTGGCTACTATGCATTTGCCATCTATATCTATCTATCTATCTATATATACATATGTGTGACTAGCAGTTTATTTTGTATTCATCATTTAAGTGATGGTATAAAAACATCAGATTGTTTTGTTGTTATTAGTTTTGTTGTTGTTAAGCTTTACTTCATGTTGTTTGCATGGTAACCTGTAACTACTACTAGGTGAGGAGGTGATCCCCTCTAACCTTGCTTCCCTGTATGTTGTGCAGGTGGTGTCAGCAGGTACTGCAGTGCATCCACTCCTCAGTACAACTCTAGAGGCACAGGGACACTCACACTGTGGGCACCTCATCATCACTTACTTTTAACTCTGTGCGTGCATGTGCATGTGCGAGATATATATATATATATATATATATATATTCTTGCTAAGTCTGAAGATCTGGCACTCCATATTATGTCATCATTAGAGTTACCAGACTCTGAATGATGTAACATGGAGTGACCCACCCATCTACCTTATTCTATTTAAATGAAATAAAATACTATAATTTTAATATACATTGTTGCCAATCTTCATATACATACTATAGCTGCCTATAGCACTACAATAGTGGACCCTCGTTCATGTATGGAGGGAATGCCCCTCAAATATATGAAAAAATAATTTTAAGCACTAAAGGAATAGCAAAAACACATCTACTAGAAGCGTACAATGTGATGGCCACAGCTGTTGACACAGTGACAGCTAATATGTCAGAATTCTGTACAAATAATAACAGAGTTCAACATTGCAACAGACTGTTTCATTTCCACTCCTTTCATAATAAATAGCCTTCCCCAGTGATAAACAGCTAGTGACATACACAACTATCAATACATCATGAAATAATATACCCTCCCCCCCCTCCACTCAAAATGGTGTACAATAGAATAAGCTGCCAAAATCTTGTTTCCAAGTTATGAGAGTATCTATTCTGCCAATAGATTCTGCATGAATCTATTGGACAGCCCCCAAGGTGACCGACAGTACAGACTAACAATGCTCTCTCCTTCAAGTATCAAACATTCATAAACACTGGCTACTGGGTCTTGATAGACCAGCAAAGACTCCCACCCCCACCATTTTTCTGTACTGTTCTTTTTTCCTTCGTGTGTGTGTGTGTGTGTGTGTGTGTGTCCTTCACGTGTATGGCACTTGTCAAAACTATTTCACCGTAGATTGTTTGCATTGGTCAGATTCATTTCCCTGTGCATTTATCTATCACTCTTTATATAGCTTGGTTTTATCTCCACTCTGCACAGCTTGGTTTTATATTCACTCTGTATAGCTTGGTTTCATCTCTATCACTCTATATACTTTTTTTTTTTACCTGTAGCTAATATTCCCTATATTGCTTGCTTTTATTTCACCACTTTTTTTATAGCGTAGTTTTATCCCTATCACTCTAGCTATATAGCTTGATTTTATCTTTCACTCTATCTTGGTTTATCTCTATCATTCTATAATAGCTACTTTTATCTTTATCTCCCTTTATATAACTTAGCTTTATCTCTATCTTTCTTAATATAGCTTAGTTTTATATCTCTCTATTTATATAGCTTGGTTTTATCTCTATCACTCTTTATATAGCTTGGTTTTATCTTTATCACTCTATGGCTATTTAAAAAAGTGCTTCTGAACACCAAAACAGAGGTGACTTATGACACCATAGTTAAGTAAATGCATCTTCAAGATCAAAAAAAGAAGAAGAAAAAAGAAGTGAATTTAAAAATTATCATCTAAAGACCATGGTTCGTAGTTGCACTATATTAGTCTGAAACTACTTGTGCTTCAGCTTTCTGGCAAGACTCATTGTTTGTTCTATAGTATATATACTTTCTTTTTCATTTCAAACATTTCATTTATTGATGTGTGATCACATCTCCAAGACCTCTAATCTCTCTCTCTCTTCTAATAGCCCTAGTGGTTTCAAGGTTAGCTTGACCTCTTACTAAATGTATTATTACTCCCTTACGGATAACAACAAAAAATTATATTATTGAAGACAGTGGGCAATTCAATGTTGGCATTCCATATTTTCCTATGGACCTTGTTGTACATGGAACCATTATTAGCTTGTTTATAGTGGTGTGTATTTCCCTCCACGGAGTGGGAAAAAAGGGAAAAAAGAAAAAAAAAGAGAGAGTGGGGGGAGAGGGGAAGGAGAATGAAGTGACAAATGGTTGGGGGGGGGGGGGGAGAAATGGGAGGGGGAAAAAGAATAGAAGGAAGGGTATGAAGAAAAATGGAAACGAAAAATAGGGGAAAGAAGGGGAAATTAGGCAGAAGAAGGAAAGAAAAGGGGGGAGGAAGAAGAAAGGATTGAAGGAAGAAAGAATAAACAAAGTAGAAGGGGGAAAAGATAGAAACAACAAAGATAATAGGAAAATAGTTCGAAAGAAAAAAGATATAAGGAAAAATTATAGAGGGGGAAAATGGAAGGAAGAAAAGATAGGAAATAAAATTGAAGGGGAAAATATTGAAGTTCATTTTGTTTTTAAAGAGGTCTCAAGGGCAATCAAACAGCTGACCTTCAACTTGGGGGACCTGTGCCTTTACCATGAGGCTATGATTTTTGTAGGCTTTTTTATACGGAGAATTCCAATTTCTTTTTTTTTCTTCTTCCCCGCCATTTACTGGGCAATCACATGCCATATTTCAACCCGATTGGTCCTTGATTACCTTCTGAAAGGCAAAACAACATCCTATGGGTGTGGCTATGGCCAAACTACACCCAATGTGGTTAATATTGCTTACCTGGGTACCTTGGAGACTATGCACCAAATTTTGACCTGGTTGGTATTTTTATTAGCTTATGGCAGGCCAAACAACTTCCTGTGGGTGTGGCTATGATAAAAGCACACCCACATGTAGTTAATAATGCTCACCCAATTTCTTGGGCACCACATGCCAAGTTTCGGCCATTTTGATCCAAGGGTTTGACCGCCATGCCAAAATGCATATACAATAGATATATAGCCTTATCTATATATATATATATATGTGTGTGTGTGTATATATATGTATGTATATATATATGTGTATGTATATATATATGTATGTGTATGTATACATACTATCGGCTATACCCATTGTTGGACAGCATTTATTGATTCCTATAGATTGAAGACATGGACTGTGTGTGTATTGCTATACAGAGTGTTTTCTGAGTGCTATAGGTTGCCACATTCATGCATCATAAGCCCCTTTACCACTGTTAAGGAGCACTTTTTATTTGGAAGGGATCATCACACTGTAGAAGTCACCTGATATGGTTAGGCATGATTGGCTGCAAGTTGGTGTGTAGGTTTGAATAGTGGCTCTGGTCTGTGGTAGACAGATTTTCCGTTTTGAATTGACAGGTCCTGAACTATCAGGCTTTCAGTTGACATATTTATCCCTCTTTTTATAGGTTTCTGTTAAGAGGTTTTCTGTTGAGAGGTTTTCTGTCGATAGGTTTACTTGCTTGGGATAACCGTTGTTAAGCTGTGTACTGAACTACTTGCTTCAGAACTGGCTCCCTTAAATACGCTGACAGTTTTCAGCCCAATAGTGATAATGAACTGAGTATATGACAACAGTGCACAATACTTACACATAGCTAGTTATTTAATAACGCAAATTATTTTAACATTGACACTAATCTCTACAATCAAACACTGCGAAGGAAGACCAACCAAAAAATCAAAACATTGAATTTCCACTGGAAAAAAAGGGAAGGAAAAGGAAGAAAAAGGATAATGAAAAGATAGGAGAAAAGATTAGAAGACTGAATGAATACAGAAGAGAAAAAATATAAAAGAAAGAGGAAAAGAGGGGGTGGGAAAAGATAGGAGGGGAAAAAGATAGAAGGAAAATGGGATAGAAAGGGAAAAAAGATAAGGGAAAGTTAAGATAAAAGGAGAAAATATATATAGAAGGAAAAAAAACAGAAGGAAAAAAATGGAAGGAAAAAAGATAGAAAGATAAAAAAAATAGAAATAAAAAGATAGATGAGAAAGATAAAAAATAGAAATAAAAAGATAGATGAGAAAGATGAAAAGTAAAAGAATGAAGGGAAAAAAAGATAAAAGAAAAAGGATAGATAAAAATGATAGAAGGAAAAAAGAGAGATGAAAAAATGGAAGGGAAAAGATAAAAGGAAAAGAAAGAAAAGGATATTAGGAAACAAAGAAAAGGAGGGAAGGGGGGAAAAAAGAAGGGGAAAAAAAAAAATTGAGGGAGAATTGAACCACCAACCATAAGCTTGGAAACACTACACCTTACTATTTCACCATAATCTTTCATACCTTCTTTGTACGAAAATTTCAAATTATTTTTATACCCACCAGGGGTGCCACTTTCAGAAGAAAAAACTTTTTTTGTGTGATAAAATAAGTCAGGATACACACATTATGCCCAAAAAATTTAGAGGCCATCTGTTCAAAACTCTGGGAATAGTTTGAAGTCATACAGACAGACAGACAGAGATTTGACATTTGTGAGTATAGATATATATATATATAGATAGATAGATAGATAGATATTATCCTAACATTTATCGGTATTATTATTTAATGTGTATTCAAAACAAAGTAACTGAAACTGTTTAGATTAGATCTTGAGTTATCTATAAGTTTACTTAGTGGTTCAGAAAATATGAATTTAAGGAAAATGCTTATTGACTAAATGCTGCTGTGAACTCCTCTATAAAAGCACTGTCAGAGTCCTTACTAACAACTTTCATGTACTGCAATAAGTATGAGGACAAGTAGCTTTCACAAGATAATAAGTTTTCTATCTCTCCTATATCTGGAAGTGCAGGCTTGCAGTGTAGCACAGAACAACACTCAGTCTGATGAGAATGAGTGTGACAAACAGCTCTCCAATAACAATGTGAAGTGCACCAGATTGTCCCTATTCTGTCCAAGTGGAAATTATTCTGATCCTGAAACTATTTGCTACAACTGCGATGACAATGGACAGCCTGTATGTGAACAAGTACCCAATGGTGTTCTTCGCTGTAATGACATTGGACAAGTCTACATTTTAGACTGCTTCTGTGCTACATACAACAAAGAAGATGACGAGATTGAAATTGGTTCTTGTATGCTTAACTGTAAACATCTAAATGATTATGATTTTCATCCACTTCCTCAAAATGTTTCCAAGTTGAATCAAAGAATGTGTGTAGAAGAATATAATAGATCTGGGAGCATATGTGGCAACTGCTGTCCACACATGTACCAACTGGCCTACTCATTCGATCTAGTCTGTGTTCAGTGTCCAAATGGCAAGTCTGGATGGTGGAAACTTATACTCTATGTATTTCTTCCTCTGACAGTATTTTGTTTACTTGTATTGGTTTTTCAAATTAACGCTATGTCTTCATATCTGCATGGACTGGTTATATTCAGCCAAGCAATTACTGATCCTGTACTAGCACGATACATCTACCTTTTGACTAAGAAATATAATAAATATTTTACTGCTGTTAAACTCATTGGTTCTTTCTACAGCATCTGGAATCTTGATATGTTTCGCTTCTTCAATTATAATATTTGTCTGGAAATCAGTAGGCTTGATTTATTGATCATAGATTTGGCTATAGGAGTTTACCCATTGTTGTTTATTGTTCTGACATACTTCATGATATACCTATATGATCTCAATTTCAAACCAATGGTTGCTGTCTGGAATCCACTGCACAGATTTTTCAATCTTGTTCGCAAAAAATTGAACATTAGAACCTCTGTGGTGCATACCTTGTCAACTTTCTATGTTCTCTCTTATGCAAAGTTGCTTAGTGCTTGCTTTGATCTGCTTGTCCCAGTACAAGTGCACCAACTTGCTGCAAAAGAAATCAAATTTCACTACAGGTTGTATTATGATGGAAGTATTCCATATTTTGGAGAACTTCACCGACCTTATGGGATTTTGGCGATTCTTGTGCTGTTAATTTTTGTTCTGCTTCCCATATTGTCAATTTTATTATATCCTTTTCGATTGTTCCAAAAATGTCTCAATGTTGTTCCTTGTCGCTGGTACATCCTTCATACGTTCATGGACTCCTTCCAAGGTTACTATAAGGATGGCACAGAGCCCGGCACTCTGGACTGCAGGTGGTTCGCTTCTCTCTTTCTTTTGATTCGTTTTATTCTCATGACAATTTCAGCATTCTCCTACACACCTATGTTCTTTATTTATGCTTCCCTATCTTTTATCATCATTGCTGTGTTGATCATTATTTTCCAACCATTCAAGTCGAGTCAACACACATATATAAGTTTTATATTCATCATGCTCCTGGCAATTCTGTACACAAATTTTTCTTTAGAACTAAAGACTACCATTAAGTCTATAACGTTTTCTCATTTCAGTTATATCATTGTCCTTATTAGCACCACTCTACCTATTCTCTATGTCATTAGCCTGGTAGTATACTGTGTTATCAGAAAAATTGGCTGCAGGTAATCAGACACGTGGATTTCATAGAGGTTATAGTTTAATTACACTGGCACAATATTATTTGTAAGTGGAGCACATTTTGTGATTTTTTAAAAAAATGAATTAATTTCTTCAAAAATTATTTTTTTTCCTATATATTATATATAGATGTGTATATATATATATATATATATATATATATATATATATATATATATATATATGGATCTACATATATGAACACACACCTACATCTTACTACAATTTACTATTTTTTTTGTGTGTGTGTCTGTCTGTTTGGACTCTAACTCCTCCCATTCATGAAACTTCCAGGAATTAATTAAGGCACCTCACTGCATGTCCTCCCAAAAGTTTCATTCAGATTAGATGTTGATGGGTGTGGTTTTATTGATGGGTGTGGTTTGGTGGCATGATACACTTAAAACTATAACTGAAATTTGGCATGTTTATTATTTGTATCATGTTTGTTTGATTAATTATTTAGTGTCAACAGTCCCTACATGTTACATATAACAAACAGTCAATAATCCCTACGTGTTATATGCAGTGGCATACATGTTTAGCTTGTTATATTAACATGTAACATGTAGGAACTGTTGACACTGAACCATTAATCAAACAAACATGATACAATTACTAAACATGCCAACCTTTCATGTCACAAAACCACACCCACCAATGGAACTGATGATTCTTCTAGATGGCCTAGTGGTATGCTAGCACTCATGGAGAAATTTCAAATTATTTGGGTTTGAAGCACTTGGTCTTGGTTTTTGGTATTACTGAACAGTTATCAGTTATTCTCAGAGTATTGTGATCTGTCCTCTACAGACAGAGAGCTATTATATCTAATAATAAAACAAAACAAAAAATTATATGACTAATTCATAAACTTACACATGAAATGACAATATCAAAAGCAATTTTACCACAACCAAAGTTATCAGTTCTCTATTTCGGCACCTTCTGTTCCTACTTTTATATTTCGAAACTTTCCAATTCCCAAATACAAGAAAGTTACTGAGAAAGGAACACAACGTTCTTAATAGACCTATACTTGTAGGTAATTCATATGCATTTTGTTTCCTTCCAATTTTCAACACCAAGTAGCCACTGCAGGACTACTAGCTCTCCATAAAAAAGCAACCAAAAAAAAAACAGCAACTCACATTATTAGTAATAGCTTATTTAAATTTCTAAATTTAGTGTTGTCTCCTGGAATTGAGTAGCCTATCACTCAGGCAATTTTGGCTTGTCAATTGCCAGGCAGGGGCAGCTATCCAATATAACTCCATGAACATATTCGCGTTAAAGAAACGTACGTATTAATTAACTACGTTAGAAGCGCATGCACGAAAGGCCACAGATGATGAAATATCCAGTGCCACCAATGAAACATTGCTAGAGCTTCGACCATTACCTTTTTTAAGCATGGCGTACAATACGTGGAGGGTGCTAGCTCTGTCTAAAGCTGTTAGAGTGAACTTTTCGTCTCAAAGCATTTTTACAAAGGCGAGTGACCACCTGAGACCGAAAGCTCAATATTTAGGTACTTGGACAGACAAATTAAAAAGATGGGGCTCACAAGGACAGAATGCTGATTCATCCATTGCCGAGGTACTGTCTCAAGCTCGATTACTATAATATAAAATAATTATATTTTATTTCAGTTGCAAGGGCAGTTTGTATTAGACCGCCTTGGTAATTTTAATCATCTGGTGTAGGTACAATCTTGAGCTAGACCCTTTATCTATTCCTTCAGCTGGAAGCTGTAGGTAAAGGGTCTGTCTGTGGAGACTAGTCTCAAGCTAGACTAGTGTAGTTAGATATTGACATTTTATTGCAGTTGCAGGGGCAGTTTTATTAGGTTGGTAAATGGTTTGCATTGTAGTGTTCATTGTGGTGATACTGTATTATATTAATCAGAGTCTACTTGGTAGCCACAGGTGTCATTTGTGTTATGAGGTAGTAGCACCCTTGCCACTGGACTGAAGCTGGAAGGCATGTAGGATGATTACTGCAAGTCCCACCCACCCACTATAGTAGAGTGGGTGAGGGGTGGAGGAAGTATGTATGGCCTCCCACATGTGCACTCCATGGATCAACTGAACCATCCTGTGTACACAGCAAGTGTTTCCTGGAGAATCAACAGTGAAATTTTGATTAAACAAAAGAGTTCCTTTTTTTCTAAAAATGTTTAGAAGAACATCCCATCACTTCTGTAGTGTTGTTTTAGTGGACCTATTTATTTGTGTCATCACGTGATGTCTCCCTCTGTGCCCAGAGTTCTGAAGGTGGAGAACCGAGCAAGAGTTCTAATGGTGGAGAACCGAGCAAGAGTTCCGACTCCAGCGTGTCTAAGGATGAGGCTGCCCTGAAGGCTAGGGATGAGCAGATCAAGGAGTTAAAGGTTTGCATCAGTAGATTGCTGGAATATCTGATTGAGTGACTCCCAATAAGGACATTGGGAATGTAGTTATTCTATCAGGCTTCTTACTTGGAAGAGGTTTTGGGAAGGAAGGTTTAGCAAACATAACTAAAATTTTGAAATTATAAATATTGAAACTTTCATACTTTTATGTAGCTAAGGGGGGTTATAATTGGAGGTAGATCACATGGGTACCACCTGCACTTGTTGGCATGAGCTCACATGACCCTTTACACATGACATGAGTTCACATGATTAACCTCTGTTCATAGCATGAGCTCACATGACTGACTACTCTGCTCATGGCATGACTACCCTCTGCCCATGGCATGAGCTCACATGATTAACCTCTGCACATTGCATAAGCTCACATGACTACCCTCTGCCCATGGCATGAACTCACATGACTAACTACATGTGTGCAGTGGCATGCATGTCTGCATGCACTGATGAATCCACACCCACTTATCTTCATGCAGTCAATCAGTAGACATTGTCAAGAATGTGGCAGTGTAAACAGTGTGCTCTGCTTGCCCCTTTACTGTTGCATATTTGGTTGGCACTAAAGAAGTGAGCTCGAGTGATGCAGTGTGACCATTTGTTAGGAGGCATAGCATGTCATCACACTATCCCCAGAGATCTTTAATGATGTAGCAGTGACTAATATAGTCCTTCATAAATGTATAGGCTGACTCCTTCAGTTGAAACTATAAATATGCAGTTTGAAATTGCTATTTCTGTAAGCGCACTTAAATTGACTTCATTTTTTTTTCCTCTTATTTTTTGGTTGTCTATTTTTATGCATTGATTAGAGGACATATCTTACTTATTCCCCAGGTAACCAACACCTCCCCCCCCCCCCCCCCCCAACAAATATTTGCATTATAAATAATAATTTAGTCAAAGTTTCACACTATTAATTGTTGCTTTCCGTGTTTGTTTTTTTTTGTTTTTTTTTCCTTTTTTTTTTTTGTTTTTTTTTTTCCTTTTTTTTCCAGTTGAAATATTCGAAATGAGGAATAAATTTCAATTAAATTTTGGATTTAAAAAATTTTTTTTATGCTTAGTATAGTCCTATGAAAGTATTTCAATCAGCAGGAGACTATCCTGTGTTGATAGGAGCTAATGGATCGCTTAAGAACATTTGAACAGCAGGTTAAGATGTATCCCAGATCATCAGACTTGATTAATTAATAGGTTGTTGTTATTTGAATATGGTTTGTATAAACAGTGAATGGTATTATCAAAACAATACTTGTGTTATGAAATGAGGAAACAAGTAACTTTTAGAACTGTTAATGTATTTATTAAAAACAACAGCAGTCTTGTGGCAAGACCTGTGACAAATAATTACTATAGTATTTATTAAAACAATAATTGTTTAGAATACTTAAGATGAGGTTAAAGTTGTGGTAAGACTTATAACTTTCAGTTTCTGTATAGTAAAAAGCACCTAAACACACGCACACACTGGTTAAGTCAAAGTAAATTGATATCACAATGGAATTCTGCTTGATAGTCTGTGAAGACAGATTTCATGTGTTGTAGCAATCATTAGTGTTAGTGTTTCAAGTGACTGTTGTTTAGTGCTATTATCTCCAATCTCATGTAAGTGTTCCTAATGACCATACCAGTATCACACAGTGAGGGCGTGACTAACCATACAACACCAGTCCACAATGCTCGGCTGCATAAGTGTTCAGTCCTGCCTCCACATTGACTACACCATAACTAATAGTTACCTTCTATCATCATCTAGCAGCAACTGACAGTGACAAATACATGTGGAACTAATAAGTTATAGTTTGGAATGGTTGTCTCACTACTTTCCTATTTGCATGTCAGGACAAATATCTGCGAGCTCTGGCTGAGACTGAAAATGTGCGACAGAGACTATCCAAGCAAGTTGAAGAAGCCAAGATGTTTGGCATCCAAGGGTTTGCCAGGGAGCTGCTAGATGTAGCAGACGTCCTGGAGAAGGCCACTGACAGTATCTCATCAGAGGATCTTGCAAGCAAGAACAAAACCTTACTAGCACTCATCGAGGGACTGAAGCTGACAGAAGTGGAACTCCAGAAAGTGTTCCAAAAGAATGGGCTGAAGAAAGTGGACGGAAAGGGTGAGCAGTTTGATCCAAGTCTCCACGAAGCTCTGTTTGAAGTGCCTGGGGACAAGCCAGGCACTGTGGCAGTGGTGTCCAGGCATGGCTACCTGCTGCACAATCGCACTCTGAGACCTGCAAGAGTGGGTGTGGTCAAAGCCAACACAGAACTGGTTTAAAAAAAACAACAACTGTTTCATATTCAATTTATTTATTGTTGTTTGGATTGGCTGCGATTAAACATTTTATATAATTATATTGACAAATAGATGAACACAAACATGGTATTAATTAGGTGGGGTGTTTTTAACTGTGACTATTGCATTATTAGTAATTATCACCACTACTACTGTTTGCTAATGCATGTATACAGAAATCATTGGTGGCTACAGTGTTGTATCCAGCACTTTGGGCCTCACAGGAACGGCTTATTATTCACCAAGTGGTCCAGGAGATCTAGGGCCTGCGTAGTTATACAAACAATATAAGAATAATGACACTTTCACTTCCTCCCATAAGTCATCTATCTAGACAACATGTAGCCCTGATTCACACAGGGAAACAGAAACATGTGCAGACACCAAGGGTGAGAAAATTAATTTATTACTTTCACTAGGTCACTAGTCAGTGTTAAATTAATAATAATTCACCACATTAGACTTGACCAGCTAGTCAAGGTACACTCATCCAAACTCGTTTTTCAATCAGTTTCTTCACCTTTGAACTTGCTGACAGCATGTCAGCATGCATCAATAGCTTACAGGGATTCACATGATCAAGTTGCTTACAGATTGAGGTTGGTCCATGGGGACCATGTGCCCAGCCTTCTCCACCGCAGCAAAGGTGAGCCCTCCCCCTGCCTTCACCTGCCCTGCTAGGGAGCCCCCAACTTTCCAAGCCACCTCCTTGGCCTTGAGATAAGCCGGCTGCAACACAAACAAACATACATGCACATCACAATAATGTAGAGAACATGGCACATGGGTTATATTGGTCGGTTTCAATAATAATAATAATAATACATACAAATTTGAAATTGTGGTGGATGCCTTTTGGGTGGGTGGGGGGAAGTAAAAAGTGACAGTTATTACGCCATCATCCTGGCATTACATCACAATGACATCATTGACACACATCGTTTGTCAGAATACTCCTACCCTAAATATTTCCTTGGCCCTAACCTTGGTCACTACCTGACCCCTACACTTGTCATTTTCCTTGGCCCTACCAAACCCAAATGACATTGTGATGATGTAATAACAGAAAGGATCCTTTTTGAACAGGTTTTGATTGGAAAGACATTATTCTATACTGGCTTAAATTATTATATAGGGGAAAAATGACCTGTGGAAAAACAATGAAACAAGACTGCATCAGTGCAGACCACAACTTGAACGACCCTTTTACCAGTAGAAATCAATTATACCAATTGTTGCACCGCACCCAACCGGGCATTTCAAAAGAAAGATCTTTTATATCATACAATCATAATGCCTGCAGGTGAACTCTTTGAACAAAATCATAACACACAGTATTTTTGGAGCCTAAACTGGCACAGCAATACTGTAAAAATTCTTTAATTTTAGCTAATACACAAACATACATACATTTGTCCTGTTGAGGTTTACTCTTCCATAAATGCATGTCAACCCAGCACAGATTTCACTTTCTAAAGAAAGTCTAATGAACTTGAAGATTCTAAAGAGAAGGCACTATCATTTGAATTGTGTATAGTTGGCATGTGTAGAGAACAGATGAACTCGGGTATATACGAAGCATTCCTGAGCAGAAGATTTTACATGCATGTCATAGAGATGCAACCTCTGGACACATGGCTCTGAAGCATACCCTTGCCCGAATTAGTGAGCGCTTCATTTGGAATGGCATGATGAAAGGTGTGCAAGACTTAGTGAGTTTATTATCGTAACCTTCAGGCCGTTTTTTATCAATGTAAATGTTGCTACACCCCAGATCTGACATTGACACGTGTCAAAAAATGGGAACCAATACGATTATTAGACCAGAATTGCTCCCCATAGCAGTGAAGTCTCCTTGGCATCATGTTGGGGTGGACTTTGTGGGACCACTTCTCTGCTCATCCAGAAATGACACGTACATACTCACCCTGAGCCACTACTTCACAAAGTGGCTGGAAGCAGTTGCAGCACCAAACAAGAGTGCAAATATACGTGCAGACATTCCATATAAGGTCAGACAACTTGGAATAGCAGCTGCATAGTAATCCTTTGATGCATGCACACTCTTTAACTTCCCACAACTATGTGCATGCATAATGGGCTGAATGGATTATACTTCATGTTTTATCTTTCCTCAGATCTTCATGAGAATGGCTCTGCCCCAAGTGCTGACGACAGTTCAAGAATGAGCTTAATGACGAAATGATGAAAAGATATAACACTGAACATTGTTTGGCTACTCCTTACCATCCTCGGGTGTTTTATTACTCAAGAAGATGTGTAAGTTCAAATGTATAATTTAATGGTGTGACTTTACAGATAGAAACATTCATCTTGTATTTAACGAAAATAAAAACGAATTGTGGTACCTACATTTACTCTTTACATTACTCTTTCTTTCTTTCTTTTTTTTTTTATAGACAACAGCTTTCAGAAGCCAAAGCTAACATTGTGCGAGCTCAGCAAAGGCAAATGGAGCAGTATGACAGTGAGAACGTGCAGCTTGATGCTTTCCAGTGTGGTGCAATAGTTATAATGAAGGACCTTAGACAAAGAGAATGCAGAGGAGAACTTGATCTTAAGTGGTTGGGCCTGTATGCCACCACCAAGTCCTTGGGGAAGGAATTGTATTCATTACATCTGCTATCTAATCCCGACAGCATTGTGGGTCATGTAAATGGTATTCATCTCAAACTGTTCAAAATGCCAAGTCACTCTCCATCACCAAACAACTCTCCTCACTCAATACTTTCAAGCTGCTCTTCATCATTTCAAAGCAGCTCTACATTACCTCTAAATTACCCAAGCTCTGTAACTTCATGCTCACCATTACCTCCAGCCTGTTCTCCTTCCCCCCCCCCCCCCCCCCCCCCCCCCCAACACTGTTTTGTTTCCAAGTCATACTGTGCAGCCTACAAGCTATTCTGAGCTCCCTCCTAGCATCCTCCCAAATGCAGCACTCTCTGCACCATCTTTGGAAGTATCTTCCCCTCCCACACACACACACACACACCACCACTATCTATTAATCGTTGGCCTCCCAAAACACCAAGACTGGAAAAGTCAGCTATAAATGTTGGTGTATATTTGTTAATGATGAACTGGAGAGCTTCAGATGCCACACCTAACAATAACTTTGAGGTAATTGATATGAACACATTAAAATCTCCTCCACCACAGCCAAAAAAGTTTGTATGGATGGACAGTGACATTGTGAAACTAACAGTTGAGGATCGGGAAATCCTTCAGAGCTCAAGTGCATGGCTCAATCCAGATATTGTAAATGCCACCCACCCAGAGCAATTGGCATGAGCAATTTGGAGTTTTTAGTTTGCAGAATAGTGAGCTGGGTGGTGGGTGTGCCTTCCACTTAGTAAATGACATACACACAACACACGAATTATCAGGCACAAACAGCTGTATCAAAGGCAACCTGCTGGCTCCACTTGGTGGCATTGGTCCACTCGGCCCCTCCCACATAGTTGCAGACGTAGTCTTCCTTGCCACTGTAGACCAGCACTCTCCTGCCACTGTCCAGCACCTTGCCCGTGGCTGAAGCAAACTCATGCACCCAATCATCCAGCAGCTGCAACACAACACAAGAACAACAAACACAATAAATGAGAATGAGAAATCCAATAAGAGGGGCAAAAACTTTTTAAACTTGAGAAAAACCAAATGTTAATTTGATTATTTGTTGTTGGGATAATTAATCTGTGTGACAATTTCCTTGGTGCAAGATCAGTGTATGCAATAGAAATCTTATGATTGCATCTGTCATGCTAGACTGAAGGGACTTGGAGAGATGAACCTATTCATAGCTGATCACCAGCTTCAACTCATTTCCATCAGGGATGTTGGGCTATATTTCTATGATGACCAGATGTACCAGCAGATGAGGGATCTGTGAACATGATTTCCACGTCATCTTCACACCCAGGTCAGCCTGGACATCCTCCCGGTTGAGGAAACGACGCACCTAATGGGAGAGAACAGAAACATGCCCACGATTACATCACTACAATTACATGCATGTACCACTAGACTGCGTAACTACGGAGATGTGCTATGTGCAAATAAAACAAACAACAGCAATAAAAGATTGGCGCAGAAAAAGGGAGTGGGCATGTGTGAATTTGTGTGTATGTATGTGCATGATGGTGTGTATGTGTGTGCGTGATGGTGTGTATGTGTGTGCGTGATGGTGTGTATGTGTGTGCGTGATGGTGTGTATGTGTGTGCGTGATGGTGTGTATGTGTGTGCGTGATGGTGTGTATGTGTGTGCGTGATGGTGTGTATGTGTGTGCGTGATGGTGTGTATGTATGTGCGTGATGGTGTGCGTGTATCTTTTTCTTATTATTCTTTTACCACGAACACAATAGTATCATTAACACACACACACACCCCATCTACACACATGCAGCAACTGTGCGACATGACGTGACAGACTGACTGACAGACAGACCGACCAACAAACAAATACACAAACAGACAGACAGACATGCTACAGGCATCTCCACAACTCACCCGGGAGAAGTTGTAGCACAATGGTGGATCTGTACATTTCTTCCTGACATCATACACGTTGATGCTGCGGAGTTATACGAGAGTGTAACTAAATGTGCAGTGTCAGCAACCACACACACAGTGGATGCATGCACTCTGGTGTACAGTGTGAGGAGGTGGCCACATGATGAGATGGAAAATGAAACAGCAGCAAACAGACAACACACATCCAGTCCCAATCAACAACTAATGAGTTCTTATCTGTTATCTTGTTCTGGTAGATACTAATTTCATATTTCTGCCATTGCTATGCTTTCACTCTATTCCTTATAGTTCCACTGAACTCCGCCCTGCGTGTGGTGACCAGTGGGCAGCAAGCTTCAGGTAAGGCTATTTAGGAACACATACTAGAGATTAAAAAAAAAATTAGATGGTGTTGACTCTGCACGGTGAGCAGGATGGTTGTCCCCAGACCACTGCTGTCACTCATCCTATGGACATCAACTTCAGTAAAATAGTCTATCATGCTTTTGCTACTTTTGTTCAATGCACTCTCTGTCTAAGTATAAAGTTCACAGTTGTCCTAGTCCTTCAACATGCCCTAAACCAGTTTATTGATGACTCAGCAATATCATAAGAATAATTGTGCCACTGAGATGTTTAAGCACATTTTAGTTAGTTTAAGACATGCAATGTACTCAAGAAATCAGCTAATAGCAAGTACTCATCTATTCCGTTGCTATGGACACGTACGTACATACATACATACATACATACATACATACATACATACATACATACATACATACATACATACATACATACATACATACATACATACATACATACATACATACATACATACATACCTCCTATCCAGATGCAACTCAGCAGCACTGAGCACCATAGTCTCAATTATCTTTGAATAATGTAATAATAAAATGGTGGTCATCATCATTGCCAAGAAAGAAAGTGCACCTCTTACCTGGCACTCAATGAAAGCTGGTGCATACAGTCTAAAATCCAAAAATTCTAAACCAAAAAAAACATTAAAAAGTATTTCAAAATATGCATGCTACATGTACAATTTAATCACAATTAAGATGGTGATTAAGATATTGGGCCCTTTCCCTGACCCTAGCCATTGCCCTTGCCCTGACCCTAGCCATTGCCCTTGCCCTGACCCTAGCCATTGCCCTTGCCCTGACCCTAGCCATTGCCCTTGCCCTGACCCTAGCCATTGCCCTGACCCTAGCCATTGCCCTTGCCCTGACCCTAGCTATTGCCCTTACCCTGACCCTAGCCATTGCCCTTGCCCTGACCCTAGCTATTGCCCTTGCCCTGACCCTAGCTATTGCCCTTGCTCTGACCCTAGCTATTGCCCTTACCCTGACCCTAGCCATTGCCCTTGCCCTGACCCTAGCTATTGCCCTTGCCCTGACTGAATGTATGCAGACTCCTCAGCACTTTGGTTCATGGACAGAGCCCTAGTGTGCCCAAGGCTTAACCAATGAACACACGTGCGCACACACGCGTGCACGCACGCACACACTCACTGTATGAAACGCTAGTTCCAATATGACAATAAGATGTGATTTGGGTCCACCCAGCACAGGATTGATATGTTTGTTGTTGTTTTTTGTTTACTAAGCATTCCTGGGAATGGATATTGTAAACAAAAATCGACTCTCAAAACACCTCCCACCTCACTCACACATCTAGAGCTCAGCCCAAAATTACCTTTACACACATCGTAGAGTCCATCAGCCACTGTGGCAGCCGTAGTATTGATGAGGCCTTGTTGAAAGGCAAACTACGCAGAGATAAAAGGGGGGAACACAGTTCAGGGGAAATCACAGAACATGTATTACTTCCTCACTTTCACCACATAGACCCTTTCCCTCTGCCTGGAGCACAGGTCAGAAGTCATAAACTGTAAAGAAAGTCATGCTAGGGCTAGGGCTAGGGCCCTAAATTCCAGAGGACAGAGAAGATCAAGAGAGGTTTTCTTGGAGAAGCTGTGTGAATCAGAGTGCTCCTTAATGGAATGTTTTAGCAATACAAAATGGGATCATCATACTATATTTTGCTTGGCACATAAATGATATACTAATACATACCCAATACAATAAATGCCCTGTCCCGGCAGGCTACAATTAATTCCATTCTTGCATTGCTTTAAAGTTAATGAATCCCACAGTAACCAAGTAGAATAGAACCATATTGTAATATTCAGAGTTCAAACATGGTACAGTACTTGATCATCTGGACAGACACCATAGCCACATATTAATAGATTACCAATCCCCAACCATAGCCATGTTGATCAAGGTTCCATATTTCTCACCATTCAGGACAGCTACAAATGCTTGGAAGAACTAACCTGTGGATATGCCTTGTACTGTATCTCTGGGGCAACCCAACCATTCCCAATTCCGATGCCTTTGAGATTCTTAGCGTAGGCAGAGTTACTTTCAATTATGACCTGGGCAGTGGCAGGGATGTAATGGCCAGCTGCAACAAAGGAAAATAAACAACCATTTTGGTTACCAACAAGGACTAAGTGAACTATTGTTGGAACTCATAATAGACTTCCCTAAACAACTGTGCCACTTAAAGCCACAATGGATCATGATTGGATACCAAATTGAAAGCATTAATAAGTATAATATACAAAAAGGATACACTAATTGTTTGAGGCTAAAAATCAGCATGGATCTTAAGAATATTGTGCCATAAATTAACTTATTTCAATAAAATAAAACAAACTGCAGTATTGGTGAGTGACCTTTCTCCTTACCATAGCTTTCTCCGACTATGTAGAGGTCCAGGTTAGCATACTTGGGGTACTTCTTGTAGAACCCCAGCAACATAGCCCACAACTCCTTCCCAATGGTTCTCTCATTAGTCTCATATCCAAGGGGGTTACGCACATAGGAAAAACCAGTTCCAACTGGTTGGTCCACATAGAGAAGATTGGCAAAAGAATTCCAGCCTAGGAATGTGTGTACATGCAAATGGAATTGTACAGTTGTGAAGAGGTAAGTACAGTAAAATGCACACACAAAAAAGGTACTCAAAGTAACAAAAACAGCGTATGTACATGATGTACCATATTTGTTGATAATGGGATCAGTCTTTCCTTCAGGAATGAGGAAGGGTCCATTCTCGACCAGCAGTGCCAGCATGCTGGAGCAACCAGGTCCGCCCGTCAGCCACACCACCAGCGGGTCAGAGCTTGAGTCATTACGGCTCTCAATGAACCAATAAAACAAGTTTGCTCCGTGGGTCTCATTGACCTAGTGAATTCAGGAGTGATAGGATTGAACCATTTTGACACAATTAAAGACAAGTTTCAAAGAGCAACCACTTCCAAAGTAGTCTATTAGTTTATTGTTACAACAGAAAACAATATTTACTATTATCTGCATTGCTTCACATTCCACTGTCCTGTGGGTTTGCAGCAAAACACTGCACCCAAAACCTTGTCGTTTTTATGGTAATTACTTGACATAGCCAGTGGGGAGAGAAGAAATTAAATTTTTTTTAATGGATATGGTTGAGAAGGATAGCAGCAGGACTAATGTATTATTCATGATCACACTAGACAAAACCTTTGAGCTATTAATTTATACACTATTATATTCTCAGGAATATGAGGAAGCAATACAGTACTTAAGATGGAGCATGCACAGTTTTTAGATAAGGACAGTACGTTAACAGCAAACAATTGAATAATGGTACACAAAAACAACAAACAATTGAATAATGGTACACAAAAACAGCAATTGGAATAGCTACAGTTTAGAGGTTTACCTCAATGTAACCTTTATATTGAGTGGATTTGTCAGGCCAGTTGATAGCCCACCCTAGTGCAACTAGAAGACAAAAGTAAGTCCCACAGCAGACAATCTTCCAACCCATAGTCAATGTTTAAGCTTACCAGGACAGTCAACAAGCCATCCTACGGGGAGGTGTGGTTTTCTAATGTTTATATATGCTGTGTCACTGGATTCCTAATTTCCTATTTATCTCAAACGCCGGATTATTAATGAGCTCTAGCTATAATAGTAGCTACATCATCACATTGTGTACATGACTCTTTACTTAACTATAATTTAAACCAGACATCATAACACAAAATGTTAACAGTTTTCGTCGGGAGTTTTTGGCTGGAGTATTACCCTGGGTTTGGTTAGCTTGTAGATAGTTCTGCTGTTCTCCACTCCACTGGAATATTGGAAAGATCAAGATAAAGGCCTTCACCACCACACTAGTACACTCTGCACAAGTAGATTACTACTACCTGGCATAAATCCTGTTATGCCAGTAGAACTGACAGTTAGTTCAGCACAACTATTATTTACCATATCTTATCCAGAGAAGAAAACTAAAGCTAATAATGTTATAATAATCCCTCAAGTTTCTATCTGGGATCAAAGTTCTATCTGGGAACTGTTAAATTGTTATTAAACAACTTCAATGCAGCACAGAATACTGTGAGGTCAGAAGATCGACTAATCTTCCTCTACCTTTTGCTGAAGCAGTTGAAGTATATTTAAACTAGTGCATGAGAATGGAAATGAGTGAATTAGATGATTTATTGACCATGGAGGCATTTGAATGGCCCAATCGATTTTAAGGGTTATATTTTTATGGTAATTAATTGACATTGTGGAGGGAGGGAGAAGAAATATGGCAATAGATCATGGTGGACACTCATAGCAATTCTAACTGATGTACAATCACAACAGCACACTAGACAACTCTGAACTTAGCTTATACTCAATTTTATTGTTAATATTGTGGATTATAGATGTGCTTGCTTCTGATTGACCAGGTGATAGTCAAGCTTGCCTGATATCCATTATAGTCTTATGAATACAATGCTGCCCATTGCTTATTTTTTTCTCCTCAGGCTCTATCACACACAACCTCCCTGCTGTCATGTTCAATGATAACAAAGATATTAATCCCAACTGGTTTCAACATCCACAGGAAGGAGACCCACTCTATTTTGTGGCAGTGAGTAGATTTTTGTTTGGTAGATCCAGAAAGTAACAGAAACAAGACAGTGTGCAAACAAGTAACCAAAGAAGCCTACAATAAATTCTCTTCAAGTTCCTTCAATTTTGATCCCTTCATCATTGTCCCCAGAATCAATATTGACACTAAAGAGGCTATGCATTAAATTATTATATATATTTTTTAATACAAGACAACTTTTTACAATTATCTGTACACAGATATCTCTCAGAAGTTGACTATATATTTGACAATACTAAAGGGGACAACATCACTGATTGGGAGATGTACCTGGCTCCAGTATGTCCTGTTATTCAGTGGCTCAATATATAGCTATTGGTATTGTATAGTAACCTCATAGTTCATAACAATAACTGCATTGTTGCTAAAAGTCATACAACTGCAAAGTTCTTTTTATTTAAATAGAAACAATAACACTATTGAGCCCAGCCTTGTAGAATATTACATAGTTAGTTCAGTACATACACATTATTTTGATTCCACAAGATCAAAAGTGTGATAAATCCTTTCATATCTTGGGCATGATGATTTGGTTGATCCCATTTCACTCATAGGAAATAAGTTGATTCACTGGCAATTCCAATGGTTCCTGAGGGTGTATTTTTGCTGAATAAAGAATGTTGTCCAAGTTCATGAATACCTTGCTTGCAGTTTTATTGCAGAAATAGCGGAGTCTGCAGTAATAACAGAGTCTGCAGTAATAACAGAGTCTGCAGTAATAACAGAGTCTGCAGACGGATTTTGTGATTTTAACCACCACAAATCCCCCCCCCCCCCCTCCCTCCCCCCAACTTGGTATACTAATTGCCCCTATCCAACTTGTTTTGTAACTTTGCCAGTGTATTGAGGTGGAGCTAAGCTCAAAACGGTGAATGGAAATATCAAAACAAATTTTTCAATTGATTTATTTTGCGAGGTGAACAACTCCAGAGAGTGCAGTCGTCTCATGCGACATCGAATTTAGCGTACTTTCGAGTTAGTTTATAACGAATTTAGCATACTTTCGAGTTAGTTTATAACGACAAAATTTGGTCCTAAAGCTATAGATAGAGCGAAAGGATGGTGCTGATATACGCGATTCTGCTACTGTTTGCATCAATTAAGTTTTCTCAATGCTCTACAGCAGCTGCTGGAGATATTCTGCAGAGTAAGGATTTTCTACCACACAAAAATGTGAGCAAACCTTGCCCCCCATGGTATGTGCTTGGCAATGATAGCAGTACGTGTAAATGTGATGTAAAGAAATTTAAAGGAATCCTCATGTGTGATAAGGTTGAAGTCAAAGTTTTAGATTGCTATTGTGCTACTTATGACAAGTCAAGCAGTGGAATGGTGGTGGGCTCATGCTTCTACAATTGTGAAAGTAAGAGCCAATTTTTTCATGATGCACTCTATCACAAAACAGATGTATGTATGTGTGAAAAAACATATAATCGATCAGGATTGTTATGTGGAAAGTGCAAAGCTGAAATGTTTCCACTGATGTATTCTTTTAACATGACGTGCATCCAATGTGATAGTGATGCAATGAACTGGGTGCTTTTCTCCCTCGTTGCCACCATTCCGTCCACACTATTTGTCATCCTAGTTCTCTCTCTAAGAGTAGATGCTACGTCATCCTTTCTCCATGGCTTCATATTGTACAGTCAAGCAATATCAGTTCCAACTATCATGCGATTTATTATAAATGCAGTCAACAAACAACATATTTCTAATATAGCAACTCGTAGTATCGCTGCTTTTTACGGAATTTGTAACCTCGACTACTTTCGTTCCTCTTTACCTCCAATGTGTGTTCGCCTGACAACATTGCAAGCTCTTTCACTAGACTATGTGGTTGCTGTGTATCCCCTTCTTCTAATTTCTCTCTCTTATTTCATTGTACATTTGTACCATAAGAGGTGTGGAGTTGTTGTATTCTTGTCCCATCCATTGCGAAAGTTATTCTCTAAATTTCAGAAGACATGGAATGTAAAATCTTCCCTTGTCAATGCCTATGTCACTTTCTTCATATTCTCTTACATGAAATTCTTGAGCACTTCTTTTGATTTGCTTATGCCAACTTCAATTCATTACGAGCATGGAAACATTTCCATGGCAGCATACTATGATGCAAGCGTGAAGTACTTCAGTCATGAACACCTTCCCATAGCTGTAACAGCTCTGATAGTCTTTGCTCTCTTTACTGTATTTCCTACATTGTTGATTCTTTTGTACCCATTTTATTACTTTAGAATTGTCTTCAAGAAACTTAGTTTAAATACTGATTTTTTAAATCTATTTGTGGAACACTTATACCGATGTTATAATGATGGATCTGAGCCTAATACTGCTGACTGTCGCTGGTTCGCTTCTTTGTTTCTCATGCTTCGGATCTTCTTAATGCTGATATACGCTCTCACACTTTCAAGTGTTTTCTTTCCACTTGCTGTTCTTATTCTCCTAATTTTTGTTATGATATTAATATCAGTAAAACCTTATAAGAAAATATACAAAAATAACATCAAATATGATGCAATTTTTTTGTTGTTGCTTTCACTATTTTATCTGTCCATTACCAGCCTTGATGTTTCTTCTCTGAAAGATCACAGACTGGTTCACTTCAATCTTTGGATGACTTTCATATTTGGAACTTTACCACTGCTCTATGTTGGCACTATCACTATTTTCTGGATAATAGCGAAGAGAAAATATGCACCACTCTTGATAAAAATGCTTTTACAGAAGTGGAAATTACGCAACCAACATATCGAAGATAATGGAGATGTGCCTGATCGTTTGATAAATCCAACAGATTATAGCAACCAAAGTGGCTCCATTGAAACACATGGATCAGAAAATAGCTCTAATGAGCTTATGTACAGTTAAAATAAATACTTTTAACAAAAGATTTTCTTTGTTACAAATGTGTATATATATATATTTTTTAATTTTAATAGAAAAATACATGGATCATAATGAATGTTGTAATCAACATTGTATTGTATTGTTATTTCTTCAAATAAAATTTTTTTTATATAACTAGCATGAAACCTTGATAATTTTAGTCATTTTCTAACTGTATGATAGTAGCCTCATTCTACACAGCAAAGGTGTTTGAGGGAAGAGGCTCAGCGGAAATGAAAAAATATGAAAGGAAGTGGGCTCTGTAGGATGTGGATTAATGGGTGTTCTATGCATTAGTAAAGATTCAAATAAAACTAAATTCTGACCATGAACTATAATTCTAGCTATAGCTCATTGGTAATCCACCTGCGCAGGTCACAGGAAGATGAAATTTATTTGATGAAAATAATTAACTTTAAGTTCACCCTTAGCATTCACAGAAAGATGCCAGGCATGATTGAAGCCTCCTGAGTCAGATGGATCAATAAGAGGTTGGAAATGCAAATGAGAGTTCAATATGTAGATAAGCAGTCCCACTTGATTATTAAGTACAGATTCAAATTAGTAATCCCACAGGCAGCTGGAGGTTATAACACTAGAGAAGATTTTAAGCATTTTCTAGTGTTTGGCCTACAGTTGAGTGTGTGAACATCTGTGTAGAGATAACAGAATATACACATCAATCTTTTGATGGGTTACTGAAATATCACTCCCACCTGGCTGTCATATAATTGATTTATCATCATCACAATAACAATACAACAAACATAGAACACAAACTACTATGGAATATAGAGTAATATACACTCGATAAAGCAGTGTTCAAGAAAATAAATAGTGTGGAAAATAAGAGAATTGGCTTCTAACAACCGCTAATTCAGTTATTGTGGCTTTGTTGCTTCTTTAAGGAAGGAGATCAGATCTGCACGGGATGAAGAGCACAGAGAAAATTGATGCATACATGTTTATTAGATGTAATAAATCTCTATTCATAAGAATATTTCAGAGGTACAATAGAAAGTTAGTTGTCCAAGCTTCACTTATTACAATTATTTGAACTGGCATGAATCAGCCTTCGGCCACATTGCTTGCATGTGTGGTCACAAAATTGTCAACCAAATACTTCATAAAACCACACCCCTATTTTCCCCTTTATAGACAGTGAGTCCATTGAGTAAATGCGTTATTCATATTTTTGTACACAGCCATCTGAAATGGGGCAGTTCTGCTACGGGGGGGGGGGGGGGGGGGGATCCTATAATGTACTTGGAACAGAGCAACAATACGTTGAGCAACAAATTGATGGACAAACACCCACCACAGTTGTTACAACCGGACTAGCGAATTGCTTGTGTGTGGTGTGTGTGTGTGTGTGTGCGTGTGTACATTTAGTGTCTGCCTGTCTATTCACTCTAATATATATTTATATATATATTTTTTTCACATTCCTAATTAATTATTACAATTGTTGGAACTAGCACGCAAATAGGCCTTCGGCTGCATTGCTTGCTAGGCCGGTCACAAAATTATCTTAGGGGAGGACATGTCTTATGGGAGTACATTATTCTGGTAGGACATGTTTTAATGGTGGACAAATCTTATCGAAGGACATGTCCTTCAGTATGACATGTCATACGGAGTATATGTCTTATGGAAGGTCATGCTTTGTTTGAAAACATGTCTTATGGGAGGACATGTCTTCAGGTTGGCACATTTTGCAGGATAATGTGTTTTACTGGAAGATGTCTAACAAGAGAACAGGTCTTACTTGAGGGCATGTCTTATGAGAGGACATGTATAATAGCAGGACATATCTTACAGGAACACATGTCTTACAAGAATGCACATCTTACAGAAGGATAGGTCTTACTGGACAGTATGTTATATAGGAGGGCATGTCTTACATAAGGGCATGTGTTGCAGGAGGATTGTGTTAGAGGAGAACATGCATTCTTCACCTTTACATGCATCTGTAACCTTGGTTGTTTGTTAGTGTGTGTGTGTGTGTGTGTGTGTGTGTGCGTGCGTGTGTGTGTGTGTGTGTGTGTGTGTGTGTGTATGTGTGTGTGTGTGTGTGCGTGCATGATGTTAATGATAGAAATTAATGTCATCATATGATTTGGTTAATTGAATTCTTATTATTGCATCTCTTTATGTGTCTAGGGTTTTGTCGTTCTTCCTGTATCTCCAGGTTTCTGTTGAGTGTCTGCCTAGCAGACTTATTTTGTAGCTGAAACTGGTGTTTATCTGGAGTCTTGTTCTACAGTCCCAGTGTATTCCTGGTACTCATGTCTTCAAGTTGTGATTGGCTCTCTTTTGGTGTCTCATGGCTTAGTCTGTGTGCACGGCTTTTCTAAATTGCTTGAAGACGCTATGAATGTTCTTCTGACATTTCACCTGCCCTTACTGTTATGATCTCTTGACCTAATACTTTTTCTTCCTAGTGATGATGTCTTTCAATTAGGCAATCAGGAGTAATTAAATGTGCACTTCAACTTTTACACCTACTCAATAGATGAGAGTTTTGCTTACACAATCAGTCTGCTTTCACAATTGGTTTTCTTTATTTTTTTAAAACAATTTTAGTTGCATGTGTATCTTTGAAGTATCTTAGTTGTTTACAGCATTCTAAAATAAGTTTGGTGGCTGGGGGGGGGTTAATTTAATCTGTACTATTCAATCGTTATGGGTGTAATTTGCCCCTTGAATATATTGTTGGTGTTCTTTTGTTTTGTTTAGGTTTTTTTTAATTATTTTTATTATTTTTTTTAATGGAGGAAGCAGTAAAGGTGTGTGGTATATTGTACATAATTATTGTTGTTTCAGGAAATGTTATTAGGTTGTTTCGTTTTTTTTTTTACCATTCCATTTTTTTATATTGCCTTTTTACGTAAATTGGTTTTGTATATGTATTTGCATGTTTTTCTTCCTATTTTTCTGTATGTAATCTTTATTAGGTTTTATTATGTCAAACTTTTCTTTAATTATATTGTGCATGCACCAGCTTTAAAATTGTAGTTGGAATGAGCCAGACAATGACGATGGGAGGTCCAGCTGTTACCACACATTACTAAGATTGGTTTGAAATTTTTGCTAGAATAATTTTCTTATTAATACTACGTCTGTAGCTCTTAAGAAGAAAGCTCTTATGGCACACGATTTTGGCTTTCTTCAACACTGTTCTCCCTTCGAAATCTTTGATAGCCCTTAATTTTTGTTGTTCAGGAAAAGTGATGGGTGGAGGGGGGGGGGGGGGGGGGGGGGGGAGCAGAGAATTTCGTATTTCCAGTTGCTCCCCCAAAGTAGCTGGTTTCTTTTTGTGGATATTTAAAAAAATTTTTTTTATTATTATTTTGGCCACAGTCAAAATTGTCTGGAGTGAATGTTTTATCTGAAATTTGGTGCTTGTGTTTTTTTTTTCAGCAATAGGCATTCATGGAACAATATATATGAATTCTTCACACTCTATTCTCCCTTTGAAATTGATGATAGGTTTGTTCTTTTTTCTCAACAGGATGTGCAATGTTAAAATGCATTAACGTCTATTTGGAATAGTACCGTGTAAATGCCTATGAATTATCTTTGATTAAAAAAATGGTGGCCCCAAAAGAGCTTTTTTTGGGGGTTTCTTTTAGTTCCTCCACTTAAACAATGACATCTGGACAAATGGGACCTATCCCAGGTTATTTTCCTTTACTTGAAGATCATATATGCCAATTTTCAACCAAATCCTTTCAGGCATTTGGCAGATTATGTACACACACACATATATATTTTTTCCCCACAAGCATTGACATCCAAATAGAGTAGTATATAATTAGGGGTGGAGAGAAGAACGCTCACTGTAACTTCAGTTAACCAAAATTTTCAGTAGGTATCTGGAAAAGGATCCACTACTTAATGTGGGTAGGCAAAGGGGCTACTGCTGCTGTGGTTAGGTAAAGAAGTCACTACTTACTGGGATTAGGTAAAGGGTCCACTACTATTTGTGGTTTTGTAAAGATCAACTATATATATATATTCTGTTTAGGTAAAGGGTCCATCACTCTCTGTGGGTAACCCATGGCCTCCTATTGCTATGAAATGCTTGCACAGCATGGAATGACCTGTGACTACAGTGCACAGTAGTCAATACTCATGCCACCAAACACTATATCAAAGCAAAATTGAACGGAGCAGCTTACCTGCTCTTTCCTTCTGCTTCTTCAGTCCAGCAAACACCATCTTGGTTCCAGGAATGTACTTCTTGGGAGCCTCCAAGTATATCCACAGAGTGTCTTCTCCCCATGTGATGCCTTTGTTCCTGTTAGCCTCAGTGTAGGAGAAGCCCACAGCCTGGCCTGTCTTACGCCCAAACAAGCCACACAAGTTGGGGCCAGTTTTGTGCTTTCCTCCCTGCAATAGGGAATGAGAGGGGTAATTATGGCCCAACCAATTTATTACTTCCTTCACATTTCTCTGCTAAGCAGCGCCAGTACAAGCTCAGGAAGTCATTGCTTTTGATCAATCATAAAGCATTGACCAATCATAGAGCATCGACCAATCACAGAGCATCGACCAATCACAGAGCATTGACCAATCACAGAGCATTGAACAATCATAGAGCATTGACCAATCATAGAGCATTGATCAATCATAGAGCATTGATCAATCATAGAACATTGACCAATCACAGAGCATTGACCAATCACAGAGCATTGAACAATCATAGAGCATTGACCAATCATAGCGCATTGACCAATCATAGCGCATTGATCAATCATAGAGCATCAACCAATCATAGAGCATTGACCAATCATAGCGCATTGACCAATCATAGTGCATTGATCAATTATAGAGCATTGACCAATCATAGAGCATTGATCAATCATAAAGCATTGATGTAGTGGACTTTTCACTGATCTCTATTGTCCCTGCAACAAGGAACAACTTGTTCCTTCTTTTGTCATCTCGCCATTTAGCTTTGTCCACAGGACAGTGAGAACCAGTGTGGGTGACATGTTCTATTTCTCTGACTACATATTGTGAATTGGTGTGAGTGTCACAGCCAATGCACCAAAGTCCTTAGAATATATATTGCAGTATGACTCCAAGTGTGTGTGTGTGTGTGTGTGTGTGTGCGCGCGCGCGCGCGCGTGTGTGTGTGTGTGTGTGTGTGTGTGTGTGTGTGTGTGTGTGCGCGCGTGCAGCAATAAACTTTCATTCAATCAAGCATTAACAGTATATGACTATCTTCCTTCACCAACAGATGACCCACTGCCTACCACTGGGAGGCCCTACCAGAAGGTGCCCACGGAGAGGCCCTTACATCATGCACATTGCACCAGGAAGTAGTACAGGATGTTGAACTCACAGAGAAGCCATCCTCTTCACTCACTTCCCAACTCTCACCACAATTGCATGCACAAGACAAGATGATGGCTTCCTAATAAAGGTCTGCCCACACTGTGTCAACATTTTATTGGAACTAACTCTAATTAATCTCCACTCTACCTGAGTTCGAATCAATGCAGGTTGGTTTTGTCTACACGAGAAAGATAAAATTGTTGTTGTCCTTCCTTGCTGACCAGCTGTTTACAGATGCTAGCAAACATTTTTGAAACATTTGTTGCACAGAAGAAAGAGGAGAGAGCTGAGGGAAAGGCACTGCCTATGAGGGTTGCCTTTAGGTTGTTACTGTAGGAACTTCAAGAAGTTAAGAAGCAAGAGTTGTACAGATATTTTTTCACTTAGTTAGCTTATGATATTTAATTTTATCCCAAATTTTATCTGAAGAAGTGGATAGCCTGTTGCTTCACCACAGACTGCTGCCTCACCACAGACTGATACTATATCTTCACGGTGGTGGTGACGGTGGTGGTGGTGGTGACGGTGGTGGTGGTGGTGACGGTGGTGGTGACGGTGACGGTGACGGTGGTGGTGACGGTGGTGGTAGTGGTGACGGTGGTGGTGACGGTGGTGGTGACGGTGGTGACTTCAAGCCTAACAATAGCTGCTACTCAGCTTTCAAATTTTGTTCAGTAAAACCACCCCCCCAAAAAACTTCTTTTAAAAAATTAATTCCATAGCTCCAAGTGCCAATCCAAATGTTATATCTCTAGCATGGGTTTAAACACTTTAATATATCACTAGATTCTGTTGAAGCCACCGACCAGCAGTGTAGAAATGTAGTAGTCATACTATGACAGACTACTCCCAAGTGGATTAGAACTAGGTGGCACACAAGTCAAGGAACACTTGGATGGAATAGTGGGGGGGGGGGGGGGGGGGGGGTGACATCATCAGTTATGCTCAAGAACAGATTTTTAACTTATTATTTGCTTATAGAAAACCCAAATATCATAAATTTTACCACAACTTTAGCCTCATCTTAAGTGTTCTAAACAATTATCTTGCCTGGTCCAAAACACTATGCCTTAAGAAATATTATAGCAACCATTTTCCACAGGTTTTAGTGTGGGACCGATCTTGATAAATTCAAATTCAGTGTGGACGAAACTAATTCAAATATATTGAGATCAAATTCGAATTTAGTGTGCAGTGGCGACAGGACTTCATTCTATCCTAGAAAAAGGTACTTACACATTTTCATTCCTGAAATCACAATACAAATAATAGTAATAGTGTGAAGTTTTACGAAGCATTTTCCTCCCCCAACTCAGCACCCTCCACCTCCAGTATGTGAACAGAAGCTTTCCTCTTGATGCTCAACTAAATTAATCCTGCGAAGGGGAATAATGGCACCACACAGGATTGAGCACAGGATTGATCGTGCTGTTAATGCACTGCACTGACTGGACATTCTATGATGGTGCCAACAAGTGTACATGTCTACCACATGTGACAGTATGCATCATCAGTAAATATCAAGAATCCAACATGCATTTTAGGCACAGATATCTTGATAACTTCAAAGGTGTGAATAATACTACAGAATAATTTCCTCTCGCACACTTCCAGAATAAATATTCAGTTCATTGTAGGACATGTCATACCTTTTCCGTGGTATGGCATTGGGCACAGCGCTGTTTGAAAATCTTGGCTCCAAGTTTAGGATCACCTGTTGGCTTGTCCCCCATCTACAAAGGAATGATCATTTGACAATAAGCCTGTCATGACTACCACTGCAACTACTACAGCTGGGTGGGCACTGATAGTGCAGACAACAAACACAGCGACAAGTTTATACTGGAATAGTCATGTGGTAAGAGAGTGAGAAAGCAGGGGGAGGCAGGCAAGAGACCTACTTAATCTATGAACACCCAGCACACCATGAATCATGAAGAAGTATGAGTCAAGGCTAGGCAGTTATTCCCTCACATTCCATTAAAGTTACCTTAATCTATATCAGCTCTCTCTGACAGAGTCAATGATATTCAACAATAAAAACAGACATGCTTGAACTTATTCAAAATATAGGCAGAACAAAGCTTCACAAAGTTGTAAGAACACACACACACTAGCACACACAGGAATCCCTTCAAGGTTGAACATACGCTACTGTACTCTACCATAGAAACTGTGCAATAGAGGGGCTGATTCCCCTTCTTACTCCAGATCCCAGTAATATTACCTTTTTACATCCGGCACTAACAAATAAATGCTTGGTATTAAGCTCCAAATGAGAAAAAAAGTTTAACACCTAACAAGCTGGTAGTCAAGCTTTAGGGATTTATCGTTTTGGAGGGCACTGAGTACTATTCCAAGCAACCACAGAACACCTACCTCTCACGCTTAACGGAGCAACCAATTCAATAGGTAGGAAGAACAGTTGAAAGCAGAAACCTCGTATTAAACGCGGGAGTGGTTTAACTGTCAGCAACTAAAAACACCGGATGGTACAAGGTAAGGTCAAAGTTTCAGGCGTGCAGCCGTGCGCAACTGTGACCTTAGTGGGTGGAGCTAATCTTTCTCCCAGGGATCCCCCCCCACTGGTAAAGTTTAATATTCATACAACCACACAGTACCGCAAGCATATTCTCACTAGCCAGACCCTTTACCCTCTAAACCGCCAGACGTCCAAATTCTGGACTCCAGAACAATACGTTTCATGGTTGTATTATTACCCTCGGTACTCCAGGGGCTTACAGGGTCTTAAAGTTACTTTGTTGTTGGTGGTGTTGTTCTTTTATCTTGTGACACTAGCTCAGATTTTCCAGTGCTAAGGTCCCAATTCAATCCCTAGTCTCCAGTCTTGTTTTTTTTTTGTTTTTTTTTTTTCCTTTCCCCCTTTTTTCCCCTTCTTCTTGTGACACTTCCTCAGATACCACAATATGGGAGATTTGAAAATATGAGAAATGCAAATATGCAGAGTGGAAATTTAAAAAAAAATTTTTTTTGGTTGGAAAAAAAAAATTATTTTTCTTCTTTTTAAAGTGTTTCACTAGCTTTGCATCAGCTCCTCAAAGTTTTAACTTAAAGCTTCCTGATCTAGTGCAACTCAATCAATAATAACTTTATTTTTTCAGGTTTCCCTGGACTTTCCTGTTCTTTTGTATGCTGAAGCTATTAATATTATTTCTTCTTTTTTTTTTTTTTTTTTTTTTTTTTTTTGGAAGTTAAGACAAGGATAAACCCCTCAGGGTACACCTATGAGATAGATCAGAGATGAATGAATTCCTTGCCTTGTTGCCATTGGGTAGAAAAAAATTATTCTTCACTAATAATTATTTTCCCCATTGAAGGTGGCAAAGATGAAATGGTTGAAGAATATGAAATCCTCAAATAAGTTCAAATAAATATCTAGTTAATAGCATAAATAGAAAAGTAAGATAAAGTGTGTGTGCTTGCAGCAGAATTACCTAAAAAGAAATTCCAGAGGGTTTTGATGAACTGCTAAGTTGGCTTGACAGTAGAATGATCAGGTTTCCTGTAAGTGTGTGTGGCCGAGTGGCAGCTTTGAAGTGGGAAATGGTCACCTTAGAGCTGAAAAATGATTCACCTCTATGAGATGGGCGGGTATGATGTCTGAGAGGAAGATTTAGAAATGTCCCCAGCGCAGCATGTCTATCAGTCTATGCGTTCCCCGGGAAGGCGTGGCGACTCACCACTCAATGGTGAAAACACAACATAATAATTTTGCCGCCGAAGTGAACTGCGGAGTGTGGACCACAGATCAAACTGGTTTTTAGTGCCTTCTCTTTGGAGTAAGCACGCTTTTGCAGCATGGCTACTGGAGGACGACCTTGCAACGGCAATATCATATTGGCTACTGATTCCTATAAGGTAGGCAAACTGAAAAGGGAGGTGGGGGGAAAAGAGTATTGCTCATAGGTTCTGAGAGAGGAGTAAGCTCTCTGTTATATTTTTTATCCGATAAATAAGGTCAAATTGGTGCTCACTTCCAAAGTGGATACTATTGTAGTGTGTATACTGTGGGTAGCATTGATATCATCCCGGGGTAATTGTATAAATACTATTGATGTGTAAATATTTTTATAGGACAAAGACCAAAATGGCATAAATTACTTGTCCAGAACTAATTAAATCAAGCTGTAGAGATCAACTTCTGTTAGAGCATAGTACTAGGAAAAAAATACTGCAGCAGAAAAAAAAATTTTTTAATGATAGTTTATGTTAAAGGAATGAAATTGTTTAGCAGTTATGGCTCCAAAGAGATCTGTGTTGTATATTAGTTATGGCAACGTGCAAACGTATTTACACTTCATTGTTCACAGATCAGTCACCATCACCAGTATCCTCCCGGGATTGAGAAGGTGTTTTCCTACTTTGAGTGTCGTGGAGGAAAATACACGGAGACTGTGTTCTTTGGACTGCAATATATAATAAAGGTCAGAACATCACAATGAATTCTTGATCAATATTTTGCTCCTCATTCTCTACTAAAAAGCTGCCCCCTATATTCCCTCAAACATCTGTTCTCCTTCCCTTTGGTTCTAGTGTGTTATCATGCATTTGAATAGATGGTGGGTTCTTCTGTATATGGTCTCTGTTGCTGTTGGATGGCTGTATCTAGTCTGACTGCAGATCTTGTTACAGTTATCATAAAAAATTTAGAAATCCTGTATTCTCTTGCAAAAAGACAACAAACTAAACAAAATCAGCAGGACAGCAGTTGGCAATGCTAATAATGGCAGTGTGGTTACTTGCCTCAAACATAAGTGATGTTCTTGTTCTGTGTGTCCTGCTGTAGAGATGGCTTGCTGGTGTGGTGGTGACCAAAGAGAAGATAGATGAAGCTGCAGCAATATATGATCTTCATTTAATGCCTGGAGTGTTCAACTATGAAGGTATATGTAATATTTCACCATCTACATGTGTTGGCTGTGGCATTCTTCCATAACTATAGATGGGATGCTATCATTTCCCTCAGTTTCATACACGCAAAACCACACAAATGTATGATTTAAAAAGGAAGAATTTATGTGAGTGTTAATTACCAGAATTTTATTATTCAGTTTTTCCATGTTCCATTGCTGCACTTGTGAATACAGTATAGTGAGTGGGTGAGTGAGGGAGGGAGGGAGGGAGGAAGTTAATGAGTGAGTGAGTGAGTGAGTGAGTGAGTGAGTGAGTGAGTGAGTGAGTGAGTGAGTGAGTGAGTGAGTGAGTGAGTGAGTGAGTGAGTGAGTGAGTGAGTGAGTGAGTGAGTGAGTGAGTGAGTGAGTGTCACTCAAATGGACGATGTTGAGCCCTGGTGTCTGTTTTCATGGGAAGATATTGATATTGCATTAAGATGACCACAAGCTGAGCTGCATCCTGCCTCTGCCAGTCACCCCTGACCTTGACCTGCTGTGTGGTTTTTGTTGTTGCAAATCAGAGGACCACTGACACACTCACTCACTGCATGAAACAACTCTCTCTCTCTTTCTCCCTCTCTCTCTTTCTCC
>OZ017784.1:10463078-10518733 GCA_963969325.1 Lycopodina hypogea | reverse complement strand
TGTGAATCAATACAAGCAAAGACATCATTATTATCATCTTAATTTTTGATAAATAAATGAAGAATGAATAAAAAAAATATATTGAATTTATTTTTATTTTTTTATTTTTTATCAATACTAATTTCGAGTTTTGATAAACTAAGTGAGAGTAACTTAGTCAATTCGCACCTGCCAACCTCAGACTTCCAGGAGATTCCCACTCTCTCCTGGAGTGTGAGTACCCACATATCTTCTCTTGTCCCCTTATTTCTCATTGACAATGCCTAGAAACCCTTTGCCTGGTTCAAATGGAATAATCTGTATTTTGAGACCCTTTTTTCCTACCCACTCTAAAAAGAAGAAGAAGCTGGTACATGTATTTCACTATCCAATAACCAAAATAATTTATTTCTATGAAAATTTCAGCTTTTACATTCACCTCTTAGCAATATTACTGTCTGGAGTGGGATAATGTCAATATGGGAATATTACACCACAAAACAATACTAAAATACTAACCTATATTTTTAATCCAAACCACAAACAGAGCCTGCAATTGGAGGCTTCAAGCAACAGATCAGTGGTCAGTTTGCTCTAAGTGCAGCTGGTCACCATGGTTGGGGGTGTGGAGGTTTATATTTAGAGATAGAATTTTATACACCAGTACAGGGGGTTATAGGATAAATGTATGACTTCAAAACTTAATATCTTCCAGAGGTGATCTTTTTATGTTACTAGTAAAAAAAAAATTTTTTTAATTTTTTAAAAATAATATTAGTTAAAATAAATGAAGCTTTGGGGTTAGCAGCACCAGCTGCTTTTAAACATACACCTTCTACAAAAATACATACTAGCAGAAAACCTGTTCTATGGGGTGGTATTTAGTTGCTCACCTGCAGTAACATACATGTTTAGTTTGTTATATGTAACATGTAGGGACTGTTGACACTAAACAATTAATCAAACAAACATGATACAATTAATAAACATGCCAAATTTCAGTTATAGTTTTAAGTGTATCATGCCACCAAACCACACCCACCAATAAAACCACACCCATCGACATCTAATCTGAATGAAACTTTTGGGAGGACATGCAGTGAGGTGCCTTAATTAATTCCTGGAAGTTTCATGAATGGGAGGAGTTAGAGTCCAAACAGACAGACACACACACAAAAAAAATAGTAAATTGTAGTAAGATGTAGGTGTGTGTTCATATATGTAGATCCATATATATATATATATATATATATATATATATATATATATATATATATATATACACATCTATATATAATATATAGGAAAAAAAATAATTTTTGAAGAAATTAATTCATTTTTTTAAAAAATCACAAAATGTGCTCCACTTACAAATAATATTGTGCCAGTGTAATTAAACTATAACCTCTATGAAATCCACGTGTCTGATTACCTGCAGCCAATTTTTCTGATAACACAGTATACTACCAGGCTAATGACATAGAGAATAGGTAGAGTGGTGCTAATAAGGACAATGATATAACTGAAATGAGAAAAACTTATAGACTTAATGGTAGTCGTTAGTTGTAAAGAAAAATTTGTGTACAGAATTGCCGAGAGCATGATGAATATAAAACTTATATATGTGTGTTGACTCAACTTGAATGGTCTGAAAATAATGATCAATGCAGCAACAATGATAAGATATATGGAAGCATAAATAAAGAACATAGGTGTGTAGGAGAATCCTGAAATTGTCATGAGAATAACACGAATCAAAAGAAAGAGAGAAGCGAACCACCTGCAGTCCAGAGTGCCGGGCTCTGTGCCATCCTTGAAATAACCTTGGAAGGAGTCCATGAACGTATGAAGGATGTACCAGCGACAAGGAACAACATTGAGACATTTTTGGAACAATCGAAAAGGATATAATAAAATTGACAGCATGGGAAGTATAACAAAAATTAACAGCACAAGAATCGCCAAAATCCCATAAGGTCGGTGAAGTTCTCCAAAATATGGAATACTTCCATCATAATACAACCTGTAGTGAAATTTGATTTCTTTTGCAGCAAGTTGGTGCACTTGTACTGGGACAAGCAGATCAAAGCAAGCACTAAGCAACTTTGCATAAGAAAGAACATAGAAAGTTGACAAGGTATGCACCACAGAGGTTCTAATGTTCAATTTTTTGCGAACAAGATTGAAAAATCTGTGCAGTGGATTCCAGACAGCAACCATTGGTTTGAAATTGAGATCATATAGGTATATCATGAAGTATGTCAGAACAATAAACAACAATGGGTAAACTCCTATAGCCAAATCTATGATCAATAAATCAAGCCTACTGATTTCCAGACAAATATTATAATTGAAGAAGCGAAACATATCAAGATTCCAGATGCTGTAGAAAGAACCAATGAGTTTAACAGCAGCAAAATATTGATTATTATATTTCTTAGTTGAAAGGTAGATGTATCGTGCTAGTACAGGATCAGTAATTGCTTGGCTGAATATAACCAGTCCATGCAGATATGAAGACATAGCGTTAATTTGAAAAACCAATACAAGTAAACAAAATACTGTCAGAGGAAGAAATACATAGAGTATAAGTTTCCACCATCCAGACTTGCCATTTGGACACTGAACACAGACTAGATCGAATGAGTAGGCCAGTTGGTACATGTGTGGACAGCAGTTGCCACATATGCTCCCAGATCTATTATATTCTTCCACACACATTCTTTGATTCAACTTGGAAACATTTTGAGGAAGTGGATGATAATCATTTAGATGTTTACAGTTAAGCATACAAGAACCAATTTCAATCTCATCATCTTCTTTGTTGTATGTAGCACAGAAGCAGTCTAAAATGTAGACTTGTCCAATGTCATTACAGCGAAGAACACCATTGGGTACTTGTTCACATACAGGCTGTCCATTGTCATCGAAGTTGTAGCAAATAGTTTCAGGATCAGAATAATTTCCACTTGGACAGAATAGGGACAATCTGGTGCACTCCACATTGTTATTGGAGAGCTGTTTGTCACACTCATTCTCATCAGACTGAGTGTTGTTCTGTGCTACACTGCAAGCCTGCACTTCCAGATATAGGAGAGATAGAAAACTTATTATCTTGTGAAAGCTACTTGTCCTCATACTTATTGCAGTACATGAAAGTTGTTAGTAAGGACTCTGACAGTGCTTTTATAGAGGAATTCACAGCAGCACTTAGTCAATAAGCATTTTCTTTAAATTTATATTTTCTGAACCACTAAGTAAACTTATAGATAACTCAAGATCTAATCTAAACAGTTTCAGTTACTTTGTTTTGAATACACATCTTACACTAATAGAGCTAATGGTTTTTGTGTGTGTGTGTGTGTGTGTGTGTGTGTGTTTGTGCATGCGTTCGTGCGTGCATTCGTGCATGCGTGTGTGATAACCTGCCTAATGGCTGTAAGGTTTTTGTTGAAAATTGGCAGATGATATTCAGGTAATAGAAAGTAACCTGGACTATGTCCCATTTATCCATACCCCATTGTTCAAGTGGAGTAATTAAAAGAAGCCTGAAAAAGGCTCTTCCTCATCCGCCATTTTATCTTCATTGAAGGGAAGGCATAGGCGTTTGCATGCTACCATTTCAAACAGGCTTTAATGCATTTTAACATTACCTGCCAGGTTAACAAGGAAAAAAACCTACCAGCAGTTCCAAAGGGAGAATAAAATTTGTTGAACTCAGAAATAGTGGACCATGAAATCCAATTGCTGCCAGAGACTGCTGCATTGGGAGAGCAGCTAAAGGTACAGAATTCTGGCACCCATTTTCATCCCCCCCTCCATTCAAACTTCCACTCACCACAATCCTGTACAACCAAATTAAGTTCCTGTACAACCCAAATAATGGCTATTAAAGATTTCACTGGAAGAAGTGTTAGAAGAAGCAAAAAATAGTGTGCCAAAAGAATTTATTGCTAAAAGAGCCACAGACGTAGTATTAATATAAAAATTAATCCTGCAAAGATTTCAAACCAATCTTAGTAATGTGTGGTAACAGCTGGACCTCCCATCGTCATTGTCTGGCTCATTCCAACTACAATTTTAAAGCTGGTGCATTTCAACCATAGTTCAGGAGATATGTTTGTCAAGCATGCATCAAGCTGATTGATTTATCCAAAAAAAAAAAAAAAAAAAAAAAAAAAAGGCAACCAAGCAGACCACAAAAAAAGAACCCTACATACTCAAGAAGAACATTTCAAACAATAAATCCTTGGAAAGAAAGTCTCAGAGCCAAAAAAATGTTATTAGAGAAAAAACAAGCAAACACACCAGCTGCCTAAACTCACAGCAGCTTAAATGGTTGCAGCTTCTACACACACCTGCAAGACATGCCCACCTGCTGCACATGTCATCCCATAACAGATATTCTCATGAAAGACATGAACACCACTACCACGTGTTCCAGAAATACATGTCCATCTGCTTATATAAAAGGTGTCCTCCTGTAATACAAATCATCCTGTAAGATATACCCTCCTGTAAAACACATACTCCAGTAGGACATTTAGAACTGCAAGACATGCCCTCCTGTAATACATACCCTCAAGTAAAACAGGACCTCCAGTAAGACATGTCTTTCAGTAAAACACAACATATTGTAAGATATGCCATCCTGAAGACATGCACTCCACCAATACACGAACACCCACAAGACATTTACTCTTTTAAAGCATGACCTCCCTGAGGACATATGCTCTCATAAAACATGTCATCCTGAAAGACATGTACTCCATAAAAAAATCCTCCCGTAGGACATGACGTTAAGATGATTTTGTTATCGTTTTGCTTCTACCACTAATATTATTCATAGGATCAACTGAACAAGATGTTGCAAATATTGTAAAGAGTTGGAGTCACTGTCATAGTGCAGATCCTGGATCAATGAAGTACATTCAAGGAAGCAAAGTGATTCAATGATATGGTTCTTAATTATCATGATCATAAATTCCTGCTTAGACATCTATGCATCTTATCCATAAAATTAAATCTCTACCTTCAATTCAGCTATGATCTATCCTTCAGCTTTTCTTGTAACTCATCAATAGCTATAAGTGATCTGGGGGTGTCTATGATGACAATGCAAAAGGTCCCCATCAGTTGTAACAGGGATAAGTTGTGGCATGACAGACTTTTTCCTTTATGGAAAATTTGTTCTTGCATATTTATTTTTACCATTTAGGCCCCAAAAATGTCTGGGAAGTAATTTCTCTTCTCCATCAATAGAGAAAGAAGATTGCATCCAAGCTCTTCAAAAGATTATATTTATATGAGAGTAAATAAATGAATAGATACACAAACTCACCAACTTAGGATATGTCCTCAATATATTCCACCAAAAAGCCACAGTTCACGTATTATCATTCCCAACATTTAAAAAAAAAATTTTAAACTGAGTCCAGGATCGGTTTTTTGGCAGGGTTGTCTTATTTTGGCAGAAAAAAATGGACCACCTGGTACAAAATTTTTCTTGACCATGCTTTCTCTTCTTTCACTTCCTTATTCTTTTATTTTCTTTTCATTCCTTTCTCTTCCCCCCCCCCTCCATATATTTACTGGTTTTCAACCTTTTGATTTTTTTTTCTTTCTTTTCACTTCTTTATTCTTTTATTTTCTTTTCATTCCTTTCTCCTCCCCCCCCTCCCCCTCCCCCTCACCCTATTTTTTCACCTTGACCTTAAATTTTCTCCATCACCCCCCTCCCCCCCCCCTTTTTTTCTTTTACTTACCTTTTCTTTCTCCCAGGCCTCTGACCCAAGTATCAATATGGGTGGATTTGATTTGGTAAAATAGAACTTAGGTATATTCATATCTATATATATGAAAAGGTATGTGTGTGGGCTCAATGGACAGCCTAATTGCTGAATGGAAGTAGTGATAAAAAGTAGTGATCTGAGCTCTGTCCATTTGGTAACACTGGTCTTGAGTCATGAATTTTTCAATAAAACATCTGTGAATGAAGAAGCTTGAATTATATTTGATTGGGTACTCTCTACTCAGTGTGTTTATTCCTATTCAAACGTCTTCCTGTGGGTTTGTGAGGCTAAAAGTGCCATAAATCCTACATGACAACTCGCTTGGTCACACTTGCCACACCACTTTGCTACCAAACTACTATACCAATTATAACGTGATTTTTAGGATATACACATCATATACAGTGATAGTCTCGGTCCCAGATCCTCTATAATAAAAAATAATAAAGTGGGTCTGGTGACTTGCCTGTGCATTCCGTGTTCCTTAGGCATCTGTGGAATGCAACCATAAAAGCCACATTCATTCATATGGTTAACCAGAACTACATATTCATGAAGTCTTACGTTTTGCGCGTAAATATATAGCACCAGGTATTGGGGATGGTGTCAGAAACATTCGGTCACTTCGAAAAATTTTACAATCTTGGCGGTAGGTGTGGTTGTTTTAAAACCTCATTATAAAATGACTTTGGTCTGTGCTGGAATGTGGGCACAAGAACACGGAATACACAGGCAAGTCACCAGACCTACTTTTAAAAAAAAAATTATTATTAAGGGGTCTGGGACAGAGACTAATACAGTGAATGGTTTTACCCACCAAAAAAGAAATTGAGTCACCTGTCTACATCTCTTCCTGCAATGGAATCTACTTATGGTTCTATGGATTGTCCAATTTATGGACCTAGAGACCTAGAAGCATGCAAACACAACTTAAATCCAGTAGGGAAATGGGTTGGGTCACACTAAGCCACCACACTTATTCCTCTGGGCATGATATTATATCCTGGGCAACACCAGGTATATGCTACTAGTTCATGTGTGGTGTGTGCCAGCAAATAGATAAAAGCAGATAACTCAAACTTTTGTAACTACATGCAAACACACACATGAACACCACACACCCACCCACTCCCCCCTACACACACATGCTCACAAACACATGCATGCTCACACACACATGCACACCATACACCCACCCACTCCCCCCTACACACACTCACAAACACATGCATGCTCACACACACATGCACACCATACATCCACCCACTCCCCCCTACACACACTCACAAACACATGCATGCTCACACACACATGCACACCATACACCCACCCACTCCCCCCTACACACACTCACAAACACATGCATGCTCACACACACATGCACACCATACATCCACCCACTCCCCCCCCTACACACACTCACAAACACATGCACACAGTATCACTAATTTTTTGGCCTTTTAAAATAGCTAGCTAGAACAGGAACAGAATTCTCAACACACACCTCTCACTTTTTTGAAATGAATAAAAATAAATAAATATATATTCAACTAATATCACTATCTACAAATAATGATCCACTAGGTCTCAAGATAACAAATAATTGAAGGAAAAAAATGGTGTGGAAAGTTCATATAATCTCTTGCTAGCCCAGGAGGATATGGCTGAAATGTCTTTTTTAAAAACACGAAAGAGGTAAAAATAAAATGCTAGTGGTTAATACATAAATTGTTTTGGCACTTTTGTCTCATGAATCAATATTTCTCTACAAGATGGCAGAGAGCAGATATTGCAGCAGAGCTATCCAGTGGCTGAGGAAGTTCAGGTGGGCCCATTTCTGCAAAGTATGGAGCATGGAGAAGCCCTACAGGAACAAACACGCAACAACAACAAACATTAATATTATAAAATATTAATATAATAAAAATTAATGAGAAAAGGTGACTGAACTAATGCACCTTCAGCAATATGGTCCATTTAAGAGCCTGAGGTATTCTAAAGACTGTGCATACAAGCACACATGGTGTTGTGGATCCACACCACTGCTCTGAAGCACACCACCTTGGCTCTCTGCGCCCACCTGGGTGTGGTGGGCAACATGTCCAGATGTGCCTTGTGGTGAGCCAAGGGTGCGCAGCTGAATATCCATCCAGCAAGAAATATTGAAATAATATTTTAGAGCTGTAAACTTGGTAGTTAACCGGATAATGTGTCACCTCATATGTGATTTCTGTCTTATTGGAGAATAACAACAGTAACGAGGATCTACTAGCATTTCAGATTCAGAAGAAAACCTTGACAATTTAACTTTCCAAGTCACACAGAGAATAAATACAACATGGCATTGCCCCATCCTCAATACATACAACAGGTAGACTGTCTGGCTTGCTCACTTTGTCACCATTTCAACAAAGTTAGCAAAACTTGTTTGTCTTGCACCTACCTGCTTGTGTAGGGAGTATGACAATGTGGACTATTTCATGGAACATGCAGCATAATGCCTTGGGGGCATTAAGAACTGACTGCAGAAGATCCCTCTGTATTTGGTACGGCCAACAGGTAAGGCAGTCACCAACTCGTCTACACTACGCATGTATATACCCAACAATCATTGTTGCTGCCCTATTCCAGGTAAGGCAAGTCTACGCTACAGCACATACTATTGCACCTGTTCCTGAACTATCAAGGGACCAATTCAATTTTTTTTCTTTTCATTCCTTATTGATTTTATAATTAGAATAGTTGGTTTATGTGTATAATCAAGCTATATGTATATATATTAAATTATCCAAGTCTATGATACAAGGCTTTCCATTCTTAAATATTCTCATCACTTGTAAAAGGTGTAGTGGCCATCCTTGTCCTCCACTATCACTTGGAAAACACACTAACCTCCAGTTGTAGCTCCATTTCTTCAGGAGATTGAGAGCCAAACATGAGCCCCAGGTAGGCCAGGTGGAACATGGCCAGAACTGTGAACCCAATGTTGATCACGAACACCCACGCTGTGCTCTAAATGGAATATCCAAGAGTTAACAAAGAACACAGTACAAGGAGGTTGTGGTTGCAAGAAATGACAAGTTGGGGTGAGTGAGTGAGTGAGTGAGTGAGTGAGTGAGTGTGTGTGTGTGTGTGTGTGTGTGTGTGTGTGTGTGTGTGTGTGTGTGTGTGTGTGTAGGGTTTAATGAAAGGGAAAGTGTGAATGCAGGTTTTCCTTTTGTTCTAGCATTGGACACACACAGTCACCACCAGTACCTGTTTGTGAAGGTGTCCACAGCCTGCAGAGCATGAGCGGTCCAAGACACACGCACCCAGCCTAACACTCAGCTTGTACCGCAACACTACACACACACGCCCGCCCACGCACAGTACAAACAATTGTAATTGACATGTATGGGACACATATAACCACAAAAAAAAGAAGAGTGCCCACATTTATTCCACTTGAGGCTAATTGTCATCATCTTACAACACTCTACAAGATGGTCGTTTTCATGAGTTGTTCAAAGTAATCTGTGGAAAACAAAACTCACCATTTTCTATGTATGCATACACACCAATAGATAACAGCACTGCACCCAGTTGAAAGTTCAAACCCTAAAAACACATATTACAAAAAATATCAAAGGAAACAGAGTAGAGAGTTCACACGTACATGTGCAGTACTTAATATCCCACTGGTACCACATCACATGATGGGGTGCAGCAGGAATTCCAGGTTAAGAAAACAATGTCAGGATGTTCTACCTCTAATTACAGTTGGAGTTAAAAAAAACAAAACAGCAACAACAACAAAAAACAATTGAAAAGGCAACAAAACAAAGAATATCGTTTATTATTTTTTTTCCCCCCAATGAGCCCTCACTATTTGTATTCAAGCAGAATAAAGATGGTCTGATGTATATAACCTGGGTGTGCAAGTTAAAGAGATGGGCTAGTATGGAACAATGCCCTGTACTAAGGTTTGATCCGACGTTATATTCTTGAATGTTTTACAAAACACCCACCCTCCTATTAGTGCACGCCTTCATGCACAACCCTTAACTCCATCTCAGTGTGACTCAAGATTGTGTGCCAGCACAATCAACATAAGCTACAACCACAAGGCCCCAGCATTACCTACTGTAAATGACATCCTTATTCCCATGGCAACCCACCATAAGGCCCCAGGATCACCTACTGTAGGTGATGTCCTTATTCCCATGGCAACCCACCATAAGGCCCCAGGATCACCTACTATAGGTGATATCCTTATTCCCATGGCAACCCACCATAAGGCCCCAGCATTACCTACTGTAGATGATGTCCTTATTCCCATGGCAACCCACCATAAGGCCCCAGCATTACCTACTGTAGATGATGTCCTTATTCCCATGGCAACCTACCATAAGGCCCCAGCATTACCTCCTGTAGGTGATGTCCTCATTTTCTTCCCATCTAATTCTAAATGTTGCAGTGTGCAGAGAGAATACTGACACACGTGTACAGTGAAGTGCATACAGACAGTTGCAGTCTATTTCATGTCCTATCAGCAGTGAGCCAGCTGGTGTGGTGGCAAGCTGACCATGGGAGATCATGTGGAAGGGAAAGATGATAAATTTAAGTACATTGAGGTCATTGAAGCAAGGGTTGGAAAAAAACAACAACACAACAACCATCAACAAAATTAATATTCAACCACAAAGTAATTTAACACCAGACCTCCCCTATACTGCAAACACTGGAATGGAAATCTTTCTTTTCTTTATCAGTTTATTGTGCAGACTGTGCTAATTGTTATAATGGGAACCTACATTCACACAGTTGGAGCTTCAGAAGGTAGTGTTCAGTTACAGCTGCTACAGCTGTGGTTCTGTTTTGTGGCACTTCAGACAGCAATGAACAAGTTCTCACTGTCCGACTCTTCCTTGAGCTTGTAACTATTAGTGCAATCCTCACATGCAGGCTGGCACAGGTGTGGGGAGAAGATGACGACCAGCTACTTGTTTGAATGCATACAAGCTAATCAAAGCCTGTTTATATTTACAATGATATATGTACAATACAAATACACCTATCATATACAGGGGACCAATATCCATGACAACCCATTCAATAATCCAGTGCACGACTAGCTGGCTCCACCCTCCAATTATACACATTCATCATTCCATGCAGTTGGGTAAAAAAGATTAGAGTAATTGGTAAAGGTGAGTGTTATGCACTTGCCCACAGCTGCAGTCATGCTCCTCTGATAGACTTACATGAAGTAAGGCACTAGCAAAGTAGGTCACGAGAACTGCACCAAACCTTCCTATATAGCCCCGGGATGGCTTGTACACATCTGAGACAACAAGTGCAAGTAAAAATAACAACATCTGTCCATGCTGATGCACAGAACACAGTAGAGCAGACATATGCAAGGTGTGCAGCAACACATGGTGTGGTGGTGTAGTCGGTGTCAACATTGACATACACACATACAGTGGACCCATGTCATAACATGTGCAGTGCGAGAGTATGACCAACACCAAAGGTTGCTTAAGAAAATGGGTAGTTACTTTTAATACCAATATAAAATAGCAAATTTCCTAATATTCACCCCAAAATCAAACTCGCCCTCCCACTGCAGATAATCCAAGCCATTCAAACGGTCCTGTCCTTATGCCTGCCCTAGAATAAACCATCTTAATAAAATTAGCAACTAAACTATCACTGCAAATGTTAACACACACACACACACACACCATCCAAGTAATGAGCAAACTCAACCGTGCTTAACTTCGGGTATGTAATTGTAATTGAAGTGTCCAGACAGAAATTGAAATGCTGACACACACACACACACACACGTGCTCACACACATACAGTGAAAAAAACAAACAACAATAAACGAACAAACAAGAAATTTGCTACTCAGCTTGTAATAAACCAAAATGAATCTGAATGATCATTCCTGGCTGGTATATTTATTGTAATGCGAGTTGTATTAGTTTAGTGTTTTAATACATTCCATTTAATTAAGCTAATACTTTTGTACAAGATACTTTCAAGGTTGTAGTCACACCTATTCTGAATCTGGATTTGCTCAGTAGTAAAAACACACTGAAATGCTGTACCAAACCAAATTGTACCAACTAAACTCTACATATCAAATGGACACAAGGAGCTATCAATTTCAATCTAATTGGGACCTGTATAATGCTATGATCATTTGCCTCTTGCAATAGTGCAGCTGATGGTCACAGCAAACAGGAAGTGTGTGGTTCTGCTCTTCATAAGAGGTAGGAAGAGAGTTACCTCCCCCTGGATGAGCAATACAAGAGCAGGAGCAAGATGCACTGGCAAGTGCAAACAACCATGTGTAGGGAAGTAGAGGCCACAGAATGCCCTCAATCCCTCAAGATATTGGAAAAAAAAGTAATGAAAATGTACTATAGTGAGCAGAAAGTTCATTCAAAATAAAACCAATGCACATTTATAACTACATGGACTAACACTTTTCTTTGGAAAATATAATAGAAAATACCGATTATGTTACTGCTACCATCCACTTAAATGAATTTAAAAGTGAAGGAGAAAGAGAGAGCAACAGATCTTAAGATTGCGTACCAGTGGTGACTTGCTTGTTTGTAATGACCTCACTACTCCCCATACATATGTCGGTGTGTGAGGAGCTGTTCTGATCTGGACTTGGGGGCCCAAAACTTACAGTTCTTAAGGAAGATGTGCATTGGTAGATTCCAGTTGGTGACCACAGTTCCCAGTGAGCGCGGCACTTCAATAGCCAGAGGGTTCACCACATGAAAGCCTGACCTTGACAGGTGCAAGGTAACAATGGTTGCAAGATGACCACATGAAGATGATTGGATGTGTTCTGATTGGTGCTGTGTGTGAACACATGGAAGTAACTTAGGTACCAGCCATCCACAGGAGACCTTCCAACGCCGGACATCAGTGTACTGGACTGGGACAAGAGACTGACAAAGTAGTGACTGAACCTGAAGGAAGCAGCTGCTGCATATGCAGCCAACCACCTGCAGCAATCAAACAGAGTGCACCATTACAACCAATACAATAATTACAACCAGTTCAAATTCTCTGCTGGTTAGACTGACCCTTAAATTATTTCTCTATTTTTTTTTTTTTTTGAAAATAAATATCTTATCCTACATTATTATGTGTTAGGTGAAATTTTCCTTGAATCATCGATCCACAAGAATTGTAGAGCACCAAAAAAACAATAACAAAGAGAAACAGCAACAACAAATTTTTTTTTTTTTTTAAACACACCAAAAAAACAAAACAGCAACTGTGTAACCAAAAAAAAAAACAGCAACTCTGTAACAAAAAAAAAAATCAAATAAAGATCTGCAGGTTTCCTTGTCCCTCCTTAATTTTTGTGTGCCAAATGTGGTGGGACTTCTTCCTGCATAAAACATGTACCGTACAGCTCACCAAGGAGCTATGTATTTGCACGTGTACTCTTCCTTCACAGGATTTCAACAGCTCTTTATGATGCCACAATTGTTGACAAGTAGTTTGGTCAATTATACAAACCACAGTCATGACAAACATGCCCACACTGTTGCAAACATCTGGGGATCAGCCAGGTCTGTGGTGGCTGGAAGAGTTACACAAGACAAGGGTTACTGCACACCTCAGGGCATGCAAATAAAGTAGCAGTCAGAGACACCATCATCTCTCAAGTGACCCTGGTCATGCCTCTACCTTCTTCTTTTGACATGCACTCATAGAAAGGACAGTGAGGTCATCACCAGCAATACAGAAAGAAAAATCATTTGTGGAAGATTGAAAAAGGAAGCCTGTGATCCCCATACAATACTCCTAGGTATATGACCTCAATATCTCTTGGCTATGCGGAGTATGAATGTGGCTATTTTAAAGTGCGGTTGAATCAATTCGGTGCCATAAAACACATTATTGATTCAAGGGTCTAAAACATATTACAAACATACTTGGAAGCATACAGTGATAAGTGAAATTAATGACAGGTACATGCATCCCTCTATTTCTGTACTAGGAATGGATTTAAAAGCTTATTCAATTCCATTCTGTAGGAATTATTCTTCAACTCCATATCAATAACGGTCTTAAATCTCTATAGCTTTAGATACATATTGGGTGGAAAAGCAACAAACAAGTAGAACCCAACCTTTCCTATGATATAGTGGACCTGAAGCTGTCTGCCCACTCACTTGTTCCAGTTTGGTTCGTTGAATAGGAAAGGCATGAAGCACGAGGACACAGCCAGACACGCCATGGAGCCACTCCAGGCCATAGACACACTGTACAGCCACGAGGCACTCTGCAAGAAACAAAATAGCAATACAACAATTCACACCAAATTATGAGCAATAATTTTTCAAATCCAGTTGGTGCATTGAAACAAATTCAACCACCGATCAGAAGGCATGATTTAAACCGGCGTAGAAATGCCACATATGTACACACATGTTCATTACAATTGGAAAAGAGTCCAAGAATTTGATATGTTCTTCATACACCAGAAAGGGTCCAAATATTGATGTACTTGGAAAGAGACAATAGCTGGCATACTCCACGAGATTTGGAAGCCTTGCAATCCTCGGTGGTTTCACCTCTCTACCATGAACAACAGGGTCCATGTCAAATCCCAGAGACACCATTCTCATCACCATCACCAGAAAGGAACCTGCAGCAATTGACCACCATGATATCTTCTGTTCGGTTGTATCCTAAGTGAGTGGCATACCTCTTACTTGGTGCCATTCGGTAGCTGTGGACACTGAAGTCTCACTACATTAACAATAATACACACTCACTGAATAAATGTAAATACGGGGGGGGGGGAAACAAACCCAACAATTTAGTATGTATGCAACATTCATCACGAATCAGATGGAATACCAGTTTATACAGTATTGCCAACCATAGTGCATGACTAACACAAGAGGAAATAGGATGCTAATTGGAGTATACAATATAGTGGTCCATGCAGAAGGGGGTTACCCTGGGATATCCCCAGATAATAAACCCCTCCCCGCCCCAAAGTAAGATGTAGTAAGATGACATGTAGGATGTAGTAGATGCTTATGAAATATACAGCACACAAAATAGTTACAGTCGGCTGGCTGCCCCAAACCCACCAGAATTTATATCAGAGCACCTTGTTTTAAAATTTTTTCCATGGGAGGTGTGCCCTAGATCCTCTAGGACATGCTCCCCAAGAAACTACTCAATATCATTATACTTGCCCGCCTCCCCTACACTCAAGGAAAAATTCCTGTATTCTAGCCTGCAATAAATTTGAGGATTAATATATTAGCAGAATTAGTAGTATACATACAAAATTAGGTTAAAAATGGTGGATGCATGCGAGTGTGGCAATAGCTGGGCCTCCAAACCCCCTCCCCTTCAGATCCTATACTAGTATTTTGCTAACCTTGTACAGCATCTTTGGATGCATTTAAATAATCTTTGTAAGAGACCTCGGGATACAAGACACACTGTGATTGTGAGTGGAGCCAGCAGTTGTAACCACGTCAATATCACTGTCAGAGTATAGCATCAGTAGCATAGTCAAACAAGAAGACAGTTCTCTAGTGAAAGTGTTGATACAGATAACCTCTCGCCTAAGATTATGAAGACGCCAAGGTATGCTTGTGCATTCAAGTCAGACTATTCTAATAAGTTCAATGTGGGCTAAGCTATAAAATACATTTTTTAAAACCCTAACTGGGTTCATGTTATGCATTCTGAAAATGTAATTGTTGTATTGGCACTGTCTTGGTTCATCAGAGGAGACCTGAGCAAACATGACCCACAGACAGCTGCACATAGATCAGCAAGTAAAGGTGCCATAGCAGCAGAAGTCGAGTTTAGTTTATTTCTAGCCAGAGCATCACCTTTCCATTTTTGATAGTTGACTATCACTCAAATTGTTCCTTGCCCTATTTTCAGATCCTACATTTGTAAAATCTATAAAATGGCCGACTAAAGCCATAGTTATTATAACCTTGATGCAAAATCTAACAATTTCTTTTTGGAAATTTTTGTCCAGTCTTAAAAAACCTTAGCTGTCTAGTATGTGGGGGTGTAACTATTCAATTATGTCACAAGAGGGAGAGCAGCTGCAGTTGTTCATGAAAACCATATGCTACTTCAACAATTCCTCAAGTCAGGAGGCATCAGGATTCTGACTGTGAGTGGATGCAGTTCATTGGAACCTGATGAGGAGCTGAGCAGTAGCAACTCTTTCAGTGATAAATTTCAAAATAACTTTGAGCCAAGTGCCACTAATTCCCCTTCAGCTTCATCCAACTCAGATCCAGGCACACACACACAAAAAGAGAATGAAAGACTTTTCAATTTGTTATGGTATAAAATCTAGCTGTTAGCAAAATATAGCAGCTGGATAGCTAGCCTTGGCCTACCTCGGTGTGGAGCTAGATAGGTAGTTATACCTAGCTATAGAAGTGTGCAATTGGTCGGTTCTTTTTACACTTGGTTGTAACATTTATGGCTAGGAACTTTTACCCCAATTTTTTCTTCATGCAGATGTTCTTGCAGCCTCTGTAAAATAATGTATTTTGAAAAGAAATCTCCAGAGTGACTAGCAAAATGAATGAAGCAGCTTCACTAATATCACATTACAAAACATTTAGACTTTGCACCTGTGTCTCCATGTGTGGGATCTTCAGACAGCATGCTACTACTACATGCAATACTTGAGAGCTGAAACACAGTCACCACCAATGATTGATGAATAGACAGAAAAAGCTTTTTATATGCTTATATTAAACAGGAAATACATATACACGTCATAATCATATCCTCAGCTAACGAGGTGGTGTTGAGGGTGGTTGGACTGGGATATCAGAGTAGATCTTACAGCATATGCAGTGGCCAAAATTAGAGACCAGTTTCCACCTTCCACCTATACTGGGTGAGTCTCTCTAGCCAACTCTTTACCTTAACCAGTGGAGGAAAGGTTTTAGCATTTTTGCGTATACCAGCAGTTCATATTGCTGGAATGCAATTGCGCAGGTTTGTTTACTTTCTTCAACAAATTAATCTGTCTGTTGCACATGCACAACCATTCAACCAGTTGGCTGCATTGCACCTCTCAGAACCTGACCTGCAAATGCATCATTGAAGATGGATAATCCCGTATATGGAAAACTATTAGCCAGTGGGGAAGATAAAAAGAGAAGCTGACTGTTGTCAAACCCTAGTCTGGTAATGCATTTGCAAACACTTTTCTTCTAGTGCATGGCCATGAAATAGACCTTCAAATGTTGCACACTGGGTGCATTGCAGGAGCTATTTGAGAAACATCAAAAGTTACACAAGCAGCTAAGCAACTATCTATCAGGAGCCATTCCCATGTTGCCAGAGGTGCCTGTAGCAACAGATGTGGACATACAGACCAGCCCCATGGAGACAAGTAATCAACCTAACCTCATGGAGGCAGGCAGTCAGCCCACGTTAACTAAGTCATTATTCATCCAGTCGTGGCGTGGAAGTGTTCCAATACTGCTATTTTCATCATTACTTGACCATCTGTAGTGATGTTCATCTATTCCGTTTTGTGGTAGTTCATTAATTACGGCATTATATCATACTGGTATATTTAGTCATAGCCATTTTAATGATTTCTTGTTTTGTACTTTCCCTTGTGTTGTTAAGTTGAATAAAAATATTCCTTTCGTCTGGGGTTTTCTGTGAGTAAGCAAAGTGCTACCCTTTGGGGTTATCAAAGACACCACATTTTGGCAATGAGGATTTGGGATACTTGCTCTAAAGAAAGATAGCAGCAATGCTCGAAAAAATTAACGAGTTTGACAGCAAAAGGGAAGAATGGCCAGAGAACGTGGGGCGTCTTAACTATTTCTTGGCTGCTAACGCGGGAGATGATAAGAAGCATTCAGTCCTTCTTACTGTTGTTGGGGCTCCAACATACAAGATGCTGAGAAGCCTAGTGCACACAACTAAGCCTGGAGAAAAAACATTTGCTGAGTTGCTGGCGATACTTTCGCAACATTTCAAGCCAACTCTGTCAAAGATTGTTCAACATTGCAAGCTTCATACTCGTTTTCGCCAGCAAGGGGAGACAGTAGTAAAGTATGTTGTTGAACTCACATAATTAGTTAAATATTGTTATTTTGGTAACACTTTAGAAGTCATGCTTAGAGACAGGATTGTCTGCGGGGTAAACAATGCTCGCATTCAGAACAGAGTACTCCCTGAGGCAACTCTGATATACCAGAGAGCACTGGAACTGGCACAAAACCTGGAGATAGCTGCACAGATCCTCAAGGAACTACAGAAGTGCAGGTGGCCAAGCACCTGCACTGCAGGAGGATGCAGACAAGCTGCAGGGGGTTATAAAGGTGTGTCCAGAAGGACACAAATATGCCTTTTCAGGGAAACCAACCTGTTTCAGATAGCTGGGTGGGTTCCTGAGCCTCAAGGTATTCTGCTCCAGTGTGTTGGCTGGAACAAGATTACTCCGGTGATGCAATGTCTTCCATTGTAGCACCAGATTGTGCACCTTCTAAGATCCATCTATGTAGGCAATAAACTATAACACTGATAGCTAGCTACTATTTTGAAAATGCAACACTAACCCTGTTGCTTCCACTCTTTTCATAAGCTACTCTCTTCCTCTTTGTTGGTGGTTCTTGATATTTGTGTACTGACTTCTAAAACAAAATTGCTGGCACAGCATCAGATTATAGTGTGGGCTTCCTTTTGCCTTGGCCCAAGTTGCCACTGAGATGCATACAGCTTCTCAACAACTAGACCAGAAGTGAAGATTGCACAACACAGTATGATCAGTAGGTCCATCCAAACAATTTCTACTAATCTTAACTTTATCTGTCCACTTTTTATGCATCCTAGTTCACTTAGGGAATAGATGTAAGCTAACTTCATCTCTATGTCTTCTGCTACAACCTGCAGCCAGACAATATTTCACCATTTTTAAATGCAACCATCCATTTGTTGAAGGACAGAAAGCAATCACTAAAGTCTGCAGATTAACTCACTGTTCCTCTTGTGACGTTATTGAAAAGTTACACCCCCACAAAATATTTCTTTTTTAAACTAGGTACGATCAAGGTCAAGATAATACACTTTATACTTCTTTTTAGTTACCTTCTCCTCATTACCGAGTATATGGATGAAAAATGTCGGCTTAAAAAAAAAAAAAAAAAAAAAAAAAAAATTTATTGATAATTGCACTGCTGAGCTCCCTCCTGAAGTTGTTGCTACAAAGAGTTGAACAGCGATTGCTACTGACATAGAGTTGGTTGGGCAAGTCAAAGATGCCACTGGAGAATTTGGTTATCAGCTCCTCAGTTGGTTAGCCAACACACTGCTACTAGTTCCTCATGGCAATGCAGATTTGGATGTTATTTAGCCATACTGGAGTAAATAAAAATAAGGTATGAAATAGTCTGAGTACGGAAACTTTATCTCCACTACTCAACTTCAAGGGAACATAAAGGAACCTTGTTGCACTTCAAACCATCGGAATAATGCATCAAAGATACAAGATTGTTTCAAAGATGCAAGAATGCTACGTTTGAACTCAGTAACTTATTTCTCTAGCTTATAAATAGCTCAGATAATTTAGAATTGGTATAAAATTCATAGTTGAATATCAAGCTTTAGGAAGATAAGAGAGTTGGCAGCCCTACAGTGTTGTAGCCTTGCAGAGTTGGCAGTCCTGCAGTGTTAGCATACAAATGCCATCCCCAAGATATCAACTCCCAAGTTTGTTAACAAGAATGGCCACCACTGAGAGATCTAAATTCAATATGTAATAGAAGCGTCTGCACTAATAGAACTTCCACACCACAAAATACAAGACTAAGTCACTCAAGACAAACTCCTGCCTGGTCTCCATAGAACAGCCTCCTAGCTTCCCTCCAATGGAGGTAATGACTTCACATAACAATGCACTCAATGTCCAATCACCTTCATTACATTTACTGGTTTTTTTAAACACCAAACTAAATACATAAATAACTAATTAACATTACTATTCTTACAAGCAGTCAACTACACTTCAGCCATACAGCAATCAGTGACTGCAGGAATGCTGTTATTGCATGCCCCAGGGCACACTTCACTGATAGGTAGCAAAAAAACAAACAAGTATCTCTCCTCAGTTTTAAACTTATAATTTCACTGTTACCATGCTAATAAAGTGGTAAAAATTATTATATGACAAGCTGAAGCATCTGATTAGCTGGATACTTACACATATATGCAATACCACACCTACCATCAGGGTCGCAATCTCATGTGCCAAATCAGACATGGAACAAGCAACTTTCCAACAATGAACTGATTCAGCTGAGCAGAAGTTATTCTAATTGAACCATCATGTGCATTAACTCATCAGATATTTATGAAGGACAGAGGCCATAACTCCCTTAATACATCCTTCTAACTAATTTATGACGAAGGAAAAAACCAAGAACTGACTTACCAAATAAGCAGATAAACGACAGACAAAACTGCAATTACAATTCCTTTATGTCTCCGTAATGACAGTAGCAGTCCATACACTATTGAGCATAGCACAATAAAATATACGATTCCCCAGGAGTAAAAGAAGAATAAAACAGAAAGCCCCAGAAGTACAGAAACTGCATGGGTAGCCTGCCTTGTAAATTCCAGGTAGACACAGAATCTAATTATAATAGCACTGAGCAGTATTGGAAACGTAAATGCTGCACCCTGTTGCACAGTAGGTACCGAGCACGCATAAAACATCCATTGAAAACTTTGATCCATCAGGGAGAATTGGACGAGAACAAGGGGGGGACGACTCAGACGACCCTTTACTTAGGGTTATTTTGGTTTGGCCATACTTAGTCCGCGGTTTCCACGGAGGTGGGCTTCGTTTAGAGTGCACCCTTTGTTGATTCCAAACGTCATAATGCCTACGTAACGAAAAGGCTGGTGGATATCTACCTGCAATCCACAGCTGGGGCTTTCTAAGTTTTCTGAGGTAGGCGACCGGACCAGTTAAGTTCGTTAAACCCCTCGTCCAATACACCCTTACTGAGGTGACTGTATAATAGGTGAGCCTTAGTCCTGGTAAATCTTAACTGGTACAGACAGTTGCATGCTAGTAACCAGCTATATTCTGAAACTCTATTTTTCTTTATTCAAAATAATGATTAATACCCTCCAGAGTAAGGTAGGCTGGGTTTTAATAGGATAAATGTAGTCTTTGTCTGTGACAACTATTATTTTATCTTGTAATTTATCCTCTATAAAACATGTTTTATGATCACTTTTGGCATTATTTTCTAGACACGATGTTCAACCTGATTCTCCCGTACTATGTACCTTCTAATGTCCTTGTTTCACATGCAATTTAACTAATACCAACATTCCTGTGATTCATCATGCATCACTTGATTCTTTAAATAGTTCTGGCTCCAGTAGCTCTTGGTATCTGTCCATTAACCTAACTCCATGTCTCTTGCCACCTTCCAATCCTCAATGCCTTGTCAAATGGATGTGAAGTTGATCTATATTTTATTACCTTATTTTCTTTTCATGTTCCCAGCTAGGTCCCTGACATGACAGAATGTGGTGGTGACAGTGTGTCATCAGCTGAAGAAGACCTTGCTCTATTTGAAGGGATGGAGGGATTCGAAGGGATAAATATTTCTGACGATTCCTCCCTACTTGCTCTCCTTGGTCTTCAAGAAGAAGCGTTGATAAATATTTTTGGTGATGATTCATTTGCAAAGGACCTGGCTGATTTTTCAGTGGGCAGCACATCCAATAGTGATGATCAGTTATGCCGTACCAGTCCATTTGCCAATGGCTCTGAAGATGTTTATCTTCAGCCCAATGTCATGGTGAATCCCAGTGATTTTCTGGTGAATCCCAGTGACTTTTTGGAGATCAAGGATGCCATGCATGAAGGTAGCAAGCACTCCATCAGGTTTGAAGTGGACAGCATTGCTGACTGTGCCACCAAGAAAGCGAGACTAGACTTGTCTGCAACTGGGAGTGCACAGTCACCATTTGGATGGCAGCACAGTCTGACCTGTGCCCTGCATGACCACTGCTACACTACAACAGGGGGCCAGCTCCAGCTCCAGCCCACAAGGTCCATCACTAACAGCGACGAGGAGGCCAGCACTGAAGAAGGAAGCAACTCTGATACAGGTACTCCATATACAGAATTCACCTTTTGGGAATAGCCTAGTTTGTTTTGTTTCATTTATATATATATGTATATATATATATATACTTTTTCTTTCTTTAAAAAAAAATTTTTTTTCAATTTTTTTTATTAAAGTATGTAATTACTGTATTTGTATTTTAAAATAAAGAAAAGATGCACGAGTAAGGAATTTATTTTATGGGACAATATATTTTTTATGCATGTTGAAACATCTTGTTGAACCCTTTTTGAACTCTACTGCTTGTGGTTTTGTTGCCACTTCCTGAAGGCTATGACACCACGTCATCACCCACCTCCTCCCCTGGCAGTGCCAACTTGAAGTACAAGGAGTTTGAGTCGGCCAAAGAGTCTTCTCCAGTCCCCTATCTCCCAGTTCCACCAAAGGTTGACCCTGTGGCCCTCATAGACTCCAGGATAAAGGTTGGTCATGGAAGTGTTATGTCTTGACTAAATATATGTTGTTTTGTCTAATTGTACTTGCAGCACTACATGTGCAGCAGAGAAGTTAATTTAACAGAAGAAGAGAAACAGACACTCAGAGCTGAGGGCCTTCCCATTCCCACCACTCTGCCTCTCACAAAGGTCAGAGTCACTATTGTGTGTGCACAGTGGCACTGGGACCCCCTGACACCTGAACTTTCCTGTGGGACACAGTTGTCACACACACACACACACACACACACACACACACACACACACACACACACACACACACACACACACACACACACACACACACACACACACACACACACACACACACACACACACACACACTGACATTATTACATGTTTAGTACATATCAATGTTTTGGAGGCATAAAAAATAATGAGCAATGAAAGCTTGTATATTTAGATGTCATGATGGACTTTTCCAAATGATTTAAGAGTGCACTGAAACAGTTTCCTTCTCTAGTTTATTCTTAGGCATAGCCTCTCCAAGACATAGTGTCTCTGTGGCTCTTGAGAAGACAGTAGTTCAGGGTAGGCCTGTTGCTCCACATTAGTGTCTGCATTACTTGCACCACTGCTGTAGTGTGGCATAGGAGCTAGTGAGCTAGTCTACAGATCACATTCAGTTAGCTCCCCCTTGTGGCTGCACAGATAGATGGATAGATGCTCGTCTGCAGAAGTTGAATCAAGGTATACCCCCTTCAGGAGATGGAACCCTGAGGGTGTAGTGTATGCATTAATATAGGCTGTGTTTCATGTGTGTCAAGAGATGTTGGATTCCACTGTATTCTGACACTTGGCAAGGTTATTATGAATATAATTATAATGCGGTTTGTTAACTAAGGTGGAGGAGAAAGCTCTAAAGAATGTCAGACGCAAAGTACGAAACAAAGTAAGTCTATGAGTGCAGTGCATGCAGAATACTATGTCCATGCATACACACACCAAGTTACTCCCTGTGCACAGGACTGGAAACTAATGCCATTGTTACCTTGAACAACCAGTAGAGAATTTAGTTAAGTCATGTTTTTCCTTCTACAAAAAAAATAGCAACCAAACACTCCCACATTCAATCCACATTTTCTAGTTATGCAGAACATATGCATCCAAGAGATTGTAATCTGTTGTAGGTTGCTGCTCAGGAGAGCAGGAAGAGAAAGAAGGAATTTGTCCAAACTCTGGAGGAGAGGTGAGCCCTGTTAAACATAACCTTTTGTGGTGATAGGTGAACCTGTCGTTTCTCTCAGAGTCTCCACATGTGATCAAGAGAATGACCAATTGAAGGATAGAGTGAAGACCTTGGAAAACGAGAATAAGTTAATATTTACTCCAATCTATATATATATATATATATATATATATTTGTAGGAAGGTTTTAGTGTAATGATTCTGTAAACCACAATTACTGGGTAGTATTTATATAGCAAGTTACCTTTCCTGAACAGCATTGTTGTACACCATCGGTGAACATTTACTGTTGTGTTGTGTTGTGTCCTGCAGATCTCTCAAGGAGCAGTTGAGGAAACTTCGTGATTTGCTTGCCCACTCCTCCCAGAGAACCAACCACTCTAAAGTTGGGACTTACATCATGGTACAGAACATGCATGCATCATGCACAGGAACACTGGGTGCATGTGATGTGGTCTGCTGTATGCATGTACAGGGACACTGGGTGCATGTGATGTGGTCTGCTGTATTTGTTGCCTGGGGGAAGAGGTCGGAATGTGCATGTGACATCTGTATTTGCCACTGAAGTTTGAAATGAATTGTAAACCCCTTCCTCTGTAAATCTAGTGTGTTTGTGTGTACATGCGTTGGTGTGTGAATGTTGTCTCTCCCTCTGTGTTGGAGTTCGGACTACACACACACACACACACACACACACACACACACACACACACACACACACACACACACACACACACACACACACACACACACACACACACACACACACACACACACACACACACACACACACACACACACACACACACACACACACACACACACACACACACACACAGTGTATTGTGTGAAGCTGTGGTAGTACCTGATGGTCACCTCCCCCCTCCCTCCCTCCCACTCCTCGCCCACACTAGCACTGATATATCAAAGCTGTGATCACTTCATCCTACTAGGGTCTCATGTCCTCATCACATGTTGGATGTGTGCCTTTGCTGATACCCACATGGAGTGTGGTGCAAGCTATAATGGCCGTGCGTGTGGTTTCATGGGAGGATAGCAAACATGTAAAGACCGCCTCAGGCATAGCATGTTGAACTTGCACAAGTAGTCACTTAGAATGTTGACACAGTGATTGTGGTGGGCTCTCTATTTACTTGCACCTCCATGACCATGCTCTGTGGTGCATGCGTGTGTTTCTCTTTCTCTCTCTGTTCGTGTTTGTGTGTGTGCAGGTTGTCATCCTGTGCTTCGCTGTGTTCTATGGAGGACAAGCACCATCTTCCATATGGACCAATCCAAAGCAATCAGAATATGCCACTTCTACAGGTGAGGAGATGTGTGTGCATGTGTCTGAGTGTGTGTGTGTGTGTATGTTGTGACATTCAATGTGTTCACATAATTGTAACAGTTTGTGGCTCTCTTAGCCATGACAATGTCTGCATGCTGACATGTGGCATACTTGTTGTCAGGCAGGTGTTCCTAAAACTTTGATTTGAACAGAGTGGGTGTGACAAATTAGCCAAGGTAACATCATCCAGGTCTCCCTACACTAAGTTTGACTGTATTTGCCAAAGTGGATGTGAAGCAGCATGGTCTGCCAAATGTGGGTGTGGTTTAGTGCACAGGTATTCATACTATAATACTTGAGAGCTTTAGTTTCAGTTCCTTCCTGAACTCTAACACAGGCCTCTATGAAGTTATTTTCATCCTCAAGCATCCAAGTTCATGGAGTCTAAATGTTACTTTCTTGCTGATCTTGTTCTTTTTATGAAACTTCCTCCAACCACCAGTGCTGAGGTCCCCGGTTCAACTCCTGGTAATGGTTGAGTTTGTTTTTTTTTTCCTTTCCCCCCTCCCCCCCCCTCTTTTTTTTTTCTTGATTACCTGCGATTAAATCAAAACATTAAATCATAAGTGGGTGGGATTTTGGCTGGAAATTTCTAGTCTTATTCTATTTACGTCAGCCTCTACGTATGTAATATAGTCTTGCACTGTATTTTAAGATACAGTCATAGTATCTACTAGTGTTGAAGCAGTGGATTGGGATTATTGTAGGACAACCTGTGGCTCTGTCTCTTCAGGACATACCTAGCTAACTTATCAACTCTTGAATACTAAAACATGTGTGGCGTGAGTTGATGAATAAGTTTCATTTATATTTATGTCCATTCTATTTCTAGTTCGTTCTCGGTCACTTCTTTCTCTGGACTATGGACCTGGCTTGCGTAGCAAGGCGTGTGATTGGTTTAGACATGTTTTTATGAGGGAATCTACGAGTGACTTATATTTCACTAATGATCATTCGAGATCTGTTGTTCTCTATGATAACATCACCAGCACACTTTACAATCGGATTTTGGAATGTCGCTGAGAGATAAATGTCTTACTCTCTATGTACTTCTGGCCACAATGACATTTTTGTGTGTTATTTCACCAACTATTTTGAAAATTTGTTTATATTATATTTATTTGCTTCTGTGGGCAATGAAAACATTCTTTTTCTTTTTGCAAAATGCTCCCCCTCACAGAGCTTCACCAAATTATTCCTCCCCGTACCACACCCCCTAAGAAAGGATGTTAGAAATGTTCACTATGATTTCTTTGTTGTGGTTTATTTTGTTTTTGTCCAGTTTCTCTCACATAAGATAGTCATTGGCATAATTTTCATATTCGCACACGCAAACACAACAGCTAACTAGTTTCCACAGCCTAATAGATAAGCAATTAATTTCCTAGTGGGAAAGGTTGTTAGACTCTTCAAGTATTTTTTTCTCTTATTTTTCTACAGATTTCCTTCTTTTATCCTATCCCCCTCCTCCCCCTGCTTTCTTCTCTTTCATTTTTCTGCGCATAATTGCATAACACTCCATATATGTAGACACATCACAGCTAATCAGTGTCTCGGATATATATCCATTTCTAAATATAAATATCTTAAACCACAATAACTTATAGAATCCATTTTTTGCTTAAAAATACATTAATTTATTGCATGATATATATTATTAATATTCTTATCTTTAATTTTTGCATGATGATAGTCCACATGAATCGAAGTCGATAACACTAATAGAGTACTGCCAGTTTCTCACCCAAATGAAGCCTAGAACCAAGGGTAGGGAGGGGGATGGGGGGAGTCCAGTATATAATGTGTGATCACTGTCCCTCCAAACGAGGTTTTAATTCATGTTTCTAATCTTGTCTCAATGCCAAAGAGAAAGACATGGAGTAATTAGCCTTTGCACATGAAGTAGAAGTGCTGTAAGGCCAACATGCACACACTGGAACAGCTGCCTTCAACCATATTCCTAAATATTGATCAGGTAAAGTCCAGAATTGATCAGACCACTAATATCAACTCAACATCACGTCAGAATGCTCCTTGGGCTCTGGCCCTCACCAAGGTCTTGTCCTACTCTTATAAAATGTTAGTTACCTTCATTCTAATGGGGTTATGCCTTTGTGTATGTGAGTAATGGAGGCAACCATGGTGATGTGGCTCTCAATGACAGGAACTCTCTCACCAACCCGCTTGCTATTCAGAACTTGAAAAGGAAATATTATAAACAAAGCATGTGCAAATTATGACTACAACCTCACTCCACACATAATCCTTGGAATATTTCCACAGCATTTATAGACCTTACTTTACAAAAATCATGATGACACATTCTGTCTGCCCAAGCAGCAGCTGAACTGCTGGGTGGTCACATGACATGTGCATAGCACAACAATGAAGTGGTGACAACAACACAAATATAGTTCAACAATGCTTGAGATTCATTCTTCATCAAATTCAGTATTGACTTTGTTATAGTGGATCCTACAGAGGGGAAAATGGCAGACAATTATTAAAGAACACAATTACATAGTCCCAAGATCTAAAGGGGTGTGGCCACTAGTCCATATTTTGGGAAGGGCACATACTTTAGGTAACACAAATAAAATTTGAAATATTGTGGAGTGAAAAAATGTAATGGATCAGATAGTGAGCAGCAGTCTGTCAGGAACACTGACTGCCCTGAGCACGGGCACTGTCACTATTAGTGTGAACACTGACTGCCCTGAGCACGGGCACTGTCACTATTAGTGTGAACACTGACTGCCCTGAGCATGGGCACTGTCACTATTAGTGTGACTATGTGGGGCACACTCATTCCAACAACCCTATTAGTACACCATATATCTTACCTTCCTCCTCTATTTTTTTTCTTGCCCGATCGAGATCGAATGTAACAGTACATTAGAACTGCTCCAGTTATCACCAGCACTGCCACCACCTGTACACCAGAGAGAACACGTGGGTGGGTGTCATGGAACCCCTCCCTTCAACATTAATGTTAAGGCTCCCTGACAACACCACACAGCATTATCTACAACACTGTAAAATAGGAACTTTAAAAATAAGATGGTTTTAGCAGCTAAGTGGCAAATTACAGGAACTGAGCAGATAGTAAAAAGCAATAGCCTAATAATTTGGGCAGTCTCCAGAGCAGCTGGTCAGTTTTATCTACCAAGAACTATCTTTAAAGCCCTGTCCACACCAGAAATGGGTCTCCAGCAACACCCAAGGGTCCAAACATTTTCTGGCATAGTGCTGAACCCTCTCAACATCACCTTGTGGGCTAATTAATTGGCTGGGTATATTAATTGGTTTTCTTTTACCACGTATAGAAACAGGGTTTCTATTTTATGGTGTCCTCCATTGTTCTGTCTCTTTCCCTCTGCAATGTCATCGCACAAAAGGAGGCTAGAGAGCGGGAGAGAGCTGTTAGTAGCTAAACTCCTAATAGGGAACACATCAGCAATAAAGCCACAGGTATGTTCAATAAATCTGTGCCACTTGAAGCCTACCCTTCCAAAGGTTTCAGGTGAAACCCGTTGGGATGAAACCTGGTGTAGTGTGGATGCGTGGAACCCGTTCCAGACATGGGTGGAACCGATTTTATTGTGCAGTGTGGACAGGGCTTTATTTCTTTAGTGTAGCAGTTAATAGCATATTTAACTATCTCATTCTGGGTCAGTCTGTAGGAACTGTATCATTATAGTTATATCATTCAGTACCCTATAGGCGGATATTATTTATTGAGTTGCTATTAGTCTACCAGTGAATTATTTGAAATATTTGGAGGAAAGTCTATATATCTAGAGAACAGTTGGGTTCATAACAATGAGGAACAGAGAAAATCAAGAGGTCAAATAAAATTGGATGAGTACAATAAGGTCAGTGACCCTATTTCAGGATGTGGATAGGACCACACTGTCAGGATGTGGACAGGACCACACTGTCAGGATGTGGACAGGACCACACTGTCAGGATGTGGACAGGACCACACTGTCAGGATGTGAACAGGACCACACTGTCAGGATGTGGACAGGACCACACTGTCACAGAGAATGAAGGCCATGAAAACAACACATAAAACAGTGAGCTGTCCTCATAACTACATGGATACTAATAAAAGTTGTAATTTTGACCAAACTACGACACATTGTGCTCAACTGTCAGTCTAGAGTTTAATTTTTTGTTTCCGGTTTATTTTTCGTATGCTAACTACTGATCTGTTATTTACTGCAAAGAAATGTAAATTCTTGTCAAGAAATGAATTCCCATTGCAACATAAGTACAATTGAAGGTGACCAGATTCCATCATTGTGTTGGTGACTTGCACCTATCTAACATTTCATTTGGATTATTCTGAAGTTGTAGGGGAGGGCGGAAGGCTTAGCCCAGCAATTGATATGATTGCAGTAGAGGGTTGAACTAGTACTATAATCTTCAAATTGGTGAAGGAGGATTAAAAAGTTTAATACGTGAATAGCCCCCCCCCCCCCCCCAAGACATAAAACCACAACAACAAAAAAAGCAAACCAAAAAGGAAGATACAAAACAACCCACCCCCCCCCCCCCCCAAAAAAAAACAACCAAAAAAAAAACAACCAAAAAACAAGGACCAACATGTTGACTATAGCAAAAATAGTCTTGGACACCTTTGGCTATAAAGAAGCTGGTGAATAGCTGAGAGAAGTATTTACCTTTAATAGTTGTCATTTGGTCAGTTGCCTGGAAAGTATAAAAATCTTTAATGAGGCACAAGGATTTGGCGTAATAGCTATAAGCATACCACTGCAGTCTTTGAAACCTTATAACATTGCTGGGGAGGTTTAATTAAGTTATTCTTCAATATTTCATTTACAATTCCCCCCCCCCCCCCTCCTTTCTCTATCTGAAGCCACAGACAGTATGGCACCTGCAGCCTGTTGAGCCACAATGGCTAGTGGTAGACTACTGTCATTGGTTAGACTTGGTGACTAACAATATGGAGTCATCTGACAAAGAAAGTGTCAGCACTAGTCCAGGCAGTCCAGTCCATGTAGGGCTTCTCTTGGCCAGTCCAAATATGTTGTGCCACTCCAGCCAACATAAGCATCCACTGTGTTGTCTTTATTGAACATTAGAGTGAAAGGAAAGCACGTGCCCAGAAATGTTCACAGGAAATAAAAAGAGAGAGAAAATGAACTTGCAGTGTACGTGAGAATTAAGTAGAGGTGCTGTGTTGTTCTTGTCCATCCACAACAGTGAGAGTAACACTAACTAACACAGCATACAGCATCCACCCCAGTCCCCAGTGGAGCAAACAGAAAGTATATGCATAGCGAGCAGATGAGGAGAAACATACGGGGGGGGGGGGGGGGGGGAGGGGGGAAGGGAGGGGAATAAGAACACACTTAGTCACAGGGCAAAGTTATCATGTACATTGTAGTCCTTTAAGATGCGAATGTATATTTGAACAAAATTAGTGAACCTTTGGAAAGGGAAACATTAAAAATGTATAGAACTGTTCCACTTGCTTGGTCAAAGTCATAACCTCAACTTACCAAAATGATCCCATTCTGTGTAGAGGCAGCTTTCCATCCACTGTAGACATCGTCTGGAGCACTGCGATCATTGTGAACTAACGGGAAAGGTGATTCCAAGGAGCCCTTCTCGTCTGCAAGTGAAAGAGAGAGACAAATTGTGATAAGAATGTCTTCTTTGTCATTTTTTATTTAGTAAAAAAGAAATGAAAAAGAGAAGGAAAAAAAGAAAAAGTAATGAAAGAAAGAAAAAAATTTAAAAAAAGGAGGAAAGAAAAGGATAGTGGTGCTTGATCTCCCGGCTAAGCTGAACTGCTTCATGCAGAGGCAGGACACTGACTTCAGCCCCCAGACTGCCCACAGGACTCCACAGCAGATTGTTGAAGCTGCAGCAATTGAAGAGTGGCAAGCAGAGGGTGTTCACTAGTGCATGCAATAATGGACGAGCTCAGAAATGAGCATAACATCTTATCAGCTCAGCAAAGACTCCAAGTGGCAGTGATGCCGCTGCAGCTCATTTCTCAGACATTGCTGTGAAAATTCTCCTTTTCTTCATCATCTATATTCAACCACACGTCACTATCATCTCATGAAACTGCTCTAGCTGATTATGGCGAATAAAAGTTACAAACACTGACTAACTTTTAGGGCAAAGAGGTGGAAGTCGAATTTGATGTCACATGCAGATCCCCTCCCTCTGATGGATAGGGAGGAGATCATAGCTGAGTGCACAACTTGCAAGAGGACATCTGTGAAACTGAAAGAGAAGAGAGAGATAGTCGAGAAGGGGGAGCTCTTCAAGCCACCAAGTTTGCAGGATGTATATGAAGAAATGGAGTGTTCAGGTGCATACACTGATGTGCTTCCAGAGATGCTTAAGTTTATCAAAAATTTTTTTCTTTTCCAGTTAAAACTGTAACAGTAGAGAGGTCCATTGGTAAAGTGAAATGTATTAAGACTTGCCAGAGAAACAGGACTAGTGACGTTAACCTGGCGGCCTAAACTAATGAGAATTGCAGTTGAAGGATACAAATTAAAATCAGTGAACTTCAGCAAATACTAGACAATATATTTTGTAAAACCCCGTAAAATCAGCTTTAAATGTACTCAATATGCATTCATAAAGCCACACAATGTCAACATTTTCTTGAAATGCATGGCACCTTGCACTATAAATGATAAAAATTCTGATTGAGGACAATTGAATTATACAGACATCTATCAAAAGTAACATCAATTTTACATATTCATTTATATCCTCAAGGCGATCTTCCTACTAAAAACAATTATGATTGCATGGCCAACTGGAATCTACACTGAATTAAGGAGTTTAATACTAATGAGCGAAATGTCTGCCTGTCTATCTGTCTCCGAAACTGCCTGAGCTATAGCCACTAAAGTCGGCATGGAAAGAGCCCATGGGTACACAAAGATTATAGGCTATACTACATATAGCCTAGTGAGCAATTTGTGTGTGTGTGTGTGTGTGTGTGTGTGTGTGTGTGTGTGTGTGTGTGTGTGTGTGTGTGTGTGTGCATGCGTGTGTCTCTCTCTCTCTCTCTTCCCCTGGGAACTCCTGCTAGATGTGAGGACCGATTATGATGAAACAGAGCACGAATGTTCCCTATGACCCTGGGATGTGACAGGAAAATTTCAGTTAAAAAAATTTTTTTATTAGAAAAGATAAAATAGAACTGATGCTTTCTTCCAGGGTGGGTCAAGTAGACTCACAGATTGTCAGCCATAAGGACTCCATTTACCATTAGGTCCGTGACTTGTCAACTCTACGAATTAGATTTTTGCCAAAGGTTTTCATTCCATGAGCCATGAATAATTTGAATTAAGTGATGTAGGAATTCTATTAGAGAGCAATGGAAGAGTTTATAGTAATAAATAACAGTCCTCTCCACTAAATATCTTCTATTTTTCTCTTTAAAAGCGTAAGTGTAATATTTTTATTCAGAGAAAAACCACTCCAGGAGGTTTCCAGTGGCTTTTATTTCTGTGTACCATATTAGAGGGTCAAAAAATTGGTCAAAGCATGTACTAGCTTGCTTGGCCTCTAGAGCGTTTGCTTCGTATTATTAGTTTTGACAATATATTTGTCCATTCTATTTACAAATTAGAAATCATCAATTTTACTGTTTTTACAAATAAATTTGGTTTTATTCGTCACTTTTTTTGGCACTTTCTCACACGAATGGTGAAAGTAGTCAGAACACCCGCCACATTCCACCATGAACCTCGTTGGTTCGTAGGGTTGTTTGCAGTGACAATAAACTGCAACATTCTCAGTGAACATCACCCCACCACTTTGTCAATTCTCTTGTAGGGGAAAAGGATTCATCTCTCCTTCTTGAACCAGTGCCACCTCGGTTAGGATCTTCTTTGTGGATTTGTCATTTCCAACATAATGCAACTCTTCCTCTAAAAATTACATTTGTGAGTGTTAGTCCATATGTACTCCCTTTCCATAGCATATAAAAATAGCTGAAATTATTTACTTTGTGCATCCCAAGTATGTGTTGTGGAGTTGTTCCTGATGTTCCTTCTGTCCTTCTTGTCAAGTCCTTCAGGACACTTACCAGTAGAAAGATACTGGATCAGTTGCAGAGATCTAATTTTGTGCAAGACATATCTGTCCAGCCTGGCAGACTGAGTGTCCTTCGGTGATTCAGTCATTACCACAGGTGGTTAAGCCAGAAGCTACCGAAAGCTACACAAACAATAATATTCTGTAATGATATCCTGGGCAGAATGGTTATCACTGCAGAGGAGGACCAGCTGGACAAACTCAGACTGGTGCAGTTCATTGGCTTAGAGACAAGACTATATGCATGTACATTGAGCAAGGGGGTAATTCAGACTGGGGGTAGTCTGAGACGGTGACACCAGCTATGCTAGTGATGGACAGAGAGAGTGCAGGCTCGCTGGTTAGCTCTGTGTTGTGCTAACTCAAGAAGGAACACACTGTGGATGTATGCCCATGCTCAGTGCTGCACTGGAACCACAAAGAGCACATGAACAGTATTGGAGTAGGAGGGGGAGGGAGGGAGGGTTCACTGTGTTAGTTTAGGGACAGAAGAGATGCCCAATCATGTTCAACTACAACATGGAACAATGTCCACCACACGTGAGGAGAGTGTCTCTGATGAGTACGTGCGATGCTGCAGGGAACTAATATACATGGCGAGTGATTGGTGAGAGGCAGGCAGGCATGCAGGCAGGCGTGGTCTAATTGAGGACAGCTGCCGTGCAGTCAAAGTAACCTCAATATAATAGCAAGTGAACTGTTGCTGGAGATGTTGTGGGTGTGGTCTACACCAGACACCAACAAATAGTGATAACTATTACTGCAGGACATAGATCTGCTTGGGGCTAGTTGTTCAAGGGGGAGTGGTTTGAGGGGTCAGCAGCCATCCCTGATCACACCATAAAATAACTCTTTCCTTGTTTGCCACCATTTTCTCTACAGCACACTTTCACTCACTCACCTCTTCCCCAACACTCTGGGTCATGTTCACTGCACATATGTCCCTCTAGCCCCAGCCCTGGACTGAACACAACCTGAACTGTGATTCCTCAGCCTTCCCTGCACTACCAGCAAATCATGGCCTCAGTAAACCCCCCCCCCCCCCCACCATCCTCTGCTGGCCCTCTCTCTCCCTCTCTCTCAGTCAATATCTTCACCACACAGCACATAATAGCTCCACTCCAGTTCCCTCCTGCACAGATATAACTATAGAGACACTGCACATCCACCCCCATCACCTGGGTCAACACCTGCACTGCCACCATCACCAACCAACCTTCCATTACCATAATCACATTCCAACCTTGGACCAAAATGCCTCTGGCTCTCTCTTGATGCACTAATAAGACCTCCACTTCTTTTTCATCACAACTTCTTCCTCATATTGTCCGTATAAAGTTGGCCCCTACATCTCTCAACCTTCACACTTAGAGCTATAACTGCCTCTCTCTCTCCTTGCCAAGGTCCCTAATCCAGGGGAGGGGGCTTCCCCTACATAAAGGTTGGTTTACCACTTACTGCTCAATGCAGCCAGCATGGCATTGACATCTCTTTCTTAAAGTACTGGAATACACACAAATTCTATTTCAGTGCTTACTGTGTCATGTTTACACAATTCAGACATGATGAGAGACATAATAGATGTGATGTCTTGGCATATGTATGTAGTGTGAACCACCAGACCAGGGGCACGACCCCTAGAGGAGAGTCCACACTTATTCTACTGCATGCATGCAAGCACACATGACAACACAGACAGCCAAGGTGTGGCACAACCTCTACCCAACGTGAGTGATCGAGTGGTGGAGGTCTGTTGCTCTATTTCATGTATTGTTGATCTCAGCTCTTTATAAATAGTCATGTGATCAGGTGGAGATTGATCAGTTAGAAATCTATCACTACTACAGGTGAGAAGTCACACTATGGACTTATGTGGATGTATCTCCTTCCCCCCCCCCCCCCCTCCATTGCAGAGATGGGAATAACTACACATCAACCAGACAGAACAATTTCACAGCTGGGCTAGCTGCTCCAAAGATCTTAGTGAATAATTTCATTTCCAATTGCTTGTCAGTGGCACAAAATGCCTGCAGGTGGTCAAGGAACTATTTTGGGCTTTGAAATTAAAGCAACAGATTCCCTCCGATGATACCACATGCAATCTATGTCCCTGGAACTTCAATAGAAGTGGTGATTTACTTGGCTGTGTACGTTAAATTGGTTGGCCGGGGCAAGGCGACCAAATATTGCTAGCTAACAGACATAAGAATTATCATAATTGTGAACCTACCTTTAGCGGTCGATTCCAGCAGGAGAGATAAGACCCCGAACAAGGCGGCTTGCCAACACCTGAAAGAAGTAGCTAAGCCCATTGGTTTCAACTGCACTCGGGTAAGGGGTCGTTAAGGAACTTTCTTATTGTTGATTCGAGATTCAATGTGAGGAAATCATTTATTTTACACACACAATGAGAGATCTTTCCTGAGATAGTTTTAATTCTGGTTAATCTCTCCCCCCCTCCTAGATAAAACATCGATTATGACTGGCAGTGTTTAATCAAATTATGAGAGCTATAAGCAGGTGCTGCATGCTGGGGAAAGATATTTTTCTTCACTTTTTTGTTAAACTAGTGCTCTTTTAAGTGTTTTGATTCTTGTTGTAAAAGCTGCTCACCTGAGTCCCCCCTCCCCCCCTTCTTCTTTGGCTTACTCAAACATGGTTCTCTAAGTGACCAGTCAAGGGTTGCTTACTAGCTGGATATATGAACTGGGAAAGTTCAGGCTATAACAGTGTTAGATACATCTGTGAATCAAGAAACATTGAGTATTTATGCTGACTTTCCCTGCACCCCCCCCCCCCCAGTACAGTTTATTGTTATTATGCTGCATCATTTCATTGTGTATTTAGTGGATTATTTTCCCCATCACAATTGTCCCCATCACAATTGTCCCCCTTCATCATGACATCGTCCACACCTTTACCACTCCATAAATTTGCCTTGCAGGCATCATGGTCCATCACTACCTTGATACTTGATAGCATTAAAACAGAAGAAGAAGAAAGGTTAGCTTTGCTAATCAGTAGCTTATTAGACAATTCTTGTCTTTTATGCAATCATTCGTGCGGAAAAAAAATTAAACAAAAACCAAAAACAACAATATCACATAATGAGACAACCAAAACTAAATCAAAAAGTACAATATTGATATGTACAATACAGGAATGGAGAATTGAGTGCAATGACGGGAGAGAGGAAAAAAAGCACCTGAATAAATACAAGTGTCATTATCCTTGTCTATTTGTTTGTTTGTTTGTTTAGTTTATATCTTGCTGACTTGGGCTTCTATGTAGTCGACTTGCCGCTCCATGGCAGTCAGCTTCTGGTTGAGCACTGCCAGACGAGAACGAGCAGAAAGATCAAATGCATTGAGAAATTCTGATATCTTAGTGATACTTGACGTTATGATCTCAACAAACTCTCTGTTACTCCAATCTTGTTGGATTTGATTATGCACTGAAGCAGACATGTCCTGTTGTTGTAAAAGACATATCACATTAATAAAATAACAAGTCATACAAATATAGCAACAGCATTTACGCACAGACATATGCATACTTTACTAACAATCTCTCAAAGTACAATGTAAAGTTTCTTCTGCTGGTTCAACATAGGCTTTAAAAGCAACAACAAATAGCCTACTGCTGCAGCCCATGCCTGGCATGGACAATGAAGAATCTCACTCGTGTTGGCATCAAAAATAAATAAATAAATTATAAAACGAATTATAAACCTGTAATAACTCTTAAATATGAAAATCAATGATCACATTGAGAAATCAAACATTGGAAAAATTAAGTGCATGCAGGTGCCAATGGGAGAACTGGAAGAGTGGGCAACCACGTTATGTGGTGCACACAGGAAGAAAAAAGGAAGAAAAAAGAAAGAAACCAAAGAAAGAAACCAAAGCCACATCCGAAAAACATACCTCAAACTCATGCTATTGGAAACACCCATTTCCATTTTCTACTGAATGAGGTTATTTGTTTTTTTATATCAGTTCCTCTTGGGGAGAATTATTAAAATAAAGTTGTTGGCCTTCAGTTTTGATCAGAAAAGTCCACAACCAATCACATGCTTGCAAGAGAGAGTCCATATCTGCACAACGTAATCTTGCTGGAAACTCTAAAAAAGTTGCCACTTTTGCAGGTCTCATTAACAAGCTTATTGTAATACTTCAAGAAGCACTGTATGCCATAATAAAAGCTGGTAAAGTGTATTGTTTATAACAAGAATAAGAAGTCAAACCAACAAACAGAATTGAGACAATGTCATCCAATTCTCAGTCCCAATACCAGTGACCCCACATCACAGTAACCACATAACACAGATTATTAGGATTTCCATTACTCAACAGCTGACTATTACTTCATTGAAGACCCATTCTATGAGTTAAGTCCATGGCCCAATTTCAGCTACAAGTTTGGGTGGTCCATAAAATAAAAGAACAAATGGACCACACACTCCCGCCATCACACTACAATTGAGTCACACACATCTTTAAGGTAGCTTATTTATTAGCTAACGTAAAATTATTCGATCACTATCTAAAGAACTCACTTTAGAAGAAGTTGTAGGCCCACACGTCTTCACTAGACCTTCCACTAACACAGAGCAAAGGTACCCCTTGACCACGCCCTATCCAGAAGGGCTATAAGGTAAAGGGTCTATTCAGTTGAATGAGCTGGTAAGAGGTTCATAAAATTATAGACGATAAGGTAGTGGTTTAATAGGGCATCCAGGCCAGGTGTGGAGATGCAGACGATGTTGATCAGCTGGCGACTTGTTAAATTATCAGATGAAGGTTGGGTTAGAATTTTTATAATTTTTATGTTGAAAAAAATTGCCTTATATCTAGAGGGAAGTTCAGCAGACTAAACCTGGACTATAGTTGCAGGGACCACTCCAATAACTGGGGAGACAACATTTATGTGAGAAAACTGCACAGCATGTATATTTGCAGAGCTACAATCTGGACGCCTAGAAAACAATGACAGGGAACTTGAAAATTAGTAAAATAAACGCTGGCTTATATTAAAATGTTTAAATAAAGGGTTATATAGGGCAGGAAAGTCATCCACACTACCCCCCCAGTTTATTTTCCTCTCTTCTTTTCAATCCCTTTTCTCATTCCTTCTCTCTACACTTTCCCATGACTGTCCACAAGGCCCAAGGGCAGAGCATGGCAGTGGTTGGCCTGCACGTTAGGTGGACTGTCCCAAGCGCACTTGATGGTGTTTGTTGAAAGGTTTGGTGAAGATTAGAGTAAAACCCTGGGTGTGGTGGGGGATACTCAATTTAATGAACCACCACGCTGCATTAAGGGTGCTACAGACCACAATTCTGTAAACACAATCAAAGAGAAGTCAGCAAAGTGTGCCACCAAACTCACTTCATTTTCTTAAAAAAAATTTTCTATTTTTATTTTTTATTTATTTTTAGCTCTGTTGGCCTAAATGTCTTGGAGTTGATATAGAACAAAAGAAACAAACAAATCTCTTATAATAAGATGTCTTTGTTGCCTGTAGGGTGGATGATACTTTGCTGTAAACACTCTAGGCAGGGTCAGCAAAACTGTGTCCAACCCTCTACCTTTTCTTCTCCTGTAGGCACAATCATCTAAGTGAGGTCAGCAAAACTGTATCCAAACCCTTTCTTTCTCCTTTCCTTCCTTGATCCCTGTATGCTGGAGTGAGTGCGAGGAGGTAGCATACAAACAGCAAATTATAGTAAGATATCTCTGTGGTCTATGTTTGTATGCATACTCTGATAATCTATGTATGCCTGCATTTTCCTTGAAGTACTACAGTGGAACCTTGGAATAGCTGAATGTTGGGACCCACTCATCTGTTCTTTGTAGAGAGGTTGTCCTCTATCAGAGGTCCACCCAAGATCAACCACTAAAATCCATTAATGTCATAGTAGTAATCTTTTGTTACTATAGCTAATTGGATCTACTTACTACTTCATGGGGATACAAGGAGTATTTCCTTTTACTACAATGAAAAGGAGGAAAAGCAACAAAGGTAGTGACTAGGAATGAAGAATTAGGAACATATTAACTGAGTGTTCATGCCATATTTCAAGACTCAACTGGCATGCCATCTTCAGTATTTAAATTTTTTAAAAAATTTATTCATTTTCTTTGAGAAACAAAGACAATTACTGTGTTGCTTTTGCATGGAGAGATCAACAAGGGATTCTGCTGCAAAAATGTGAACAATTACTGGTTTTTGCCTGGAAACAATAATCTATTGGCTGTAGGGAATAACATCCTACATTGAGATGCAAAAGGAACTGGTGGAGAATCTTCCAGTCATTCACCTCACTTAGCAACAGTCACGAGTCTCATTGAGTCTCATTGAGTCTCATTTAGCATGCGTGTTTTATTCTAGACTATTGTTCATTTAATTTCACAAAAAGGCTGGGGTGTGGTTTTACAAACATCTGGGGGTGTGGCTTTTGTCCCTTCTCAGAGGTCCATTTTCAATGAATTTACTGAAGCTGCCCCAGCTTTCGTCCATTGCATTGCGGGTTTATGAGGGTCTACTTTCTGAGGTACTGATCTATTACCTCCTCTTGGGAATCAGTCGGTCCCTTACTGTTTATCTATTAGAGAGAGGTTGTCCCTACTTCAGAGAGTCCATTTAGGAAGGTTCCATTTACTACAGAGATAATGAACACACAGTCCAAGAAGGATACTTGATAAAATCCCTGTGAAGTGACAGACAATCACTTATAGCAATTTCATAAATGTGAAAAAATGTTCCATGTGGGATTGCACCAACAAATGTTCAGTGGCTACAATTAACTTTTAAAATTAATGATGCCATTTGCTGGGAATATTAGCAATTCAATTTAGTGATTCAGAGCCGATTTGCTTTCTTCATCAATGTAATGAAAATAATTAAGTCAAAAAGTGGGCCAAACCCCCCCCCACACACACACACACGCATGTACAAGGGAAAAAAACAACACTACAAATGAGTCTGAGCTAGTACACATCAATGGCAACACTGGATTGAAGTCACTTGGTTGCCATGCACAGTGGTGTATCACAAGTGCATATTGGTCATGACAAACTGTGTTCCTGCAATTACTACAACAAAAAAAAAGTGCAGAAAAAAAGAAAGTTCTTACTCCAGGTATAAACTTGCTGCAAATACAATGTCTCTTCTGATCAGCGTCGATGCTGCTTGCATCTTTGTGAATAGAGTGGAGTCCCCAATAACTCGTGCAGCATTGCGCACATCCTTGCAGGTCTCATCCAGACGCTGGATGCACCGCACTATCATACCTGTGAGAGAAGAGGAGTGGAGTGGAGAGACAAACACGACCAGAACTACACACACGACTTGCTAAATGTGATAGTGCTATAGTCTGGAAGTAGAATATTGGAAATTATTGAGACAGATCTAATTAATGCTTGTATTTTTAATTGGTCTCCTAAGATTACCTTCCCAAATTTAAAAATAACACACAAAAAAGGAGATGTAAGCAATATTTAAAAAGCTCCCAATATGAGGGTTGAAAAGTTTAGGCAGATTGATTTCACAGAGACAGTGATAGACGATATCATGAGCTACCAACTAGTGATAGTTTTCAGTCTAAGTACAATAATATATATATATATATATATATATATATTTATTTAAAAAAAAAATTTTTAATTTTAAAATTTTATTCGTTATTATTATTATTATCATTTTTAGGGCTGCTTTGGTTACTTTCACATTAGAAAGCACCCCTCCATATTTGCCTAGATGGTACCTTTATGTTTTAAAGTAAACTCTTTAAAATGAAAAGAAAAGTATGAACAAATACATTTCTAACACATTATCAATGAACAAGTAGTTTCAGGTTTTAAAATTTTTAAAATACATACACAACACTCTCTGGTCTATCCTGCCACATTGTCACCACTAATATTACACACTGCTTCAGAAGAGTTTTGTGATGTGTAAAAAGATATTCAGTGACATACACACACATACAACCACAAGACAGTGACCATCTAAACACAAAAATGATGAGAAGATTCCTTGTTAACAAAGTTGCTTGTCCTCGAGAGTTAAAATGAAAATAACTGTGTGTGTGTGTGTGTGTGTGTGTGTGTGTGTGTGTGTGTGTGTACCAACCAACTGAAATCACTACAGCAACCAATGTTCCTCTTACCTTCAGACACATCAGTACGAGTAGTGACATCCACAAATTCCTACACACAAAAAAAATAGAGACCGCACAATTAATATATTGGCATACATGTTAAGTGATAACGTATATGTACACAGTTAGTCAGTTACATACACGGGACGTGATAAGGTATATGTACACAGTTAGTCAGTTACATACACGGGACGTGATAAGGTATATGTACACTACTGTGTAATGTAGTCTGATGAGTTACAAAAAATAGCGCAGATTCATCATGGCCTCTTGTAGCTTGTCTTACTAACTTCATTTGGTGGAGTGGCTGAGGAGAGCCAGCAGGAATAGGAATGACTTCATAACTATTAGTTTAGATTTTTCTCTATCAATATTTAAACATGTACCACAAAGCACTTCTATGTCTTTAGAAGAGCATGTTCAGTAAAACATACAGTACACACGCGCACACACACACACAGGCAGAGAACTGAAGCACTGTGCTTGTCAACCTGTGTGCACTATCACACAAGATTCTCTACACCTAATTCACACAGTAATTAGAGGCATTACTCTATTTTACTTTCCAAGTTTGTCAAGAACAGCAACATCTTCCTTTTTCTTAATGGATAAAGAGCAGCTATCCTCATCTCTGTGGTACTTCCATTAATCACCTAATTCTACAGTTTTGTGGATTGAAGAGAGTCAACCATTCCTTGATGTGGTACCCAACCATCACTATCCACCATTGATCTTCACCTTATGAAAATTTGTTGATCTTGTTGTATTTAGATCATAGCAGTTACAGCTGTTAGACAGGTTATAACTACAGCACATCATGCCAGTTAGACCTGCACACGATCTGGAGCATCCTTGCTGTGCACATAGCCACAGCCAAAGTCCTCTATTTCTAAATGCAGAACATAATTGGATTCAGTAGCTAAATATATGCACACTTGCTGGCTACCATCATTACAGAAATCCAGTGAAACTCTGATAAACCTGACACTTCCAAATCATAAAAGTTTGCACTGAATGACAAACTGTTTGCCAAACTTTCTCTCTCCCACCTCCTTCCCTAAACAACAATAGTTGATCTACAGCTCACAAGCAGTCAAATGTGACATACATACAGTTGTACCTCTCCCTTGGCCCACTCGTAAACCACTTCAGTCAATCCAAACTTCAGTTCTCTCAGAGCATCCTCATCAGTCACATCAAGACCACACTGACGCTCCATTCTGGCCACTTCTTTAGCCACAGTCATGATGGAGTTCTTGCCCTATTGAAATACAATTAGGGAATGGTGTCCCACAGTACAAACCAAATGAATACATATAGTGAGTGCATGTATGGTTCACACTACAGGTTGCCATATCACAATCATTCTGAATAACTGCTGAAGAGCAGTATCAATAATTAAAAAAAAAAAAAAAAAAAAAAAAAAAAAAAAAAAAAAAAAAAAATAATAATAATAATAATAATAATAATAATAATAATATAATAATGATGATGATGATGATGATGATGATAATAATAATAAAAATAAAAAGACAGGAGAAAAAACAATCTCATGCAAACTCGAATTTTTAAAAAAATTATCAAATCACATTTCCATTAATTAACTTTAACAATGGGACACAACAAGTGGGGGGAACCACCACACTATATTTAACCATTTAAATGAGGACCTCTTAATAATCAGGAGCACTTTGTTGGACCTAAATGTCTCTGAATTGGGAACATGCATATTTGGGTACATTTAAACATATGAAAGTATTCTAACTTAAACAATCCCTCGACATTAGGTCTAGCCCAAATTCTAACCACATCCTTGACCACAGGCCAGGGGTCAAGTGAATAGTACACAACTGTAATGCAATAATCCATGTACATTGAGCACACATATACATATATACATACTACATATAAATATGAACAAATGACATACAAATTTAAAAAAAAAGAAGCTTAATATTGGTTGACCTTTAGTAGTTTTTCATTGAGATTTGGCTCGCTGCATTTAGCCTGAAAGTAGAAAGAATAAATAAAGATAACTGCACAATCCTATAATTATTCCTTACCTGTTGAAACACGACACACGACAAGAGGGCGACTATTTCAGCAGCATCCATATCCCCCAGGATATTCTGGAACAGTAGCTCGGTGATCAATACTTCTTTAGTGTGTAATTCGCATGCCACACGACCCTTCAATTCTATGACGTCACTGTCACTGATAAAGGACAGACTCTTCAATACCTAATCATGTGATAACTAATTAATCAATTACAATAACAAAATACATGACAATAATTAAGACGGTGTTTGTAAACCTGTAGCCCCCCTCCTTCTATGCACATACTCATCCACCCATCCAAGTCTGGACACAAAGAACATTAAACTTAATGATCCTATAAAAAAGCAACAACCAAATATCTGTTACAATTAAACTGTTTGCTCCAGAAACTTCTTCATCAATATAATGGCCACATTTGCTTACAATTAAACTGTTTGCTCCAGAAACTTCTTCATCAATATAATGGCCACATTTGCCTCCAAACTAATTCTCTCCCAACCTCATATATCCTCTCTCTAATGATTGACACCCTTGTATACATTCATAGTCATTCCAAGCTGCTGGTGTGCGTTGAGTCCTTTCTCATCTTGGTTCAGGCTGTCGTGGTCTGCTGCTATTGTGGACCATGGCTGGCACCATTATATGGCTGGTATATGGCTAATAGTGCGGTACACATAGATCATAAGTTGTGGTCATGCGGTCATAAAAGAGAGTGTGGTTAAGGCAATCAAGGCACATTTACAACTGTGAATATATTTGAGATGGTCTGTCATTCTGGAAATGGTAGAAGCCATTGGTAGCCTATAGGTTGATCCAGACTAGGACAATAGTTAGTTTTGTGAAACTAATGAAACATTGGCATCCATTCCAAAATAGTTAGAATTAGAAATCAAGTTTAATCTAGCCATGTGGGCATGGCATCCTAATTGTCATGCCATGAACCAGGCAACCAGGTCATGTGGCCACACCTACTCTGTACATATGACCCACTAGAGCAGTTGTACAGCCATGGACTAGTCCAGGGGCTGCAATACCTGAACACCAAGGGACAGTGCATTGGGCAACTGCATGAAAATTTCATAACATACTGTGTGTGTGTGTGTGTGTGTGTGTGTGTGTGTGTGTGTGTGTGTGTGTGTGTGTGTGTGTGTGTGTGTGTGTGTGTGTGTGTGTGTGTGTGTGTGTGCGCATATGGAAGTAGTAGGCAATCCACACCAGTGTCCTACATGCAGTTTAGAAGCATCTCACAAGCCCTTGCACAATTTCTTGTTATGATTGTTATGATCTGCCACTGAGTACAAGTAACAGCTCCAGAACAATGTAATATACACTTAAGGCAACTGGAAGACTCAATTTACTTCCATACACACACATATATACATAATATAGAAGTGTGTGGCACATCAAAGTTTACATTTACATAACTGAAAAATAATACATTTCTTCTATCCTTTGATGCAAATGCTGGCCAAGTGTCCTACAACTGATACACATGCATGTTCACCAATGCATTGGGCATGTGCAGTGCAACTCCTGCAGAGTATCATAGCACAGGTACCGAGCATGTGCAGTGCAAGTCCTGCAGAGTATCATAGCACAGGTACCGAGCATGTGCAGTGCAAGTCCTGCAGAGTATCATAGCACAGGTACTGGGCATGTGCAGCACAAGTCCTGCAGAGTGTTACAGCACAGGTGTATGCTCAGAACACACTCTTGAGCAAGAAGGGAGAAATAGTCATGATGTACTACATCCATGATAAAAATAACAGGTAAGCACGATCAAATAGTGAGCAACACCTTTACTAACACATGCCTCTTCAACAAGGAGTTGTGCTTAAGAACAAGATCAAACAGTAAGACACACACTCATGAATGAGTTCACATTTATTAATGACGGTAAGCAAGAGCATTGTCCTGCATTATTGCATAGTTGTGGGCAACAATCTCTCCAGAGTCAAGAGTTCTTACATACCCGGGCACGCACCAATATCTCCATCCCAAAATTAGGAAGAGAGAACAAGAATTATTCTATGGTATAACACAGAGCAAGTAATTGTGTTCTTTTTACACTTACAGATACTTTCATTTGATAGTCGGGAAAGAATTGTAGACTTCGTTCTGACAATTCAAACTTAGTCTCACGAATGTCCTTCTCAAGTTGTAACCTTTCACAGACCAATGAAAACTAAGCAGAATACACATACACAGCATGGACTTAGTACACACACAGCATAGACACAGAACACATATACTGCACAGTATACAACATTGATTATTTCAGAGTGATATTTTTATCCACATGAACTGACTGATATAAATATGTAACAATGCCATGGTAGAATAGACTGACGACTAGTACTGAATATAGATGCAGGTGTGTATTTAATGGAAGGTTGATAGGCGTTTTGTTTGCTTACTCTTCATATTCATGACCACAACATTAAGGTTTCCTGCTATAGGATGTACACACATTTCAACATGTCACTGCTTCACACTCTCACCTACAATCTACAACAGTAATTACAGCCACAAACAAAAACAATTAAAAAAAGAAAAAAATTACTTTGTACAAATGATACCCAAAGTTCATAATCAAAAAATAACCAAAGAATAATTAAAAAAGATGTCACACTAAAAAAGAACGAGAAAAAAAAAAAAAAAAAAAAAAAAATGGTAGAAAAAAAGAAAGAAAAAAGTAGATCCAAGCCAAAGCTTACATGCTTTTCAAAGACAGGGCAACGAGTGCACTCATAGAGCACGATGAACTGCTTCAACTCCTTCAACTCGTGCAACATACTGACACAGTCAACGTCTTTGATCTTCAGATCTTTCACGGGATCCAAACATTTATCAATCTCTCCTATTTTGGCAAGCTGAGTCAGCTTCTGCACAGCCTTGGCACAGGCCTCTGAAGGCAGATCCTTCCTGTGAAACAAACCACATATCAGAACTCATTCAGCACATAGACCATGTCAGCCTCTCCCAACACTAAAGAACATGTCAGCCTCTCCCAATACTAAAGAACATGTCAACCTCTCCCAATACTAAAGATCATGTCAGCCTCTCCCAAAACTAAAGATCATGTCAGCCTCTCCCAATACTAAAGATCATGTCAGCCCCTCCCAACACTATATAGTACACAGGGTGTAGCTCAGTCCTACCTAAATCTGGGGATTTGTCTCTTCTTGTAGTCATTGATAATTTTTGTTGGCTCAATGTCAAGCACATGATGGGTGATATTGAAGACAACTTCAAAGGGAATGTTGACCACTAAATGTTTGACTGGATATTCAGGAAGATGGAGCTCCTGGAAGGGTTGGTAGCCCCGGACCAGGTGCAGGTCTCTGGCTGACTGTTCCACCAACTGCTGAGCGCTGCACTCACTCTCATACATTTCCTCACAGAGCATGAACACTGTCACACCCTTGGCAGATGTTTGCACCACCGTGGCCAGAGTGTACTGGTAGTCAGTCAGAAGGAGAGTCAGAACACGTCCTGGAGTCAGAACTTTTCTTGCTTGAGATAATGACATTAGTTGGTACTGCACAAAATAAACAAAACAACAAAAAATGATAGACAAAAACAAATGAACAAAAATAACACAATAAATTATCTTTATTAAAAAATTATATAATTATTTCTCCATTTTCAGCTGTAGATGATCTAATGACATTACATGCAGCTAATCAATGTCACTTCATAATTAATAGGTGAGCCATGATTTGAAATTAGTAACTTAACAAATGAGTGATAGTAGAATCTAAATACCTATCTGTGCACCACACCCTGACAGGTTCACTAACATCTACATATGTGGTAAACAGTCCAAATTGGGTAAAGAAAGCTGGCACATTATGAAATAACTAATCTGGCATCTGGTGAGCACAGAAACACAAAACCACATAATGTCCTGTTAAGTGGCAAGAGGTTAAGAGGAGTAAATATAATCTTGAAGCACACTCTCAGCTGTTCCACAACTTCATGAACAGGGGCACATCTAGGATTTCAAAAAGGGGGTTTCTTTTACCTTCCCAACAGTGGGTGTGGCTTCTTAAATTCAAAGGGGTATATATTTAAAAATAATTATTTATCATATATTTTTAACTGGCAGAAATACCCAGCTTAGCATGGATAAATATAGAATTTTCATATACAACCTACCTAGAGTAATGAAGATTAAGCCAACCAATTTTTCTACTTTAGATATCTTTGCTTCAATTTACATTCCAGTTCACTAAGTCACCTGCAGCTATAAACCACTTTCTATTTGTTGCAGCTGTCCAGCCATTGAAAATTCTTGACCTATTGGCTATTGTTTTTCAGGCAGTTTTGGTATGGAAAATTTGAATTCTTAGTTCCTTGGTAAGGAGTATTTTTGGTGTTTCTATTTACTATTATCTACCCAAATCCAAGGTTAATATTTGCAAAAATTCATCAAAATAGGTTCAGCTATTAGGAGCCTCATTCAACATAAAAGCTGTTATGATGCTTCTTATGTATATACAGCATACTAGCAATTAATTTTTTTAAAAGAAACAATGGATGCTCCATCTGAAGTTAAAATTGTTTTTGTTTGCACAAAGGATTCCATCTATAAATAGATCTTTATCTCTGGAGCAGCTGTATAGGAACTGTGGCTTGGAGAGCAGCCTATTGAAAAGTCCTAAATAGTAAACAAGTTGTGTTGCTGCTCTTGGAAAAACTTGAAGGACCAAAGGAATTCATTTTGGTGAAGATTAAAAATATTAAAAAAAAAAAAAAAAAAAAAAATTGTATTTGGTTAGTGAAATAATGTTTTTAGATTTTCTGGAGAAGTAGATGGTTATGGTTAATCAAAATAATTATTCTTGAGAATAAATGGTTTACAGAACCCCAATAAACAAACAAACAAAGGGACTAAGAAATGGAGGCTTGGCCTTGATTAACAAATGTGGAGTTATTTGGCATGGTAAAAGGGTAGGGGGGGGTCAGACTGAGAACACTGGGAGCTTGATTGGAGGAACCAGTTTTCTTTTGGCATCTTTCTGTGGCTACATCAAGAGTTCGTACCCCTTCTCACTTTCACCTAGCCACCAACAGATCCTCAGATTAAAAGGCAGGACATTTTGTGTGCCCTGAAATGTTTATCAATTGGTTGATTTATGATAAGTTGTGGGAAATAGAACAATTTAGATGAATATTTCTACCTCAACCCAGAAGCTGCAAATGGTCCTCAAGTACAGTGCCCATCAACTTTTTCAATTCTGTTCATCCCAACCACAGAATCTAATTTACCCTACACATTGGGAACCTGCAGGAGTCCACATGGAGGAGGGGTGGGTGGCAAATAAACATCTTTTAAGCTAGCTAAAATTAGTACTTGTTATTTAATATATTTACATACAATTTTAATAATTTTTTTTTGTCAAACTTAACTTAGTCAAGCTCACCAGGTGAACAACCACAAACTTTAGCTGAAGGATGGGTTGGGGTGGCTTTGAAAAAAGCCTCCAACTTTGATTTCCCTGTGAGTTCTCTGGAGTTTTTACTCTGAAAGATAATTTGGCAAAAGAAGATGAAAAACACCTATGAAAAGTAAGCTAGGGTTTATCCAAGCTAGCTGAAGGTTAGCTAAAGCTAAAGTTGGGCGAGGATAATTATTGTTACAATTTGCCACAAGGAATGGCAGAACACCTGGGCTGGATTTGGTAAATGTGTTTAAGTTTCAATTGGTAAATTAAAGTCAGAGAAAAGGGGGCCTCCTGGGAGACTAGTCTGAACCCCCCTGGATCCACCACTGATGAATACACCTGTTGCTACATAACCTAAAATAGTTGATGAGCCTTTAATACAGCTTCTTGATATCAACCAACACATTTAGAAGTATATGATTAGTGTTCTTCCACATCATGTAAATATTAATATTTGCTGAACTAATGCTGTAGGTCAATTGTTTGCTTGTTAGTAGTTTATGTTTGCTGCCTAAAAAAAATTACAAAAAATTGTTTTAGTGGACATTGTGCTAAAAACTGATGGTGATAAATTTTGACCAATTTTGTGTAAATGTAGATGTAGCAGGTAGCCTTGGGAGCTGCTTGAGATATGAATAATACTAATTCTAGACACAATCTGAATATTGAAATATATATAAATAAATGAAAAAATAAATAAGAAAATAAATGTAGAACAAGGCATTGTTTGCAACATAGAAATTACTAGAAAAATTAATGCCATTAAGACACAAGAAGCCACACCCAACAGGATGAACTTCTGAGTAATTATTGTCCATCAGGAAATAAAAGGGGCATATGCAAGGAGAATCCTGCAGGAAGGACCACCCAACCCATCACATGTGAGGCACACCAACCAACCTGCACTGCCAGGTGAAGCTCTGTCATTCGGGAGCAGTCCCTGTGGTACTGTCCAATGTCTGTGCAATGCTCACACTCCATCCTCTCACAGGAAGCCAATTTCTTGGTGAGCTCCTGAAGAGACTGCACCCGACTTGACTTATCTTTGGCTGAATCAAGTTCAGAAAAACTTCTCTTCATCATATCTTCCACCCTGTCCACAAAAATGGCAACAGAAAGAATCAACAATAACAACAACAAGGTTTTATACAGGGTTGCTGTTCTTGTTTGTTGGAGGGAGGAAGGGGAACTTCACTTGAGTCACAATAAAGTTTTGGTATATGCACACACATGGATGTCGACCATGAGTCCTGCACCAGATTACAAGGAGGGATGAGGTTAAGGGGGGAGCCCCTCCACAAAAATCATTATTAAAAAAACAAACAAACAAAATATTTCTGAGGTAATTAATATGACTACTAAAATAATTGACCATCAATTACAAAGTGAAACAGTATTACAGGTAGACAGACTACCAGAGCCCCAAGCACCACAAACTCATAAGTATGCAATTAAAAAAAGAAAGATTTAGTGCTATATCATGTTACATGGAAAAAAAAGAAGAGAAAAATATTAGAGATAGAGAGAATTAACAGTGGGAGAACTTAATGCGAGAATGTAGTAATTCCAGTTCACCAGTTAGAGAAGGGCTAGGGGAATAGAACACATCAGGAATTAAAGTTAGAAATCTTCAGCACATTAGCAATGGGGGGGGGGGGGGGTGGACATATAATGAGAGGTCTGGAATTCCACTTTCTAAACGGAAAGAAATGGATAATAAGTATCACCTAAAATAACCTATGTGTAATGCACCTGCTTAAGTTATCTCTCACAACAAAGTACTAAGTTTCTATGCTTGTACCTCCACATCATGGCAGCACTACTGCACTACAATAATGACCACATAAAACTAACAGGCCAGTCATATTCAATAAGAATGGAATTGTCCAATTCACCATACGGGCCCACCAGCTCCTACAACAATGTCCAACACAGTGAGATGGTTGCAGATGGAACTAGTCTTACCTGAGAGTATGGACTCTCATTAAGTTTAAGAGCATGCTGTATGTCAGTCGGAACTGGGACTCCAGAGAAATAGGCTTTCCCTGCAACAATGGAATGAAATAAAAGTACAAACACTTAAAATAAAACAGCAAGCCATTAATAAAATCTACATATTATTAATGAAACAAAGTCAAACAAAAGAAAGGAGATAGAAGTACCCCTAAAGACATTGTCTCATGATCTTGTTTTCTTACCCTTTATAGTACACAATAAATTGGCCACCATAATTACATCATAACTTTTATTGTGGATGTTAAAAATTACATGAAAAAACAACAACAAACAATAAAAACATCCTGAAATAACGCCCACTATGTGTCACGAGCCAAATGGTTGTTGTTTAAATACCAGATGTGTAATTAGGAATCACTTTGTGATATTCTATATATAAGAGAGGAAGTGAATTGTAAACAGGAATTACAATGCACTTTAACCTAATTCTAATTCAGTGTTTCTCACAATGTGCCTCACCAGTATCATTTTCTTCAGATCACTCATCTCCGGCACGTCCACCTTGCATAGCAGCACCACCGTCCCACTGGCATCCAAGCCACGGCGGCCAGCTCTGCCTGCCATCTGTATGTACTCGCCTACAGTACAGTACAGGTGCACACACACATACAGGCAATCAACAACCAACCACTGCCACTGGTCCCAGCTGCAAGGAGTGTGGATACTAGCAGCATGTGTTCCAGGTGTGGTACAACATGTACGTCCATGACACACGAGTAATGATCCACATTTATAATTGAAGTAAATATGCTTTGGTACACCACAGTTTTGGGTGATAATCCACAGATAAACACACACACACACACACCAACACATAAGATGTTCAACACATCATCGATTTTGCGTAATTGCATCAATTCTCCAATAAGTAAATAAATGAGCACTTCATTTCATATTAAATCATCTAAAAATATTATTCAAGAGTGATTACTATTCTTGGTCTGGGTGAAGCTGGAATAATTTTAAAAAATTGTGTGAACAAATTGTTTTGTTGTCTGCACTTTGACCTGCAGCATTGGAGCAGTAGCAGTGCTATAGGGCTGGACAGTGTAGGAGGAGGGGCAGTGGTCAGTGCACCAACTAGAGAGTGCCGTGTAGAGGCAACCATAATGACCACATCACTCTGCTCTTCCCATCTCTCCATCCTGGTCTTTGGAATAGTGAATCATTGTAACCTTTGCACCATCAGTTCATTTCTCCACATGCATGCTGGCAGGCAGGCTGGCTCCCAGCACTTGCCATTCACTACTTTGAACTATTGACTCAGAGTTTAAAGTAGCTGATCAGTATGCCCACAATTGTAGTTCTATGTCTGCCTGTCTGTCCATCCGTTCGTGTGTTCATGGGTAAAGGGTCAACACCAAACACCCCATTTTTAAAATGGTACATAGAAAAGTCATAAAAAAAAAGTTTTGGTGACATTCACATACCACCAAGAAGGGGAAAGGAGGAACTATGAAGACAACCATTTCACCTGCACAGAATAATTACCATGGAATAATTACCATGGAATAGTTACCCTGGAATAGTTACCATGAAATAATTTCAGTGGTGGTTCCACAAAGTAGTAGCAGGGTAAGCTTTGAACAAATCTCAGGTTTCTTGAGGTGAACTAGCTTCTAATGCTATATTCTGCTGAAAAATGAGGTTTTCTAAAGTTTAGCTAGAATTCAACACAAATTTTATTTTTAAATCATCCACTGCTAGCAACTATTGTGTAACCAGTTCTCTCTCTACTTCAGAGTGATTGCTGAGGTTTCCTTTCCTTAAAAATGCTATATTTCATCTCATCAGTTATGTTTGACTCTTCAGCTGCACAAGAAAAGTTGTCTGGTTAGTAGTGGTAGTGAAAATTACCACAGCTGTGGAATTTCTTCCCAGTTTTTGTGCTTTCTGGGTTTGGATTCGCAATGAATTTTTTTATTTTTATTTATTTATTATTTTTTTGCCTGCCTTTGTACTTACTGGGATTTGCTTGTATATTTTCAGTCTGGGAGAAAGGTGAGGGGGGGAAGCACTGGCAGAATTGCACCCCCCCCCCACTGATAATGGAGTACTTTTAGGTACAAGTTAAGAGAGCGAATATTGATCTAGCATAATTATTTCAGTCCAGCATTCAGACTAAATCATGAGCCAGAAAAGCAGCACACTTCTGCCTCTTCTTTCTTTGTGATTTGACTTTCCTCAATATTTGAGATCTTTTTTTTTTTATTGAAAATGTTCTCCATCAGAATGAACCCAGTACAATTTAATAGAATTGACCTGACCTGACCTGATCTTTGTGATAGTAGTAATGATTAAATCAGAATCATCATTGACAGCATTGTCTCGTCTTGTCTCAATAATATTTGTAACAACACATCAGTGGTCCTAACATACAAAGACCAGTGATAGTGATGGCCTTTTCCATCAGAGATAAATTACACAAGCGCAGTTCCTATTAATAGCTACTTGTTAAGTTGTACAAATGTCAATAACAATTCACAAGTTAGCAGTATTCAGGCAGCCTTCCTCAGCTCATCAAGTGTCATGTATATCACATTCTGTAGTTACCAATGTAACCTCAGAAGTAAGACAGAAAGACAATACTCTCACATCACACAACAGAAATGTTAGTGCTAAAATCAGATCCCTAACCAGGATTTAAATCTCTTTTCCTGACTCCATCATGTTTCTGGTTAGAGTCAAACACTACAGTCCTGGCCGGCATATTCACTCCCATGGCAAACGTTTCAGTGGCAAAGAGGAGCTGAGAAACAGAACACATAGAGAACATTCATATTCGTTTCATTTGCACACTCCATCCACAAGTGCAAGTGCAGGTACTCTATTACCTTCACTAGGCCTCGTTGAAACAAAAGTTCTATCACCTAAAATAAAACACAAAATGAAAGAAATTGAATTTTTCGCATAACTCTACAAAAGTGGTTACTAATATATGAGGATAGAAACATGAAGCTAGTAAATGAAAGAAGAGGGTATTGCCCCTCTTCATTTGGTGTTCAGGAAGTGACGTGCAAGTCCTTGCAGTCTCTAGGGACTGGGAGAGAGCTGTGCCTGTCTAGAGTGGAGGGTAGCACCCCAGCACACATGTAGGTAGTGAGAACTACCACTACAAGTGGAGCAGGGGAAAGACATCTATGGGACCTTTTCCTCATCCAAAGGGCTGGCACTTACATCAGAGGCAGTTAAGAATGTGTGTGCATGTAATAATTGATTATTAAAAAAGGTGGAAGTATCAGTATGGGGGGAGAGGGGGGGGGGATGGCATGACCTTTTCTCCTTCAGATTGACAATATATTTTATCTGGAGAAAAGTTACTCAATGATTCAGATGATGACGACCACAACTGACCTCCTTCAGTATGGGAAGGATTCCACTGTGATGCACAGCAACTCCACGCTTGAGAAGATCTCGCATCCAAATTATCTGAATGAACTATGACATAATATACTAAAAATATATATAACAGAATAGATGATACCTGAGGTAGTTTAGAATCCGATCCTCTGAGACGTGAAACAGATTTTTGAAAGAAAATATGAACTTGACTTTTATCATGTGCATTAGGCAGCAGGTCAGTGGTGGACAGAGAGTTGGCGTTGTCGTCACATCTGTTGCGGGAGAAGGTGAACGCCACCACAGGAAGATTATTATTATTCTGGAGACTTGAAATTAAAGACATCCAAATATTTCTTTCCTATGAATAGAAATAGATAATGTATGGATCAACACTACTTGCTACGTTGCCAACACAACTAATCAGAACTATGTGTACTACTAAATCTGTAAATTATGATCACTGAATTAAGATTATATCGATCACATCCCCCCCCCCCCCCCCCCCCCCCCCCCCCAGCACACTCTATGCTCCTACACTACACATCCTCAGAGTCCACATAGTGCTGTCATCTGGTGCTCCATGTGTGCTTATCATGGATTATACTTTAAGAAAAGGGGAAAAAAAAAAATCTTAATTCAACATTGAAAATACTTCAATGCTTAGCCTCCTCCCAGACACTGAGCTGCCTATGTTTCAAACTGTCCAATAAAATATGCTCTCCACAACATCAATCCTCCACTACATCACTGAGCTGCACAAGACACACCCTTACCTGTTTAGGGTTAACATATTTCTTTACTTTGGGACCATATTGGGCTGTGGCCTTAGTAGATCTTTCCTTTATAGCAGTAATTGCCTTGTGATAACTGAAAGAGAGTGAGAAAGGTAAGCTATAAATAGATCAGATGCAGCTGCTGAATACTGCACTTGGTCATGTGTCCCTCCATTTCATTCATCACACCTCAGCTTAGGAAGATATAAAAATTTTTTTTAATCATATTAATTGGATTTTTAAAATAATAATTTTGAAGATAAAATGGTATCATTCTATGAAACACAGATATTTCACTTCATATGGGTTGGAGCGATAGTTTCAGACAAACCAATATTTGAGTGTGTTTGGAAATATTGGAACTTTTGATACATATTGTCCTTTTAGTTGTGTAAATCACATCTGTCCAAGAATTTTTCAGTCCACCTAAAATTTCATACAGAAGAATGACTTTAGAAATGTGTATAAATTAATTTGTTAGATTAGTTTTGTTCCCAGTCTTAAGCCTGTCCACACTACAAACAGGTTTGTATCTCTCTCCAGCAACACCTGGTTACAAATGTTTTCTTGCATCCACACTAGCATAGTGCTGAACCCGCTCCACATCACTTGTGTGGGTCTAATAATAGGCTGGGCTGAAAATTGATTTTCCTCTACCTCGTATAGAAACAGGATATTATATTTTCTTGTGTGCTACTTTGTTCTCTCTTTTTCCCTCTGCAAATAAAGCTACAGGAATATTAAATAAATCTGAGCCACTTGAAGCCTACCCTTCCGAAGGAAAC